>CM044562.2:22994861-23388257 GCA_024416835.2 Perccottus glenii
AAATGATAATATGGTCAAAATAATCACTTGCCTAATAATTGTGCACACAATGTAAAATCATTTAGATTAAACCTCTGAGTTCAGCGTTGGACAAATGTAGTTCTGCAGTCTTTGTCTCAATAAACATCCATGGATGCATTGTCAATATTTATCCACGCTTTACTTTGCTTCTCTATTTATTTGTTTATTTCTTTGCTCTGTAGCTCTGTGTAAAAGACAGAGCTAGGCGAATAAGAGACCTTCTATCTTTATTGAGTATGTAAGCATGCGATTGGCCATTGGCAAAAGCAACCGTATGTACTGTACATTTATCTATTAAAATCCTTGATAATTAAGTCTAGATGACTTCGTTAGGTCATGTTTTTATTTAATCTTTTGGCTCCTGACCAATCGTTGAAGGTAGTTAGGACCTTTTTAAAGTTTTTCCAAAAGTTTTAAAATCTCATCTCTCGCGTCATGTCCGGTGTTTTTCTGATTGGTTAACATTCCTCTTGAAAACCCCACCCTTGAAATTAAATGCAAGCAACAGGGTTCCGGACTAACTTCTTTGTAAAGAACAGGAAAAGAGTTAGCCACAGCTGGCCAGGCTAGTTTAAAGGGACAGACCTTTTAAAATGACTCTTTTGTTTCCATTCAAAGCTCATTATTACCTCTGTTTTGTTGTCATTAATTAAAAAAGTAAAATAAACACTATTATAAATATCTATAACAAATGGATTGTTGAGGTGTTTCTGGACAAATATACAGTTACACTTGTGTTAATAACTGTTGTTCTTGTTTGAGGTATTCAGCAGGGCAGTGACTGAGGCCTTCGTCAGGCTGTGTGACTCTGGCCTCATCTATCGCTCTGAAGCTCTCATCAACTGGAGCTGTGCCCTGGAGTCTGCCATATCTGACATCGAGGTACTGCTGCTGAAGGAAGTCTTGGCAACTTCAATGATAAGATAAATGATAAGATCTTTTTTATTTAATTAAAAAAAATTTTTTCAGGTTGACTCTAAGGAGTTGTCTGGGAGGACTGAGCTGTCGGTCCCTGGTTATGAACGACAAGTGGAGTTTGGTACAATGGTCACGTTTGCTTATCCACTCGAGGGCCATGGTAAGTAGAGCACAGTACATTTGATTTGACAGAATATCTCTAAGGTTATCCTGTTGAAATATCTTCTATCCTGTTTTTATTCTAGACGGAGAGGTGGCAGTGTCCACTACTCGTCCTGAAACGATGCTGGGAGATGTGGCTGTAGCTGTCCACCCTGATGATCCCAGATACAAGGTAGTTTAAACAGTGAAAACCTGGATTAAACACAAAAGAGAGCACTACTGAATCCTGAAAAAATGCTATGACACATTCTTACAGTACAAACCTGCTTGCTTTATATTGGCACATGATTAGATTGACCTTTTAGAAACACTGCAGTTTATGGACCTTGCTGGCATTAATGGACATTTTTTTTTCCAGGCTGTTCATGGGAAACAATGCAGACACCCCTTCACTAACAGACTCCTGCCCATTATCACTGATGATATGGTGGATATGCAGCTCGGATCAGGTATTTTTTTCATACTTCCTTGAGGGAAATGTGAAGTATATCTTACCTGTGTGTAAGTTTGTGGGTTTGCCTTTTCTTTTAGGTGCAGTTAAAGTAACGGCACATGACCACACTGACTTCCTGCTGTCCCAGAGACATTCACTGCCCCGCCTCACTGTGATCGGAGCAGATGGGACAATGACACCCCTCTGTGGAGAATGGCTGGAGGTGCAGTGTAAAATCTTTGTTTATACATTTATCCCTGATATATGACTTCCAGGATTTGCCATCCTTCAGGTTTACTTTGTTTTTTGGATCACCTCCAGCAACCTGTCCTATAGCTTTAATGTTTTGTCTTTGTGAGCTGTAATTAATTAAGAGCTACTAACACCTCACCTCACAAAGGAGTAGAAAAAAGTAAAAACATGTTTTGCAAATATGTTTTGTCCTAGAGCATCAAATTTTTTGTGTAAAGTGTGTTGAGTTCCATTGTGTGTGGATTACATTTTTATAGAAATTGTGCATGTTAGAGAACCAAGGCATTTACTTGACATGCCATGTGTTTCAAAGTAAACTGTTATTTGTCTTAATCTTTTCAATCTTTCGTGAATTTCAATTTCAAGTATCAATATATACTGTATACATATAATGTATATTTCAAGTCAAATATAAATTTCTGCATTATATTTGTGCATTACATCATCCTTACCCTTATTTTAGTCACATCTCTCTTCAGTCATTTTTTTGTGAAGTTTTTTGTGGAGATGTGTGGTAAGTTTTCCCAAAATAAAAACTTCAAAAACAAATTTAAAAGTTAAGTACTTTATACATATACATACTTTATTCGTCATTCAGAGGCATTCCCATAATGTGTGGAACTTCCACCCGTTCTTTGCACTATTTTATGTTGTGTTTTGTTGTGTTTAAAGGGAGTAAAGCGTTTCGACGCCCGGCAGCTTGTTGTGGATGCTCTGGCAGAGAAGAAGCTGTTTCGAGGGAAACGGGAGCACGCCATGACCTTACCCATCTGCAGGTACAACAACTAACAACCCACAGTTCTTTTACATTTAAACACAATGTAACAAATATAATACATAACTAAATCCTGATCTAGACCCTTGCCAGGTCTAGGCAGCTTGCCAGAGGGTACAGTACTGTTGTAGTGGAGAACAGGCTCGTTGATACGTCTCTGCAACAGTACATGTGGTATGGTTACTTCTGATTAGCCTCATCTATCATGAGCACCTTAAATTCATTTAGTTTACTGCTATAACACAACCACAAGTTGATGTTTTTACGAATAATGTCATGTTACTACTACTACTCTCAGTGTAGATAGAATTTACCAATCTTTGGTTAAAACCAAGTTACCTGTAGTACTTTTTTTTATATTTGTTTTTCTTCATCCCCGTCCTTTCTTGGTTGCAGCTAAAAGAAACCCATGCCAATATCACACACTAAATGATTTCATAATCAGTTTGTTATATTTTCCACGTTGATACTTCAGAAATACTCGCTATGGAATTTTTTTTAAGCTGCTGCATGCAGCTTAGAAACCTGCGGAGAAAAGGATCTGTATAAATATACCACAACTCCATTTAAGGATCTATACATATGGTATCGCCTCCTGCAAAAGAAAAGGTAGTTAAGAACCCCACACTCATTTAGACATACAATGTTAGTATAAAGGTCCAGCCCAATTTGTTAATTGAGTCAAAAGAAACGGTCAGCTCCCAAGATAAGCCAGGCCTTTTCTCTGCACATTTTGTGAGGATGACGTCATCATAAGTTTGCTCTCATCAACTTTGGTAATGCTTGGGTTGCAGGTTACAGTCAGGTCCATAAATATTGGGACATCGACACAATTCTAATCTTTTTGGCTCTATACACCACCACAATGGATTTGAAATGAAACTGCAAACTTTTAGCTTTAATTTGAGGGTATTTACATCCAAACCAGGTGAGCAGTGTAGGAATTACAACAGTCTGTATATGTGCCTCCCACTTTTTGATTCCTACACCGTTCACTTGATGCACAGGAAGTTACCCTGTCTGTGACACAGCTCCCACAAAGATCACAGTTGTACCAATTGTAAAATCTCTTAAGTTTGAACAATAAAAACAAAAGCAGAACAAAAACTTCTCATATCTCTCTGGTTTGCACCTAAATGTTAAACAAGTCTCTAAAAACATTTTCTTAAGCCTCGGGTGATATATGTATCATAGTTTAAGCTACAGTTGATATACAGTGCCTTGCGAAAGTATTCGGCCCCCTTGAACTTTGCGACCTTTTGCCACATTTCAGGCATCAAACATAAAGATATGAAACTGTAATTTTTTTGTAAATAATCAACAACAAGAGGGACACAATCATGAAGTGGATGGAGAGCATTTTTGAACAGCAGTTTTCAGTTCTTTCCACAGATTCTTGATTGGATTCAGGTCTGGACTTTGACTTGGCCATTCTAACACCTGGATATGTTTATTTGTGAACCACTCCATTGTAGATTTTGCTTTATGTTTTGGATCATTGTCTTGTTGGAAGACAAATCTCCGTCTAGGGTTGTGCGATGGCGACCAACATCACGATGGAGAAACACCATTGTGATGCCGCCCCGCGCGAGTCTTGCAGCAATTTCCCCTCCGCTCTTTGCATTCAAGAATCACTCCGCTCCAGCTCCGGGTTTACCATCTCCCGCTCCCCGCTCCACGCTCTATGCATTCAAGAATCACTCCGCACCAGCTCCGGGTTTACCATCCCCCGCTCCACTCCTCGCTCACTGATATCAGAAACACTGCTCCATCTTCGCTCCGAGGAAATTTGCGGCTAACTGCTAAAGTAGTGATCCATCTGTATCAAGCTGGTTGTTTACCGTGTGAGTTCTGAACACTGCACTATGCTTATTTAAATCTTTTCGTCTCTACACATTTCTCATGTCTGTAAGGCAAACCTGCTGAGTTTCAGTTTATTTGAGACGCGCTCCAGTTCATGAGCAATGAAAGCGATCGCTTCCGCGGCCTCATAGTCTACTTATTTGCTTCTTATTTATTAAATAAATGCAATTGGCCGAAGAACCCTTTATTAAAATTAAGAGACAATTTGTACAAAACGAAAGAAAGGCTTTTTACAAAACAAAACTTAATATTAAACTAAATAATCATAATCAGATGAAATTTATTTTAAATGAAAATATTTAAACATAAATATGAAAGAAAAAAAACATTGTTTAATGGCTACAACAAGTATAGTAAGCTAGAGATTTATGTCATGTCTGAGCTGGATTTGAACGAACATCATTTTACAGGTGGGTTCATGGGCCTAAGGATTATTGAGCTGAGTCACACCGGCTTTGCTTTGCTCATTAGTCATTACAGGCTCGTTCTCCTCAGGGCTCCGGTAGGGTCGGGCTTGATTTTTTTTGAGCCGACCTAAGCTCTAGTTTTGGCTAAAATGTAGTTATTATTTGCCAGCCCGTTGGCATGAATTGTACTCGTGATGGAGCGGCAGTGGATCGCTCTCAGAGCAGTGAAACCACAACGCCCGACTTTTAAAAAATCTGCTCCTCACTACACCCCCCCCCGACGATATCATCGTCCATCGCGATGTTTTACTGTACACATCGTCAGCTGCCGATTTAGATGACATCGCCCAACCCTATCTCCGTCCCAGTCTCAGGTCTTTTGCAGACTCCATCAGGTTTTTCTGTATTTGGCTCCATCCATCTTCCCATCAATTTTAACCATCTTCCTTGTCCCTGCTGAAGAAAAGCAGGCCCAAACCATGATGCTGCCACCACCATGTTTGACAGTGGGGATGGTGTGTTCAGGGTGATGAGCTGTGTCGCTTTTACGCCAAACAAAATGTTTTGCATTGTTGCCAAAAAGTTAAATTTTGGTTTCAGAGAGCACCTTCTTCCACATGTTTGGTGTGTCTCCCAGGTGGCTTTTGGCAAACTTTAAACAACACTTTTTATGAATATCTTTAAGAAATGGCTTTCTTCTTGCCACTCTTCCATAAAGGCCAGATTTGTGCAGTATATGACTGATTGTTGTCCTATGGACAGAGTCTCCCACCTCAGCTGTAGATCTCTGCAGTTCATCCAGAGTGATCATGGGCCTCTTGGCTGCATCTCTGATCAGTCTTCTCCTTGTATGATTTGAAAGTTTAGAGGTCTTGGTAGATTTGCAGTGGTCTGATACTCCTTCCATTTCAATATTATCGCTTGCACAGTGCTCCTTGGTGTTTAAAGCTTGGGAAATCTTTTTGTATCCAAATCTGACTGGATACTCAGGTAAAGCTTTGTTCTGGTTCAGTGTTTACTTGGACAATGCTGGTGGTTGCAAGGACTCCAGACCGGGGCCACATTGACACAGTCACAACAACCAATTACAACCCTATTTCAAAACCCTGAACTATCACTTGAGCCAATCTTTTGAATCTGGACTTATATGTTTTTGAGAGGACCAACTCAGATGGAGTGGATTTTTGGTCTCTTAGATTTAGTGTTTAGTTTTTCTGATACATCTTTGTCTGGTACTGCTTTTTACTTTGAGGACATCTGCTCTGTCAGGTGACTGAGTGGCAGAGTAAATAGCATCAAAAGTCCAACCTGCATGTTGATCATCTTCATCAAAGCAGACCAATCCAGCGAAAGATGAATCCCGGATGAACGGTGCATTAAGCACTGAATGATCATCTTTGCGCATGCATCTAATATCAAAAAGTGGGGGCTATTTCACGTGATACCGGAGCTCAGTCCCTTTACCTTCTTGCAAGTACAAGGATTCCGAGGGACTGGCTGCCCTGGCGAGCGTGGTGTCTAATGCTAGGCAGGCTCTGCTTGCTCTAGTTCACCCACAGGCCCAAGAGCTCTATATGCTTGAGAAGTTGGATATAGGTACAGAATCTTGATACGGCAGGCACAAATACACTGGGAGACAGGGACAACCCAAACTAAAATAATCATAAACAATCCCTTGAAAGAAAATCACTCTAGTAATGTTCTGAAATCGGACGTGAAACCTTCGCTCCAAAGCGCCTGGAGCAAGTCTAACCAGGCGTAACATGTAGAATGGTCTAGTCCAGAACGAACATCATTGAGACAGGTGGGTCATGGGCGCGCTTTTTTCCTTTCTTTCTCTCCCAGAAATATCTCAATACACCCCTGGATCACGCCAGGTCAGGAACTATCGCCCCTGGGCCAGCAGGTGGCGATCTCCTGTTGAAAGTACTGGCTCGGGTTGGATGACAGTCATCCTGACCTGGCCAAAACTGGGATCAGCGTCGAATAGAATGTCAATGTCCCGTGACACGGTGGTCATGAATGTACGATGGGCTGTGGATCGACCCAGTAAAACAGCTGCTTGGTAAAACAACCGACAGGTCTTACGACACAGGTTGTGTAGGCCGAGGAAAACAAGGGGTCCTAAACCCTATCACCTGGAAAAGCCAGGCGCAGATCTTGTATTTGGTTGCCAGGGCCATCCATCTGCCATCAACTAAGGCAAAGGCCGCTGAAAAAGCAGGCCCAACAGCCATTGAGCACCAGTCCTGTAGGCCCGCTAACTGTTGTCGTGTCTCAGGCGCCTGGGCTGCGATGTCGCAACTCAAACAAAATGGCAGACCGGTAAGCCCGTGGGTCCTTCTGCAGGTCTCAGTCAGTGGTCATGAGAGCGAAGGTCTGCAAAGAAGTATCCATTAATTCCTGGGTAGGCATTTCAACCCCAGTGGCCTCCAGCGAAGAGGCAAGGCAGTAAATGGGACAGGAATTCCCCATCAGTCCCAGTCACCCCTGCAGTCACGCACCTCAGCAGTCAACCGTGGCGACACTGCATCCAGAGGCACCTAGCCTTGGTGGCATGGCTCTGCCACAATTATATCTGACACCAAGCCATCCGTTTACAGACCGGGGCATAATGCTGCAGTTTGTACAGGCTTTATCTGTGAAGCACTTCCTGAGATGACCAACTCCCAAGCAGGAGGGCCGATCATAGCCATCCTCAAGCTGGAGCCAAACACCATACAGCACCGGGACTCCAGCATGACAGTCAATAGCCGTATACAGGGAGATCTGGTGGAGCCAGAAGCTCCACTAGTGACCCCCAGTACAGTACAATGAGCACTAGTGATTCCACGCTGAACTATCACTTGAGCCAATGGGGCATTGTAATCCTCGTTACACAATCAAATAACTTTTACTTAAGCTGAACCCAGCAGCAAATTAACAGTGTATAGCTTTCCGAACATGGCGGCAATTCAATAGTGTATAGCTTAGTAGAACAAGTCAACCCAATAGTATTATCTCAGCCAGCTGTGGTAGTTTGATATTTCTTATAGCTTAACAACACGAAGCCAATCAAAAGTATTTAGCACAGCCGAACAGCATCAATTTGTATATAGCTTAACCGAACACGGAAGCCAATCAAAAGTATTTAGCATTTAGCGATGAGACCAGAATGTGTCACAAATGTATCCTTAATGAACGGAAGCCAAAGCCAGGAAAGTATTTGGAATCAAGGAGAGAAGCTCACAATGTATATAGCTAACACGGAAGCCAATCAAAAGTATTTAGCGAACACGTCTGGTACTGCAAAATATATATAGCTTAGCTCTGAACACGGTGGCAAAAATAGCATAAAAGTCAACCGCATGTTGCACACTGCGGCAATACACCAAATCTATAGCTTAGCCAACACGGAAAGCAAACCAAAGTATTTAGCAAGGAAGAACGCGTGCCAGTCATAACATATGTAGCTTATCGGACACGGAAAGCAAATCAAAACTATTTAGAACCCGACCATGGTGTAATTCACAAAATGTATAGCTTAGCGAACACTCAAGCAAACCAATAGGATTCAGCTCAGCCGGCAGCAATTCACAATGCTACATAAAGCTTGAACACGGAAAGCAGAACCAACGTATATACAGTCTGCTCACCACTATTGGCACCCTTCATGTTTTGCACTGAGTGAATCTTCAAAAATAAATAGGAAATGCAGCACAAATTTATATCAGCAGGATCTTTTAATTGGAGGTCCAAAGTAATTTAACAAAGACAATTGTTATTTCAACATAGATATTGTAATTATAAAGAAAAACAGAAACCAGCATGTGCACTAATATTGGCACCCCTCCTTAATATTTGGTTGCACACCCTTTTGGCAGCGATGACCGCCTCAAAGCTTCAGTATATCCATCGATAAGCACTTCTCGGGTGGCATTTTCTCCCACACTTCCTTTGCACATGCTCAAGCTCTTGAACATTTGCAGGGTTCCTTTCTCTGGCAGTTTGGCATCAGCTCCCCCAAAGATTTTCAATTGGATTGAGATCAGGACTCATTGCTGGCCATTTTAAAACAGTGAATTTTTTCCCTTTCAACCATTCCTGCGTGCTTTTGGAGGTGTGCTTTGGGTCTTTATCTTGCTGGAGGACCCATGATCTTCGCCTCAAACCAAGTTTCCTTACACTGGGCAAGACATTTCGCTCTAGAATTGCTTGATAATCTTCTGATTTCATGATGCCTTTGATACGGTCAAGGCCTCCAGTACCAGATGCAGCAAAGCAGCCCCAAAGCATTATGGATCCTCCACCGTGCTTGACTGTTGGTATGGTGTTCTTTTCCTTAAGTTCTTCATTGCGCCGTCTGTAAACATACTGTTTGTGTGCAGGACCAAAAAGCTCCACTTTTGTTTCATCTGTCCATAAAACATTGTCCCAGAAGGCTTGAGGTTTGTCCAGGTTCTCTTTCGCGAAGATCAATCATTCCTTTTTATGCCTTTTCTTTAGCAATGGGGTCTTCCTTGGCCTCCGCCCATAAAGCCCCGCTTTGTTTAGTGTGCGGCGTATGGTACTTGTTGAAACAGTTACACCAGACTGCTCCAGGTTGGTCTTCAGGTCTTTAGATGTTTGACGGGGTGTTTCTTCCACCATTTGTACCAACCTTCGAAGACTTCTGTCATTAATTTTTCTCTTCCCCCCACGTCCAGGGAGGTTCTTGACAGTTCCATGCCTGGAAAACTTCTTAATAACATTACGCACCGTTGAAACAGGGATGCCAAGGTCTTTGGAGATGGCCTTATACCCTTTGGAGGTCTTGTGCTTGCAAATAATAGCATTTCTGGTGTCCTCAGACAGCTCCTTTGTCTTTACCATTGTCACACATGAAGAGGGAATAACAGGTGGCTTTTATAAAACCAAAATGTTCATTTATTGGCTAATTCGGGTCACATGGGTGGAGTCAATTCATCACAGGTGATCCTCATTTGAGATCTGCAACAGGTGAGCCAAATTGGGTTTCCATACTGATTTGCAGCAAAGGGTGCCAATACCACTGACAAGGCAAGCATTATGGTTTTCTCTGTTTTCCTCATAATGTTTATCTTTTTAAATGTTATTTATCATTTACTGTTTTTTGTCAAACACAAGCTATCTGTAGTAATATGTTGGTTAATTTGATACATTTCCTTCAGTAGATATTCCACAATATGTACATAAACTTCACGGGTGCCAATAATGGTGAGCAGGACTGTAGGTCAGCCGAAAAGCCTTAGCCGAGCACGAAAAGCAAACCAGTAGTATTTAGCTCAGCCGAACACGGCAGCAATTACAACATATATATATATAGCTTAGCCGAACACGGAAAGCAGAACCAAACGTATATAGGTCAGCCGAAAAGGCGGTACGTCGACCGTGTATCCTTAGCCGAACACGTAAAGCAAACAACAGTACTTAGCTCAGCCAAACACGGCAGCAATTTACAAAATATATATAGTTTAGCGGAACACGGAAAACAAACCAAGTATATATCTCAGCCGACACGGCGGAAATTCAGTAGTGTATAGCTTAGCTGAACACGAAAAGTAAACCAATAGTATTCAGCACACCCGTGAACGGCAACCATTCACAAGTATATAGCGTACACGAGCACAGAAGACAAACCAAACGTATATAGGTCAGCCGAACACGGCGGACATGCAACAGTGTATAGCTTAGCTGACCACGGAAGCACACCAAACGTATATAGGTCAGCCGAACACGGTGGACAGTCAACAGTGTATAGCTTAGCTGACAACGGAAGCACACCAAACGTATATAGGTCAGCCGAACACGGCGGACATTCAACAGTGTATAGCTTAGCTGACAACGGAAGCACACCAAACATATATAACTCAGCCGACCACAGCGGCAATTTAACAGTGTTTAGCTTAGCCGAAAACGGAAAGCAAACTTATCTCTCGAAAAACGGACTTACCATCTGTTGCACAGACAACTGTGGACTGTGGCTTACCGGCATCCATAATGTACAAACAACGTCTAGCTCGTGCAGCCCCTGGAGGGCGAGACACACCCGCTGCTCCGATTGTGGTTCAGAAACTCACACATCACGAGGCTACGAGCTGAGTGTATAAACAATTGTGGATCGTATAATACAAGTCTCCACAACAAAGTGAACCTACGCGCAAGAAGATAAAAAGGGACTGAGCTCCCGGTATCACGTGACTAAATAGCCCCGCGTGGGTCACCGGGAGGTCACAAGTGACTTTGTTGATATTAGATTCTCGACCTGCGCATGCGCAAAGATGATCATTCAGTGCTTAATGCCCCTGGCGGTCAGGAGGGATGAAATAGAACCATCTCCATGTTGACCATCCAAAGACAGACTTCCAAGTGATGCATTTTCATTTGATACGGCTGTTTCTGTGTTGCTCCAGTCACTTAAATCTGGAGCAACAAAATACCTGCTTCCAGAACATTTGTCAAATGTTCTAGAAGCAGGTAGTATATCAGGTTCGTTGTCGGGGGAAAAAGCCTCTCTCTGATGTTCTTGTTTGTACACCTTCATCAGAGAGGACATCTGCTCTGTCAGGTGACCGAGTGGCAGAGTAAATGGCATCAAAAGTCCAACCTGCATGTTGATCATCTTCATCAAATGGTACGGCAGACCAATCCAAAATCGGAGAAACATCATTGAAGCCATCATCCAAACACACCCTCAGAGACTGGGTGTCTGAATCATAGTTTGCTCTGTCAGATGGACGTAGAGCAAAACCATCTCCATGTTGACCATCCAAAGACAGACATTTATGTGAGGAATTTTCATTTGATCCGGCTGTTTCTGGTCTTTTGTTGCACCAGATACTTGATTGTTTGGCTTTGTCAAATGTTCTGACAGCAGGTAGTATATCAGGTTCGTTGTCGGGAAAAGGTCTCTCTGAAGAAGCTCTAGTTTGTACACCTTCATCAGAGAGGAAATCTGCTCTGTCAAGTGACTGAGTGGCAGAGTAAATAGCATCAAAAGTCCAATCTGGTTGTTGATCATCTTCATCAAATGGTACGGCAGACCAATCCAAAATTAGAGGAACATTATTGAAGCCATCATCCAAACACACCCTCAGAGACTGGGTGTCTGAATAATAGTTTGCTCTGTCAGATGGACGTGAGCAAAACCATCTCCATGTTGACCATCCAAAGACAGACTTCCATGTGATGCATTTTCATTTGATATGGCTGTTTCTGGTGTTTTGTTGCTCCAGACATTTAAATCTTTGGCTTTGTCAAATGTTCTGGCAGCAGGTACTATATCAGGTTCGTTGTCGGGGGAAAAGCCTCTCTCTGAAGCTCTAGATTGTACACCTTCATCAGAGAGGATATCTGCTCTGTCAAGTAACTGAGTGGCAGAGTAAATAGCATCAAAAGTCCAATCTGGTTGTTGATCATCTTCATCAAATGGTACGGCAGACCAATCCAAAATCGGAGGAACATCATTGAAGCCATCATCCAAACACACCCTCAGAGACTGGGTGTCTGAATAATAGTTTGCTCTGTCAGATGGACGTAGAGCAAAACCATCTCCATGTTGACCATCCAAAGACAGACTTCCATGTGATGCATTTTCATTTGATCGGGCGGTTTCTGGTGTTTTGTTGCTCCAGACACTTGATTGTTTGGCTTTGTCAAATGTTCTGTCAGCAGGTACTATATCAGGTTCGTTGTCGGGGGAGAAGCCTCTCTGTGAAGCTCCAGTTTGTACACCTTCACCAGAGAGGATATCTGCTCTGTCAAGTAACTGAGTGGCAGAGTAAATAGCATCAAAAGTCCAATCTGGTTGTTGATCATCTTCATCAAATGGTACGGCAGACCAATCCAAAATCGGAGGAACATCATTGAAGCCATCATCCAAACACACCCTCAGAGACTGGGTGTCTAAATCATAGTTTGCTCTGTCAGATGGACTTAGAGCAAAACCATCTCCATGTTGACCATCCAAAGACAGACATTTATGTGAGGAATTTTCATTTGATCCGGCTGTTTCTGGTCTTTTGTTGCACCAGATACTTGATTGTTTGGCTTTGTCAAATGTTCTGGCAGCAAGTAGTATATCAGGTTCGTTGTCAGGGGAAAGCCTCTCTGAAGCTCTAGATTGTACACCTTCATCAGAGAGGACATCTGCTCTGTCAAGTGACTGAGTGGCAGAGTAAATAGCATCAAAAGCCCAACCTGGTTGTTGATCATCTTCATCAAATGGTACGGCAGACCAATCCAAAATGGGAGGAACATCATTGAAGCCATCATCCAAACACACCCTCAGAGACTGGGTGTCTGAATAATAGTTTGCTCTGTCAGATGGACGAGAGCAAAACCATCTCCATGTTGACCATCCAAAGACAGACTTCCATGTGATGCATTTTCATTTGATCGGCTGTTTCTGGTGTTTTTGCTCCAGACACTTAAATCTTTGGCTTTGTCAAATGTTCTGTCAGCAGGTACTATATCAGGTTCGTTGTCAGGGAAAAGCCTCTATCTGATACTCTAGTTTGTACACCTTCATCAGAGAGGATATCTGCTCTGTCAAGTAACTGAGTGGCAGAGTAAATAGCATCAAAAGTCCAACCTGCATGTTGATCATCTTCATCAAATGGTACGGCAGACCAATCCAAAATCGGAGGAACATCATTGAAGCCATCATCCAAACACACCCTCAGAGACTGGGTGTCTGAATAATAGGTTGCTCTATCAGTTAGACATAGAGCAAAACCATCTCCATGTTGACCATCCAAAGACAGACTTCCATGTGATGCATTTTCATTTGAAACGGCTGTTTCTGGTGTTATGTTGCTCCAGACACTTGATTGTTTGGCTTTGTCAAATGTTCTGGCAGCAGTTAGTATATCAGGTTCGCTGTCAGGGGAAAAGTCTCTATCTAATGCTCTTGTTTGTACACCTTCATCAGAATGGACATCTGCTCTGTCAAGTGACTGATTGGCAGAGTAAATAGCATCAAAAGTCCAACCTGCATGTTGATCATCTTCATCAAATGGTACGGCAGACCAATCCAAAATCGGAGGAACATCATTGAAGCCATCATCCAAACACACCCTCAGAGACTGGGTGTCTGAATCATAGTTTGCTCTGTCAGATGGACGTAGAGCAAAACCATCTCCATGTTGACCATCCAAAGACAGACATTTATGTGAGGAATTTTCATTTGATCCGGCTGTTTCTGGTCTTTTGTTGCACCAGATACTTGATTGTTTGGCTTTGTCAAATGTTCTGTCAGCAGGTACTATATCAGGTTCGTTGTCGGGGGAGAAGCCTCTCTGTGAAGCTCCAGTTTGTACACCTTCACCAGAGAGGATATCTGCTCTGTCAAGTAACTGAGTGGCAGAGTAAATAGCATCAAAAGTCCAATCTGGTTGTTGATCATCTTCATCAAATGGTACGGCAGACCAATCCAAAATCGGAGGAACATCATTGAAGCCATCATCCAAACACACCCTCAGAGACTGGGTGTCTGAATAATAGTTTGCTCTGTCAGATGGACTTAGAGCAAAACCATCTCCATGTTGACCATCCAAAGACAGACATTTATGTGAGGAATTTTCATTTGATCCGGCTGTTTCTGGTGTTATGTTGCTCCAGACACTTGATTGTTTGGCTTTGTCAAATGTTCTGGCACGAGTTAGTATATCAGGTTCGTTGTCAGGGTAAAAGTCTCTATCTGATACTCTTGTTTGTACACCTTCATCAGAGAGGACATCTGCTCTGTCAAGTGACTGAGTGGCAGAGTAAATAGCATCAAAAGTCCAACCTGCATGTTGATCATCTTCATCAAATGGTACGGCAGACCAATCCAAAATGGGAGGAACATCATTGAAGCCATCATCCAAACACACCCTCAGCAACTGGGTGTCTGAATCATAGTTTGCTCTGTCAGATGGACGTAGAGCAAAACCATCTCCATGGTCACCATCCAAAGACAGACTTTCATGTGATGCATTTTCATTTGATCGGGCAGTGTCTGGTCTTTTGTTGCACCAGACACTTGATTCTTTGGCTTGGTCAAATGTTCTGGGAGCAGGTAGTATATCAGGTTCGTTGTCGGGGGATAAACCTTTAAATTTGTTGCCTCTCTTTGAAGCTGTAGTTTTTACACCTTCATCAGAGAGGACATCTGCTCTGTCAGGTGCCTGAGTGGCAGAGTAAATAGCATCAAAAGCCCAACCTGGTTGCTGATAATCTTCATTGAACGGGACGGCAGAGCAATCCAAAATTGGAGGAACATCAATGAAGTCATCATCCACACATACAGTCATTGCTTGTTTTGACCTCATGAAACTGAAAATGAATGAAAAAAAAATAGTAATTAAATATTATATTAAAATTTACCAAGTATGCATCCGTTTTGAAGACATTCATTTAGACTTTCTAGCCAATTAAGGGGGGTAATTATTCCATACTGTTTTACTAAAAAGAAGGGAAAGTTGATGGAACATAAGTGATATTTAAAGAAAGCAAAGACCCAGAAAATCCGGATTCTTAAAGGCCAATAAGTATTTAAAATACAGACTGTAAAATAATAGCTAAATTGCCCGCAGCCAGACTTAATGATAGGGGCGCAGTGGCTCAGTGGTAGAGCGGTCGTCCTTCAACTGGAAGGTAGGCGGTTTGATTCCCACTCTTCCCACAGTTCATACTGTCGTTTTGTCCTTGGGCAAGACACCAAACCCACCTTGCCTCCAGTGGTGTTCCAGCTGTAACACTGGTGAAAGGAACCTTAATGTAAGTCGCTTTGGATAAAAGCGTTTGCTAAATGTAAAATGTGAATGTAATGATATTATACCTAAAATTGTTTGACATGACCAAACCAAAGGTTTTGTAGAAAATAGGCAATCATATTCAAATATTATGAAATTATTAAATATATTGCAATATACCTGCAAAATATCTTTATAAGTTAATGCTTTGATTGTGTCGTTGGATGCCAAAAAAAGCATCTGATAATATTTAATGGGAAAATATCTTTAAGACCTTATTGGAATTTGCTTTTCAATTATAAATCTTTCTCTCAGCTTTTAAACAAACATGGTCAACCCTAAACTCCATTCCAAGTTATACTTAAAAATATATATATATATATTAATTAACTTGAAACTATATTACTTAAAGATAAAAGATTAGGCTATTTATATAGACAAAAGATTTTGGGTCCTACCTGGATAAAGCCATGTGCATAAATATATGGTTAAATGCAAAGAAATTATAATATTAATTATACATAGTAAATATGATCCAACTAGCTCTCAATTTTGCCAAAAAATTACAAAGACTGAGTATCTACAGTTACTTAATGTGGTTTTGCCCACAATGTGTTCACACTGAGATAAACAAAACATATTCCCTTTGATCCATTAGGTTTTGTTTTAGGGCTGGACTTTAAAAATTATCATGAACATAAATACATTATAGGAAAAGCCTTATTTGGTGCTCGACAAACAATTTTGCATAAATGGGTGGGCGAGGAGCCACCGGATATCTTAATGTGTGTGTGTGTGTGTGTGTGTGTGTGTGTGTGAGAATTTTGTCATTGCCTTTGGAGAGACTATCTCATGTCCTAATAGGTTCCCTGGATACATTTGTGTAAAATTGGTCAATGGTCTCATATTTTAAAGACGATTGGACAAGGGTTATTCAGATGGGGGCATTGGAAGATGGTGAGGGATAGACTGTTTAGCTGGGTTTGCTGCTATAAAATTTGTAACATTAACATTGTTCAGGTGTATATATAAATTACATTGTGTTTTTGGTGTCCAGTATTGTATGTAAAATAACAAAATACATAGACATATAAAAATTAAAAAAAAGACTTACTAGCTAATGCAATTATGGTCCTGGGGCAAGTGTGTCATTGTTATAAAAGGGTGCTGCAGGGCTTGTTGAGGGGAGATTCGAAGGGCTGGATCAGGATGTAGCATCCATTTGAGAAGGTCGACCAAAGCCTTTCGATCTTCATATTCCTCAGGCTCCCATTTTGGAAACACCTGCATTTGTTCAACAAGTCAGAGATTTCAGTCAGTCATTTTCCTCTTTCAACATTTTACACTACAACTAAACATTAAAACACATTTAGTAGATTCAGTTTTCAGAGCTGAGAGCACCTACATCAACCAGATCGTCCAAAGACTGGAGATCGTTGCAATAGCCATTGTACTCTTTAACGCTGGTCCCTGCAACTTTGGCGAATTCCTCTGGTGTCAGAAGTCTCCATGTTGTTGCCCAATTATCCTCATCCTCCACCGCAGTAAAAAAGTACTTGGTATAAACTCCATTAAAGAGCAAGTACTCTGGTGGACACCCTACCATCTCCACCATACGCCTCATCTGCAATGTTAACACATAACTACATCAGCTGACATCCCACACCAAGGCTTCATATTTATATATATATTTTTTATTTATTTATTATATATATACATTTGTCTGAGGACGGTCACCTACCATCTGGTAATCGCAGTTAATGGGGAACAAGTGGCATCCGAGGTAGAGGGCAGCCAAGTTGCAGCCCAAGCCCCACATATCGATGGCCTCGCTGAACATGTTTCCCAGAGCTACTTCTGGAGCCCTAAAGAAACACAGGCCAAGAAAACATCATATTAAACACACAGTTCATAAAATATCATAAAATATATATATATATATTATATTGAGTCAAACTGAACCCACCTGCATCCACACGGCTGCTTCCACATTCCAGGCTTTACATTAGATGTAAATATGGCCAGACCAAAATCTATAATTTTGACCCTGAAAGGTTGGTCCTGCATGTTGGACAACATGATGTTGTCTAACTTCAAATCAGTGTGCAGCACACCGAGACCTTTCAAGGCATTTAAAGCCACCAGCAGCTGCAGAAACAATAACAACAAGTTTAATGGGTTCAAATGCTCATGTTTTAAATGTATATCAACTATATTTAACAGAGCATAAGCTGCACACCTGCTGGGCAATCGGGCGGATCTCACATGGAGACAGTGGCTCATAATCACGAGATTTAAGAAAGTCTAAGAGACTCATGTCAAGCATTTCAAATGCTAGACAGGTGAGCCCTTTGTGCTCAAACCTCTCGATGAACTGTACCACATTGCATTGATCACAGTCCAGGGTCCTGATTATTTTCAACATGGCCACCTGGGAACAATAAAAACCCTTAATTATCTTCTGTCATCAGTCTGTAGTTTTGATAAATGTATAAGTTAAACTTGAATCTGAAGGCCGTACCTCCTCTTCAGCCTCTTTGATGGCTTTGGGGTCTTTTAACATTTTTACTGCTACAATCTCCTTGGAGTTAACAGTTTGGCACCTGGCCACTTTACCAAAGCAGCCTTGGCCAATGAACTCAACAACGGAGTATGTTTCAGTGTTTCCCTGCAGAGTCTGACCGACGGTAACATCGTCTGCTCTTAGAGGCTCTGTGGACAATGAGCATTATGGTCTGTTAGTCCAGTTACTAATTATGACAAAATGTCATCTCTTTAAAAAATAAAAACAACTGGAATGGACAATTTCTGAGGGTTTACAAACACTGAAATAACAAACTTATGTTTTTAGACTAGAGTTGAATAGATGTGCTATGACTATTTTATATAAGTTATCAACTTTTTGCCAAAGAAGTCACCAAGTGCAAACTGAAACAAAGATAAAATACACAGGAACTAATTTTAGACCTATATACACTAAAAATACATTAAATTCAAAAATTATTTATGCAGAAGCAATATGTTTAAATTTTCTCCTCAGAAAACATGCAGAAAATTCAAACTAATATCAGAATATTTGACAACTGGTGATGTACCTGTGATAACTGAGTTTGATGCCATCATTTTTCTAGTCAAGGATAGTCTTCTAATCAAATACAGACTTATTTCACTCCCAGTTCAAAAGTGTGTGTGTTTCCTTTGCAAAGCTGTTTTAAAATGAACTCATTCTGAAAGGAATTGTCAAGTAACTTTCTAGAACTGATGTCATCAGCATTATCGCCATGGCACTGTTTGGAATTCTTAACTAGATATATATCCTATGTTAAAAATGTATTAAATTAAAAATACAATTTTAATTCATGATCTTTGAAATAAGAAATGCAAACAACACCAACATGTATTACAAAGACATATACATAAAGTCTATAGTAAACAAAAGTGAAATCATAAATCAAAGAAGTATAACTTGATATCTTTACATATGTTTTGTTTTCTGTGGTCTATAATATATCATATGATATATCATATATGTGATAGAGGCAGGTAGGTCATATATCTACAGAAATGATCACACATCCAAATAAACCTCTGTAGTAATGGGCGATATGAACGATATGCGATATAAATGATAAAAAATTGGCATACGATAGAGATTTTAATTCTATTGCACTACCGCGATAATACATGTTGATGACGCAATTTCCCCGCAAAATTTACAGCCACGAGCTGCAGCTTGAAACATGGCTGAAAGCGAAACGGAGGAGCTGGTGAATAAGACGCAACATCCATTATTTGGACGTAATTCGGATTTAAGCCGTCTGACGTGCAGCAGCAAATTATACTCTGTAGAGTGTGTGGGGTAACAGTTCCGGCTAAGAGAGGTAACACGACTAATCTGTTGTACTACCTCAAAACGAAACATGTTACTGAATACCAGACTTCACGGAGCTGGCAAAGCTGGTATTCAGTAACATGTTTCGTTTTGAGGTAGTACAACAGATTAGTCGTGTTACCTCTCCGTGAAGTCTCCGTGAAGACTTGACGGAGCTAGCATAGCCAGGCAATGCAGCCAAAGAGCGAGCGAGAGAGAGAGAGAGAGAGAGCGAGCGCGCGAGAGAGAGATTATAGATTAAATTAACATATAAAATCTTACACGTTTGTCAACAGAAAAAAGTGTGAAAGATCCCCGAATTGACCGTGCTGTTGCTTTATGCAAGAAGATTGTGAGTTCCTTTTCAGGAATACAGGAATAACATTAAAAAATACATTTAGCAGTTTGGCTTTCCTTAGGATCTATGTAACCTGTTCTGAAATGATTCTATTATAATTTATATATCGCAATATATATCGTTATCGCAAGAGGCTGCAATGTATATCGCAATATGGATTTTTGGCCATATCGCCCATCCCTAGGTACCTGGTGGGTCGGCGGCGGGGTGCTCGTCGTTACCATCTCCGTTATCGTTTCACTCGATGTCCCGGGATCCGCCATCCTTGTGCTTTCTCTCAACATTTTACAGGGAGAGTAGAAAAGTGTGTCCGCTCAGTCAACTGTGGCTATAAGGACTAGAAGGGTTGTTCCTTCTCTAAAATATCAACGTAAGTGCGTAGGAAAGGGCGGTTAGCGTGAATGCTAAACAGATCAAGGGAGGTGGATAGATGAAAGGAAGTGCACGTCTTCTTCTTGTGGGTTCAGGCAGTCTAAATGCCCAGTGGCATTATGCTGCCGTCCACTGGTCACTTATGAAACTGCAGATGAGGAGGCCAACTCAGGGCGTGATGTGGAGGTCAGAGGAGAATCTGGACTTCATTTTGGTGATGTGATGGTGCGAGAAGAGGTTTTATTGAGATTCTGCTAAATTCCATGTTCATTATGTTAAGGTTTTATAATAAATAAAAAAGGGGGAAACAAAGAAGAACAGGAAGAACGTATCTTCAAAATAAAAGCTAGAAACACCCAGTGCGCATGAGCGCCATACTTTACACTTTTTTAAAATAGTTTTTTACAGTCCATTAAAACATGGAACACAGTCTCTTTCTTCTTGCAGCAGCACAGAGTCCACTCTTTCCTTTCCCAAAAAGAGCTAAGGCTGGAGCCAGGCCACAATGACCTAATCTTGTGATAATGACTTGCTCTTTTCTGTTCGTTCCTCGGTGGTGTCCCTTCCTTTCATCTATCTTTGAATGTTGAAGTAGTGTCTCCTTCTTTTTTCTGACTGCCATTCACTCTGCCTCATTGACCCATTATTTTAGATACAGATGCAACTGTTTAAACAGTACACATTTTTTCAAACATTAATATTTTTAAAACATTTGAACTTAAACAATGCACCTTTGCATAATAATTGAAGCACTAAAGCAAAAATTATTACTCATGCGTTGCATTTGAAAATGTATGCTGATTTTGTGTCTTGTGTTAATTGTCTCTTTTGTGCCCTTCTAAATGGCCCCTCAGGAACAAATAAAGTGATTTTAATTGAACACTCTCCTGGTTTACTGCACTCATTATTTTTTTATTATTAGTCCTGTTAGGGGTTGCGGTGACTGGAACCTATCCCCACAGTAACACATGGAGGATGCACATGGAGTAACTCCTCACAGACAGACCAGAGTCGGCCGAGAATGCTTGAGTCAGCCGGTTTTTGAACTCACAACCTTCTTGCTGTGAAGCAGGAGTGCTAACCACTCAGGATTTGGGAGCAGCCATGGGGGGGAACTCTGGGGCTCATTTCTCTTATATTTAGCTCAGAAACCTCTGCAGTATTGTGTTAACAGGTCTCCTCCTATCCTACTTCTCTCTGCCTTTTAAATATTCTACTGCACTGTGTTCTGACAGGTCTCTCCTCAACAACCTGTAAGTTCTGTTTCTGTTAGCTGATATTTACTTCATTTACTTAAGTTTTATGTATTTTTTTGTAAAATGAGAGCAGCTGAACGGGATATGTTCCGCATGAGGACTTGCTTCCACCTAGGAAGCTCTGGTATCCTCACTTATTCCTCCTCTCAGAAACCTCCTCCGGCTTTCCTCCTCGCTCCTTTGAGCAACTTTAGGGGCTTTGGGACAGCACTTAAGATGATGCATGAAGAGTAACTTCCGAGAAATCAAGGATGCAAATTAAAAGAAATGAGACGCACCCTCAGTCCATAGGAGGAGGTGGGGTTTGGAACCAAATTCAGCAGCTGGTTTCCTCCAGAGGAGTCCTCCCATGGAAGGATCCTGGAGATTGGGAAACGGCCTATTTATCTATTTTTCTCGATCACTGCTACCCCACAAAGAACTGAGTGTGTTAAAATCCCCAACACACACTACTGGTGCCCCCACTGACTGCATTACCTCTCCTAAGTCATTAATATTAAGATGTGTTATACCCTCACTGTCACACACTCTAGTTGGATATGCTTATTCTTTGATGTTGCACACCTGCCTGAATAAGTATTGCACAGCCTCCTCCTGGCCTTTCTACACGAGCCTTGCAATTATATCCAGGAACCACAAAATTATGACATGGTTTTAACCACATCTCTTGAACACATATTAGCTCAGTTATACTCTTAAATGCATCAACAATTTTTTTAGTGTGAAGCGGCTGGGATGAGGATCAGCACCTCCAAGTCTGAGACCATGGTTCTCAGTCGGAAAAGGGTGGCTTGTCTCCTTCAGGTTGGTGGAGAGCTCCTGCCTAGGAGAAGACCTAGGACACGCTGGAGGGACTATGTCTCTATCCACCCAGAAAAGCTGGAGGAAGTGTCTGGGGAGTGGGAAGTCTGGGTGTCTCTGCTTAGACTGCTGCCCCCAGCCCCAGATAAGCGGTAGAAGGTGGATGGATGAACAAATCTTTTAAGTTCCTGACCATTAACTACAGGCTTTCCACTGGTGAATGTAAAACATTTAACTATCCATGAGGCCTTCCCCTCTTTTGTTCCTTCTGCTTTTACCTTTATATGCTAGACTCAAGTGTTCTGGGCATAGACATATAAATATGGGTCGTTCGCGAGTGAGTCGGCTCTAAGAGCCGGCTCTTTTAAGTGAACGATGGGAGCCGGCTCACATATCTGAAGAGCCGACTCTATGTTTTTTTTAATATAGCTGATAGTAATTAAACCATTATGTAATAATAAAATATTGAATTATTTTAATTTAGTAAAAAAAAGACTAATAATTCACTGAACAACACAAAAATATAATTATTTAAGCCTCATTCACTGTCTATTCCTGTTAATCATACAGGAGGTGTCAGCCAATGATATTAGAAGGGAGGGCTGAAGGCGCTGGTATTACGCACAACCTACACCGGTTTATGAGAACTGTGCACCAACTGTGAAGCTAGCGGAGCTTCGAGAAACTAGTGAAGGTGGTGGAGCACCTGGAGCCAGCACCTCCACAGTTGGAGATGTAATCACTCAAGTAGGCCTACTCCCCAACCCACAACAAAGCAGTCTTCTCTAAAGGACCAGTTTATGCAAAAGTCAATGTCTGTAGCGAAAAAAGGCCGAATTGATATTCCATTGGCAAAAATTTTTAAATGCAAATGTTCAATAGCATTCTTTTTTATAACAAATGAATGCATTTTTAAAGAAATTGTGAGACATTGTGAGTATGATTTCATTTAATAATTTAATTAGAACTGTTTTTACACGTATTGCATTCAAAGTCATAGTTAAAACATTTATTATTTAAAGAGCCGTTTGTGAGCCGGCTCTTTTAAGTGAGCCGAGTCAAATGAGCCGGCTCATGAAAAAGAGCCGGATTGCCCATCACTAATAAATACGGTTCTGGGCCACACCTCCTGGCCGCTCAATGACCCTCGAAGTCCCTAACGTAAATGCTTACGGAAGTGAAATACAAATACAACTCACGCAATGACCATAAGATACAAATATGAGAATCAACTCTAAACGCTAGCTTGAAATAATGGGTGACGAAAGCTGGTCGAATTAAAAGCACTGTATTATCATCTCGTTTTGGTTGTCTGCGAAGAAAAACACGTTTTATTATGTAATGTTAACCGGACATGCTGAGGGGGAAGATGATTTCAGAGGGACAATTTCCGGTTGTCCGGAACGGTATCTCAGTACGTGAAAAACTGCCTACTTGCGACAAGAACCGTATAAAATAAGCAAGTGGAGAATAAAATGTCAATGTGAAAACGTATTCAATATTATTAACAATTACTCTTTTCTATGTAAGTGCGAGGCATATAAACTGTCCCTCTTTGATGTGGAACGAGTAGCTGAAAGGTCGTAGGAGCCATGTGTCCTCCCCTCTCAAAACCCAAACACAGTGAGTAAAGTGAACTATTATCTCAGACGAAAACAGTCCACTGGATAGTATTTCACAGCTGTGTTTGTCCCTCTCCCGTCTGCAGAGTTGTATTGAGGATGTTGAAGGCAAGACGTGTCTGGAGGTTGACAGAAGGATGCACTGCTAGCCTTTATTCCACAAACCCACCCAAACCTAATATTCCCAGAACCCAGGCTGAGAAACTGAAACGCAGACGAGAAAGGGAAAAGGCCATTCTTTCCACTCAACACAGGGTAAAAAGATCATTACTTTTCATTCAATGGCTTTCCTCTCCTGTGGTAGATATTTACAAGTAGGTTATTATTTTGTTTTCAGTCTCCAAAAGATGAGGGAGTGGAATGGAGTGAAAAGGAGAGGGTAGTATACACTGCCCCAACTCCACCTGGAGCAAAGAAAGGCAACAAACTCATTGTATCTGCCATACTCTACTAGTTGTATTGTCTGTCAGGAGAAAATAATTCTCCTGTTTGTTTGTTCCCTGTGCAGACACCAGTTTACCTTTCCCCTTGGCCTACAGCCCAGACTATGTGGAGTCCTGCTGGTACCATTGGTGGGAGAAAGAGGGATTCTTCAGACCGGAGCAGCATGTGAGATGAGACACATTTGTTTTTGTATTTAATATAACTTTGAAGTTGAGATGAGACTCAGTACCTTTAAGTACTTTCTTGTTGATGAGTGAGGGCTTAACTTAGGGTTAAGAAAGTGCTGGCCAAAAGGAAAAGCTCTCAATTTTGCTGGTTAATCCACTCTCTTACTGTCACTGTCAGATTGAGTTTTCGGATTTAAAGTGGCTAAAATTAGTTCAGCAAAGATAGGGTTAGGAGCTTGGTCACCAAACTAGAAACTAGCTCCTCCACATCCAGCGCAGCAAGGTGACATTAGCCTCATTTCATCTCTGGGGAAGGTGTTCCAAACCTTTAGATTAAACCCCAGGGCAGACACAAGGACTATGTCTCTTGGCTGACCTGAGAACATCATGGTATTCCCCCCCCAAAGAGCCAGGACGTGTCTGGTGAGATGGAAATTTGGACTTCTGCTCCCACAGCCCAACCCTGGATAAGCAGTGGGAAATGCATGACAGACATAACATCCAAACTGTAGACAGCTAATAACCATGTAAAATAGGGCCAAGTTACTAAAATGTGAGCTGAACTTCTGCCCCTCAGCCTGAAGGTTGTGGGTTCAGTCTTATGCTTTGAGTCTGTATGTCCTCTCCATGTTCTCATGCTTTCTGTCATGATGCTCTGTGGTGAATTGGTGAATTGGTGAATCGAAATGTCCTTAGCTTAGAGAATGAATGTGAGAGGGAATGGTTGTCTGTTAATGTATGTTTGTTAGTTTCCTGAGATACAGGGGTAGTCTCCAGCCCCCCACGACCCGAACAGAATAAATGGTAGATAACAACAATTTAAGTCAAGAACAAACCAAAAAGGAAGGATGTGTGGTGTAAAACTTTGTTTCAATGGGCATAGCTGCAGCTGATTTCAGTCCTTGCGAAAGAGCAGCTGAGAGTCATTCTCATGGCTGATTCTCATGGCTATTTTAGACTTATTAGTATGAACCAGACAACCAAGAACCCCGCACAAAATGGGCAACAAACAATTTAAATATACATTCAATATAAGAAAATATTTGTATAGTTTACATATTGAACCCCCAAAAAAAAGATGACATATTTACATTAAGTGTGCAGTGTGAATCTCTTGGATGGCATCTGGTGGCGAGTTTGCACATTGCAATTCCACACCTTACAACCTTAAACTTTTTAGCTCATGCATCTATGGCAATTCAGAAACAGCATAGCTTTAGTTCATAAATGCCCTAAGCCTTCATGCAAGGTTTTGTGTTCAAATAAGAAAGACAAATGTGCCTCTGATAGTGGTCACTTTGCTCAGTTTGTCCGCTCTGGGCAGCTGTTGGATCAGGAACAGCCAGCAATAGAACTAATGACTCCTTCCTTGGGTTCTATATTGACTTGATTATATGATAACATCATTTTGACTGTTCCATTGAACTGTAAACTTTATAATTATGTATCTTTGTTGTGTTGTCTCTACAGGACGGACTACCTCATGGTGTGGACCGCACCTTCTCCCTGTGTATCCCTCCACCAAACGTGACGGGCACCCTGCACCTGGGCCACGCTCTGACTGTGGCTGTGGAGGACGCCTGGTTCGATGGTAACTGACGGCACCATTTGTAAAATACTACTCAACTGTTCAATAAGGTCATGTTGTATTCTAAGTGCTCTGTTTCTGGTTTATATTTCACCAGGAGGAGGATGCAGGGATACAGAGTACTGTGGCTCCCTGGATGTGACCATGCTGGCATTGCAACGCAAGTACGATACTATACTTATAGTGGAGTATACTATTTGAGCCACCTCTCAAGATTTGTTTTACTACCACTTTTTTACTATTATTCTTTGTCAGTCTCTACTAGTCTATTACCCGTATGCTGTCAAAATTACCCCTGTGGCGCCCTCCTTTCACAAAATAGCATTAACATCAAAGAAATATTGTGAGGGGGAGTTGGTGAAAAATATACAGTTGAAGGCTTTTGCCTAGCCTTTTTCCAGATGCGATTGATGAGAGTACCGACATTATAATTTTACTTCTTTGCACTAAAATAAATGGAAAAATAGATAGCCCATTACATTATTATTATTATTATTATTATTATTATTATAGTTCATAATTGTTGGCTCCAGCTTGGCTCCTTTTGCTCTCAGGGGCAGAAATACCACTTTTTTGGGACACCCTTCAGATTGAATTGTCACAGAATAAAAGTTATCTGAAAGTATCCTGATATGATGGGTAACAAAACAAATGTGGTAATGTGGTCCTGCTTTTAAATATTAAACAAAATGTCAATCCCATTTGGGTCTGGCTATTTTATTTTATAATAAAAGCTTATTTTATTTAAAAAATAAAGAGACCCAGAAACACATAGAAAAAAGCTCATAAAAATTCAATAAATATAAAATAGAAATATGCACAGCACCCACTAAAAACACATTAGTCCACTGTAAATATTAAATTTAAATACAAATTGTGACTTTTTATTTCCTATTCTTAGAAAGACTATAGTCATTCATTTAAACCAGGTGGGGCTGTACAAGGTAGACAGATCTTTAGATCATTCAACTTTAAGCTGTTTGATAAAGCAATTTGTAAAGGCTCAAACAGTTCACTCAAACAGTATTGTCGACTTATGTGATGAATGGAGGTGAATCTCAAAACTTTAAATTGTACTTTATTAATCTCACCATTTTAAAAAATATACTTAACTTCAATTAAAACTCGAGTGAACCTCTCATCGGCTTTTCTTCTGGACAATAAAGGATAAAAACTTTTAATCCATCCAAACTTTTTATTTGCATCAAAATTCCAGTCTAATATTTTGCATAATATATACATCTCATATATTTATAGTAAGTATAATGTAGGAACGTCACCAGTTTGCCTTAATTGTAAAGTTCAAGTGGGCACCATCATTGGAATTGTTTGTGGGAATGTGACATTATTTGGTCATTTTGGAAGGAGATCTGTGCCAGAAATTCCACTGATGTGGGACATGTTCCTGATTCACGGGGGGTGGGACAATTATATTGATGGAAGTTCCCAAATTTGAATAAAAAAATGGAAGAAGCCACTGGAAGTACCGGGAGTGTAGTGTAATTTGGATTTCAATGCACAAGAACTGTGTGCATATGTCTATACATCTCTATACATTACCTGTGGACCCTTGACTACATAATACAGTGGCAAAAAAGTATACTCTTTTGTAATTTCAAATTTGGGGGTCAACCAGTTATTATTTCCTACACTTACTTTTTCCACTGCCATTTTGAATGTTGAGTAAGTTTGTTCAAAAAAGACATTAAAGATCTGAATTTTATTGTGTAATTATTTCTAGACACATGTTTGTAAATATCCGTGACTTAGATTTATTCAGAAAACCATCAAATTCCAAAAGGTTCACATACTTTTTCCTGCCACTGTATAGTAATTATTATTTAATATGTTTGGGAAACTAAATCAACAAATAACAGGTTGAACCTCATTTTATATGCAAGGTATCTATGGAAACCAATGATAATACACTGTCAGTGGGCCATCATTGAGCAAAATTGCCTCCACTTGTTGAACAAATGTCTGTGTAGCATGTCATTTGACAAATTCTGTCCCATTTTCTCACTTCTTACAATTTGGAAATTTGAACAGCATTATGGGCCATGTTTTTTTAGTAGAGGATCCGTCTGTTGCTCCCCTGCTCCATCAGAGTCTCCAAACTAACTTTGACAAACCCTATTAAATTGTTGTTCTTTCAGACAGTGGTGGAGAGGAGGCTGCTGAGGGAAGAAGGAAAGCGGAGAAAGGACTTGACCAGAGAAGACTTCCTGCAGGAGGTGTGGAAATGGAAGAATGAGTGAGTCCACTTTACTGTGATATATTGGACATTTTTGTGCTCTGCTGAGTGATATTGCTCACACTAAGTGCTGCGGTTTGCAGAAAGGGTCAGGAGATCTACCGTCAGCTGAGGCAGATGGGAGCTTCATTGGACTGGAGCAGGGCCTGTTTCACCATGGACCCAGTAAGACCGCACAAGCCCCTCACTTATTCTGCTAATCAGTACAACCATAAAACACAGTAGCTCAGTGGTAGAGCGGCCGTCTTTCGACCGTTAAGTTACACTTAACCTATATGGCCCTCACTGAAATGCATGCATTTCTTTTAATAAAAAATTAAAACTGGACAAACTGGCCACTGCAAAATACTAATACATTATCAAACTGATAATGTAGTGATTTGTGTCACTGTCAGTTGTTTTCTGTGTATTCTGTGTGTGTGGTTAAAACCTAATTACACTGTGTGCACAATTATTAGGCAATTGTATTTTTGAGGATTAATTTTGTTATTGTACAACTACAGTGTTCAATCCAAAATGTTAACAAACCCTTAAAACTGAACATTTAAGTAGTAAAAGGGAAGTTTTGGGTTTCTTAAGAGAATATCTACAAGTACACCATTATTAGGCAACTATTAATGTGCAGAATTATTATGCAACTAAATGAAAAACAAAGATTTTCTCATCCACCTGTTAAAAAACAAACTCAAAATTTACAAATAAATATTTCTGAAATAAAATAAAAAAACTCAGTGACCAATATAGTCCCCCTTCTTTTCAATAACAGTCACAAGTTTTCCATTCACGGAGTCAGTTTCTTGATCTGGTCAGAATCAACTTTTTGTGCAGCTGCCACCACAGCCTCCCAGACACTGTTCAGACTGTTTACCTTCACTGTAAATGTCCTGCTTAAGAAGGGCCCAATAGGGATGTAAACCATCACAAGATGCTTTTTAATCTCTTTTTTGGCCCATTTTTCCTGAGGAGAAGAGTCTACCTAATAATTATGCACACCTTGATATAAGTGTTGATATCCTTAGGCCACACCATTTACACAAATACACATTACCTGATCTGCATTAAATCCAATAAGGATTTAAGTTTATACAGCTTGGAGTTTTAAATTATGGATAAAATGATAATATGGTCAAAATAATCACTTGCCTAATAATTGTGCACACAATGTAAAATCATTTAGATTAAACCTCTGAGTTCAGCGTTGGACAAATGTAGTTCTGCAGTCTTTGTCTCAATAAACATCCCATGGATGCATTGTCAATATTTATCCACGCTTTACTTTGCTTCTCTATTTATTTGTTTATTTCTTTGCTCTGTAGCTCTGTGTAAAAAGACAGAGCTAGCGCTTGAATAGAGACCTTCTATCTTTATTGAGTATGTAAGCATGCGATTGGCCATTGACAAAAGCAACCGTATGTACTGTACATTTATCTATTAAAATCCTTGATAATTAAGTCTAGATGACTTCGTTAGGTCATGTTTTTATTTAATCTTTTGGCTCCTGACCAATCGTTGAAGGTAGTTAGGACCTTTTTAAAGTTTTTCCAAAAGTTTTAAAATCTCATATTGAAATTATAAATACAGTGTTCATGCTGGAATTGAAGTTGAACATCAACACACAAGTTATTAAGTTCAGACATGTTATTTTTATTACACTCTAGTTTAAATGTAGCCTGGTATACCAGAGCGTTTTCCTTTTTTCAAAAGGAGGTCTGGTCCCTTCCTCACAGCAAATCCCTTCCTCTGCAGTTTTGTGGACGGACCAACCGTTTGTCTGCAGCAGGGTGTGGTTTGCTGGTTACGACATACACAAGTAACGAGGTTCATGCGGCTTGTTTAAAACATTCAACATGGCGGACACTGCTATCGAGATGCTGTTTATGTCTGTTCTCACCTCTGTTTTGAAAAACCAGCAAAGTATAAAAATGATGAAACTGCTCTGGTGTCTGCTCTACTGCTGGACATGTTAACTAGTGACACTAATGTGGCTTCATTGTTGACAAACGGCTGTGTAGTGTCGCCTTTTTCGCGTCATGTCCGGTGTTTTTCTGATTGGTTAACATTCCTCTTGAAAACCCCACCCTTGAAATCAAATGCAAGCAACAGGGTTCGGACTAACTTCTTTGTAAAGAACAGGAAAAGAGTTAGCCACAGCTGGCCAGGCTAGTTTAAAGGGACAGACCTTTTAAAATGACTCTTTTGTTTCCATTCAAAGCTCATTATTACCTCTGTTTTGTTGTCATTAATTAAAAAAGTAAAATAAACACTATTATAAATATCTATAACAAATGGATTGTTGAGGTGTTTCTGGACAAATATACAGTTACACTTGTGTTAATAACTGTTGTTCTTGTTTGAGGTATTCAGCAGGGCAGTGACTGAGGCCTTCGTCAGGCTGTGTGACTCTGGCCTCATCTATCGCTCTGAAGCTCTCATCAACTGGAGCTGTGCCCTGGAGTCTGCCATATCTGACATCGAGGTACTGCTGCTGAAGGAAGTCTTGGCAACTTCAATGATAAGATAAATGATAAGATCTTTTTTATTTAATTAAAATATAATTTTCAGGTTGACTCTAAGGAGTTGTCTGGGAGGACTGAGCTGTCGGTCCCTGGTTATGAACGACAAGTGGAGTTTGGTACAATGGTCACGTTTGCTTATCCACTCGAGGGCCATGGTAAGTAGAGCACAGTACATTTGATTTGACAGAATATCTCTAAGGTTATCCTGTTGAAATATCTTCTATCCTGTTTTTATTCTAGACGGAGAGGTGGCAGTGTCCACTACTCGTCCTGAAACGATGCTGGGAGATGTGGCTGTAGCTGTCCACCCTGATGATCCCAGATACAAGGTAGTTTAAACAGTGAAAACCTGGATTAAACACAAAAGAGAGCACTACTGAATCCTGAAAAAATGCTATGACACATTCTTACAGTACAAACCTGCTTGCTTTATATTGGCACATGATTAGATTGACCTTTTAGAAACACTGCAGTTTATGGACCTTGCTGGCATTAATGGACATTTCGGCTGTTTTTTTTTTTCCAGGCTGTTCATGGGAAACAATGCAGACACCCCTTCACTAACAGACTCCTGCCCATTATCACTGATGATATGGTGGATATGCAGCTCGGATCAGGTATTTTTTTCATACTTCCTTGAGGGAAATGTGAAGTATATCTTACCTGTGTGTAAGTTTGTGGGTTTGCCTTTTCTTTTAGGTGCAGTTAAAGTAACCCCGGCACATGACCACACTGACTTCCTGCTGTCCCAGAGACATTCACTGCCCGCCTCACTGTGATCGGAGCAGATGGGACAATGACACCCCTCTGTGGAGAATGGCTGGAGGTGCAGTGTAAAATCTTTGTTTATACATTTATCCCTGATATATGACTTCCAGGATTTGCCATCCTTCAGGTTTACTTTGTTTTTTGGATCACCTCCAGCAACCTGTCCTATAGCTTTAATGTTTTGTCTTTGTGAGCTGTAATTAATTAAGAGCTACTAACACCTCACCTCACAAAGGAGTAGAAAAAAGTAAAAACATGTTTTGCAAATATGTTTTGTCCTAGAGCATCAAATTTTTGTGTAAAGTGTGTTGAGTTCCATTGTGTGTGGATTACATTTTTATAGAAATTGTGCATGTTAGAGAACCAAGGCATTTACTTGACATGCCATGTGTTTCAAAGTAAACTGTTATTTGTCTTAATCTTTTCAATCTTTCGTGAATTTCAATTTCAAGTATCAATATATACTGTATACATATAATGTATATTTCAAGTCAAATATAAATTTCTGCATTATATTTGTGCATTACATCATCCTTACCCTTATTTTAGTCACATCTCTCTTCAGTCATTTTTGTGAAGTTTTTGTGGAGATGTGTGGTAAGTTTTCCCAAAATAAAAACTTCAAAAACAAATTTAAAAGTTAAGTACTTTATACATATACATACTTTATTCGTCATTCAGAGGCATTCCCATAATGTGTGGAACTTCCACCCGTTCTTTGCACTATTTTATGTTGTGTTTTGTTGTGTTTAAAGGGAGTAAAGCGTTTCGGCCCGGCAGCTTGTTGTGGATGCTCTGGCAGAGAAGAAGCTGTTTCGAGGGAAACGAGCACGCCATGACCTTACCCATCTGCAGGTACAACAACTAACAACCCACAGTTCTTTTACATTTAAACACAATGTAACAAATATAATACATAACTAAATCCTGATCTAGACCCTTGCCAGGTCTAGGCAGCTTGCCAGAGGGTACAGTACTGTTGTAGTGGAGAACAGGCTCGTTGATACGTCTCTGCAACAGTACATGTGGTATGGTTACTTCTGATTAGCCTCATCTATCATGAGCACCATAAATTCATTTAGTTTACTGCTATAACACAACCACAAGTTGATGTTTTTACGAATAATGTCATGTTACTACTACTACTCTCAGTGTAGATAGAATTTACCAATCTTTGGTTAAAACCAAGTTACCTGTAGTACTTTTTTTTATATTTGTTTTTTCTTCATCCCCCGTCCTTTCTTGGTTGCAGCTAAAAGAAACCCATGCCAATATCACACACTAAATGATTTCATAATCAGTTTGTTATATTTTCCACGTTGATACTTCAGAAATACTCGCTATGGAATTTTTTTTAAGCTGCTGCATGCAGCTTAGAAACCTGCGGAGAAAAGGATCTGTATAAATATACCACAACTCCATTTAAGGATCTATACATATGGTATCGCCTCCTGCAAAAGAAAAAGGTAGTTAAGAACCCCACACTCATTTAGACATACAATGTTAGTATAAAGGTCCAGCCCAATTTGTTAATTGAGTCAAAAGAAACGGTCAGCTCCCAAGATAAGCCAGGCCTTTTCTCTGCACATTTTGTGAGGATGACGTCATCATAAGTTTGCTCTCATCAACTTTGGTAATGCTTGGGTTGCAGGTTACAGTCAGGTCCATAAATATTGGGACATCGACACAATTCTAATCTTTTTGGCTCTATACACCACCACAATGGATTTGAAATGAAACTGCAAACTTTTAGCTTTAATTTGAGGGTATTTACATCCAAACCAGGTGAACGGTGTAGGAATTACAACAGTCTGTATATGTGCCTCCCACTTTTTGATTCCTACACCGTTCACTTGATGCACAGGAAGTTACCCTGTCTGTGACACAGCTCCCACAAAGATCACAGTTGTACCAATTGTAAAATCTCTTAAGTTTGAACAATAAAAACAAAAGCAGAACAAAAACTTCTCATATCTCTCTGGTTTGCACCTAAATGTTAAACAAGTCTCTATAAACATTTTCTTAAGCCTCGGGTGATATATGTATCATAGTTTAAGCTACAGTTGATATACAGTGCCTTGCGAAAGTATTCGGCCCCCTTGAACTTTGCGACCTTTTGCCACATTTCAGGCATCAAACATAAAGATATGAAACTGTAATTTTTTGTAAAGAATCAACAACAAGAGGGACACAATCATGAAGTGGATGGAGAGCATTTTTGAACAGCAGTTTTCAGTTCTTTCCACAGATTCTTGATTGGATTCAGGTCTGGACTTTGACTTGGCCATTCTAACACCTGGATATGTTTATTTGTGAACCACTCCATTGTAGATTTTGCTTTATGTTTTGGATCATTGTCTTGTTGGAAGACAAATCTCCGTCTAGGGTTGTGCCGATGGCCGACCAACATCACGATGGAGAAACACCATTGTGATGCCCCGCTGCGAGTCTTGCGAGTCGAGTATGTGAGCGGAGTGGAGCGGCAGCAATTTCCCCTCCGCTCTTTGCATTCAAGAATCACTCCGCTCCAGCTCCAGCTCGGGTTTACCATCTCCGCTCCGCTCCACGCTCTATGCATTCAAGAATCACTCCGCACCAGCTCCGGGTTTACCATCCCCCGCTCCACTCCTCGCTCACTGATATCAGAAACACTGCTCCATCTTCGCTCCGAGGAAATTTGCGGCTAACTGCTAAAGTAGTGATCCATCTGTATCAAGCTGGTTGTTTACCTTGTGAGTTCTGAACACTGCACTATGCTTATTTAAATCTTTCGTCTCTACACATTTCTCATGTCTGTAAGGCAAACCTGCTGAGTTTCAGTTTATTTGAGGCGCTCCAGTTCATGAGCAATGAAAGCTTCGCGGCCCTCATAGTCTACTTATTTGCTTCTTATTTATTAAATAAATGCAATTGGCCGAAGAACCCTTTATTAAAATTAAGAGACAATTTGTACAAAACGAAAGAAAGGCTTTTTACAAAACAAAACTTAATATTAAACTAAATAATCATAATCAGATGAAATTTATTTTAAATGAAAATATTTAAACATAAATATGAAAGAAAAAAAACATTGTTTAATGGCTACAACAAGTATAGTAAGCTAGAGATTTATGTCATGTCTGAGCTGGATTTGAACGAACATCATTTTACAGGTGGGTTCATGAGCGCGCGCCTAAGGATTATTGAGCTGAGTCACACCGGCTTTGCTTTGCTCATTAGTCATTACAGGCTCGTTCTCCTCAGAACGCCCACGTATTAAAAAATGGTCGGGGGGGCTCCGGTAGGGTCGGGCTTGATTTTTTTTGAGCCGACCTAAGCTCTAGTTTTGGCTAAAATGTAGTTATTATTTGCCAGCCCGTTGGCATGAATTGTACTCGTGATGGAGCGGCAGTGGATCGCTCTCAGAGCGAGTGAAAACCACAACGCCCCGACTTTTAAAAAATCTGCTCCTCACTCGATGTTTTACTGTACACATCGTCAGCTGCCGATTCAGATGACATCGCCCAACCCTATCTCCGTCCCAGTCTCAGGTCTTTTGCAGACTCCATCAGGTTTTCTGTATTTGGCTCCATCCATCTTCCCATCAATTTTAACCATCTTCCTTGTCCCTGCTGAAGAAAAGCAGGCCCAAACCATGATGCTGCCACCACCATGTTTGACAGTGGGGATGGTGTGTTCAGGGTGATGAGCTGTGTCGCTTTTACGCCAAACAAAATGTTTTGCATTGTTGCCAAAAAGTTAAATTTTGGTTTCAGAGAGCACCTTCTTCCACATGTTTGGTGTGTCTCCCAGGTGGCTTTTGGCAAACTTTAAACAACACTTTTTATGAATATCTTTAAGAAATGGCTTTCTTCTTGCCACTCTTCCATAAAGGCCAGATGTGTGCAGTATATGACTGATTGTTGTCCTATGGACAGAGTCTCCCACCTCAGCTGTAGATCTCTGCAGTTCATCCAGAGTGATCATGGGCCTCTTGGCTGCATCTCTGATCAGTCTTCTCCTTGTATGATTTGAAAGTTTAGAGGTCTTGGTAGATTTGCAGTGGTCTGATACTCCTTCCATTTCAATATTATCGCTTGCACAGTGCTCCTTGGTGTTTAAAGCTTGGGAAATCTTTTTGTATCCAAATCTGACTGGATACTCAGGTAAAGCTTTGTTCTGGTTCAGTGTTTACTTGGACAATGCTGGTGGTTGCAAGGGCTCCAGACTGGGGCCACATTGACACAGTCACAACAACCAAGTACAACCCTATTTCAAAACCCTGAACTATCACTTGAGCCAATGGGGCATTGTACAAGCTCTGTTCTTTAACTTTGAACTTTGAACTATTTGTGGCATTTTTATCCAGTTCTGCAGCTTTTGTTCCTCCAGAGGCTGTATCTACATTGGGTGACTTTGGAGGAACAATATCTGGATACTTTGCCACTGTATAGATTATCTACTGATGTGGTAGTTTGGGATATTTCTTTGCCCCAGACCCTTGGAAAAAGACACTTTAGCTCTGTCAGGGGACTTTGAGGCAAGAACAGCATCAGATTTGGTATCATGCATTTGACCTTCAGGTTGGGCTTCTTTCTCTGATCTTTTACATTTTATGTTTTTATGAGACCAGACTGTGTCAGACGACTCCTCCTCTGCCCAATGACCTGGCGCCAGGAACAGCAACAGGTTTGGAATCAAGGGAGAGAAGCTCAGATGAGATGGATTTTTTGGTCTCTTAGATTTAGTGTTTAGTTTTTCTGATACATCTTTGTCTGGTACTGCTTTTTTACTTTGAGGACATCTGCTCTGTCAGGTGACTGAGTGGCAGAGTAAATAGCATCAAAAGTCCAACCTGCATGTTGATCATCTTCATCAAATGGTACGGCAGACCAATCCGTAGAGTAAAACGAAAGTTACGAATGTAACTACGGTTCTATGAATCCCGGATGACCGCCGGTGGTGCATTAAGCACTGAATGATCATCTTTGCGCATGCGCAGGTCGAGAATCTAATATCAAAAAGTCACTTGTGACCTCCCGGTGACCCACGCGGGGCTATTTAGTCACGTGATACCGGGAGCTCAGTCCCTTTACCTTCTTGCAAGTACAAGGATTCCGAGGGACTGGCTGCCCTGGCGAGGACGTGGTGTCTAATGCTAGGCAGGCTCTGCTTGCTCTTTTCGAAGTTCACCCACAGGCCCAAGAGCTCTATATGCTTGAGAACGGCCTGTGTGCGGGTTGGTTGCGCATATGAGCCAATCGTCGAGGTACAGAATCTTGATACCCCGCACCCGCAGAGGCGGCAGCACAAATACCCTGGGAGACAGGGACAACCCGAAAGGAAGGACCCGGAACTGAAAACAATTCCCTTGAAAGGCAATCACAAGAATCTCTAGTAATGTTCTGAAATCGGGACGTGAAAGTACGCCTCCTTCGCGCCAAGGGAGCGCCTGGAGCATCTCACCAGTGCGTAACATGTAGAATGGTCTAGTCCGTAAAAACGCATTGAGACCTCGTAGATTGGGGGCCGGACATAGGGCGCCTTTTTTTTTTTTCCTTTCTCTCCCAGGAAATATCTCAATAAACACCCCCTGGATCACGCCAGGGTCTACAGGAACTATCGCCCCCTGGGCCAGCAGGGTGGCGATCTCCTGGTTGAAAGTACTGGCTCTCGCCGGGTTTCGGATGACAGTCATCCTGACCTGGCCAAAACTGGGATCAGCGTCGGAATAGAATGTCAATGTCCCCGTGACACGGTGGTCAGCACCCAGATGTCGGGGCTGTGAGCGACCCAGTAAGGGAGCTGCTCAGGGTAAAACAACCGACAGGTCTGACGACCAGGTTGTGTAGGCCGAGGAAAACAAGGGGTCCTAAACCCCGTGCGATCACCTGGAAAACGGCCAGATCTTGTATTTGGTTGCCAGGGCACCGCAAACGAGCCTGCAGTGGCAAAACTAGAAAGGCAAAAGGCCGGAAAAATGTAGCAGGAGGGCCAGCCACAGCTTGAGCAATCGTCCGTCTGTAAAGGCCCGCTAACTGTTGTCGTGTCTCAGACGCCTGGGCCGTGCGATGTAGGGCCTCAACCGCAGCCGCACCGAAGAGCACCTCAGGGGCAACCGGTAAGCCCCGTAGGGTCCTTCTGCAGGTCTCAGTCAGTGGTCATGAGAGCGAAGGTCTGCAGAGAAGTATCCATTAATTCCTGGGTAGGCATATCAACCTCAGTGGCCTCCAGCGAAGAGGCAAGGCCCAGCAGTAAATGGGACAGGGAATTCCCCATCAGTCCCAGTCACCCCTGCATAATACGCTTAACACAGCAGTCAACCGTGGCCGACACTGCAGTCGCAGGCACCTAGCATGCCACCAAGGCTTCGCCACAATTATATCTGACACCGCTGGTACCACCGAAGGCATATAACCCAACCAATTTTGGGGGCGTACTGCATTGAAGCGAGCATCCTTCCATTGGAAGTAGGCCGTGAAAATGTTTCACATCTGCCTAGCACACATGGAGCTCTTTAATATACTCAGCAGAAGGGGCACCAGAAAAGCAGTAGCCACACCATGCCGTCAGAAAATGCGCTGGATGCCACCGGTCGCGGTGGTGGTCATCCAGCTGTAGTCAAGCAAGGGCCGTCCTAATCGCTGAGGCGGCCGATTTGTCCGTATCCTCCATGGTACCAGTAGAGTCCTGGGAACCGGTTTCAGGCTCTTCAGGGCTCGTCTCGGGTCTCCTGAGAGTCTGAAGCCGCCACCGAAATGGCCTCATCCTTACAAAGAGAGGCTAGGTCCTGCACATGTGCAGCCGCCTCGAGGCATTCTCCAGCCAAACTCTGAAGAAAAAATGTCCACCTTCTTGGACAGTTGTCCATTAGAGCGTTTATTTGGAACAGAAGGCGTGGCCCCATTAGCCGGGCTTTTCAGCCGTGTAACCTGTCCAGCTGGTAACTGAGCAGGCTGCAAGTCTGTTGACCAAGCCCTAGCCTGTTCAACAGCTGTCAACCCAGCCATCCGTACAGACCGGGGCATAATGCTGCAGTTTGTACAGGCTTTATCTGTGAAGCCCTTCCTGTGATGACCAACTCCCAAGCAGGAGGGGCCGATCATAGCCATCCTCAAGCTGGAGGGGGGCCAAACACCATACAGCACCGGGACTCCAGCATGACAGTCAATAACTAGCCGTATACAGGGGAGATCAGGTCGAGCCAGAAACGCCACTAGTGACCCCCAGTACAGTACAATGAGCACTAGTGATTCCACCGCGGGACGCTACTTGGAACCGAAGTTACACTGTAATCCTCGTGCCACACAATCAAATAACACTTTTACTTAAGCTGAACCCAGCAGCAAATTAACAGTGTATAGCTTAGCCGAACATGGCGGCAATTCAATAGTGTATAGCTTAGTTGAACACGGAAGTCAACCCAATAGTATTTGGCTCAGCCGCACACTGCGGCAATACACCAAATATCTATAGCTTAGCCGAACACGGAAAGCAAACCAAAAGTATTTAGCAAGGAAGAACGCGGCGGCCAGTCATAAACATATGTAGCTTATCCGGACACGGAAAGCAAATCAAAACTATTTAGAACAGCCGACCATGGCGGCAATTCACAAAATGTATAGCTTAGCCGAACACTCAAGCAAACCAATAAGATTCAGCTCAGCCAAACACGGCAGCAATTCACAAACTATATATATAGCTTAGCCGAACACGGAAAGCAGAACCAAACGTATATACAGTCCTGCTCACCACTATTGGCACCCCTTCATGTTTTGAGTGAATGTCTTCAAAAATAAATGGAAATGTACCAAATTTATATCAGCAGGATCTTTTAATTGGAGGTCCAAAGTAATTTAACAAAGACAATTGTTATTTCAACATAGATATTGTAATTATAAAGAAAAAACAGAAAACCAGCATGTGCACTAATATTGGCACCCCTCCTTAATATTTGGTTGCACACCCTTTGGCAGCGATGACCGCCTCCAAACGTTTCTTATATCCATCGATAAGCTTCTTGCACTTCTCGGGTGGCATTTTCTCCCACACTTCCTTTGCAATATGCTCAAGCTCTTGAACATTTGCAGGGTTCCTTTCTCCAATGGCAGTTTTCAGCTCCCCCCAAAGATTTTCAATTGGATTGAGATCAGGACTCATTGCTGGCCATTTTAAAACAGTAAATTTTTTCCCTTTCAACCATTCCTGGGTGCTTTTGGAGGTGTGCTTTGGGTCTTTATCTTGCTGGAGGACCCATGATCTTCGCCTCAAACCAAGTTTCCTTACACTGGGCAAGACATTTCGCTCTAGAATTGCTTGATAATCTTCTGATTTCATGATGCCTTTGATACGGTCAAGGCCTCCAGTACCAGATGCAGCAAAGCAGCCCCAAAGCATTATGGATCCTCCACCGTGCTCTACTGTTGGTATGGTGTTCTTTTCCTTAAGTTCTTCATTGCGCTGCCTGTAAACATACTGTTTGTGTGCAGGACCAAAAGCTCCACTTTTGTTTCATCTGTCCATAAAACATTGTCCCAGAAGGCTTGAGGTTTGTCCAGGTTCTCTTTCGCGAAGATCAATCATTCCTTTTATGCCTTTTCTTTAGCAATGGGGTCTTCCTTGGCCTCCGCCCATAAAGCCCGCTTTGTTTAGTGTGCGGCGTATGGTACTTGTTGAAACAGTTACACCAGACTGCTCCAGGTTGGTCTTCAGGTCTTTAGATGTTTGACGGGGTGTTTCTTCCACCATTTGTACCAACCTTCGAAGACTTCTGTCATTAATTTTCTCTTCCCCACGTCCAGGAGGTTCTTGACAGTTCCATGCCTGGAAAACTTCTTAATAACATTACGCACCGTTGAAACAGGGATGCCAAGGTCTTTGGAGATGGCCTTATACCCTTTGGAGGTCTTGTGCTTGCAAATAATAGCATTTCTGGTGTCCTCAGACGGCTCCTTTGTCTTTACCATTGTCACACATGAAGAGGAATAACAGGTGGCTTTTATAAAACCAAAATGTTCATTTATTGGCTAATTCGGGTCACATGGGTGGAGTCAATTCATCACAGGTGATCCTCATTTGAGATCTGCAACAGGTGAGCCAAATTGGGTTTCCATACTGATTTGCAGCAAAGGGTGCCAATACCACTGACAAGGCAAGCATTATGGTTTTCTCTGTTTTCCTCATAATGTTTATCTTTTTAAATGTTATTTATCATTTACTGTTTTTTGTCAAACACAAGCTATCTGTAGTAATATGTTGGTTAATTTGATACATTTCCTTCAGTAGATATTCCACAATATGTACATAAACTTCACGGGTGCCAATAATGGTGAGCAGGACTGTAGGTCAGCCGAAAAGCCTTAGCCGAGCACGAAAAGCAAACCAGTAGTATTTAGCTCAGCCGAACACGGCAGCAATTACAACATATATATATATATATATATATATATATATAGCTTAGCCGAACACGGAAAGCAGAACCAAACGTATATAGGTCAGCGAAACGTCCGTGTATCCTTAGCGAACACGTAAAGCAAACAACAGTACTTAGCTCAGCCAAACACGGCAGCAATTTACAAAATATATATAGTTTAGCGGAACACGGAAAACAAACCAAGTATATATCTCAGCCGACACGGCGGAAATTCAGTAGTGTATAGCTTAGCTGAACACGAAAAGTAAACCAATAGTATTCAGCACACCCGCGAACGGCAACCATTCACAAGTATATAGCGACGAGCACAGAAGACAAACCAAGCGTATATAGGTCAGCGAACACGGCGGACGTGCAACAGTGTATAGCTTAGCTGACCACGGAAGCACACCAAACGTATATAGGTCAGCCGAACACGGTGGACAGTCAACAGTGTATAGCTTAGCTGACAGCGAAGCACACCAAGCGTATATCGTCCAGCCCGAACACGGCGGACATTCAACAGTGTATAGCTTACCTGACAACGGAAGCACACCAAACATATATAACTCAGCCGACCACAGCGGCAATTTAACAGTGTTTAGCTTAGCGAAAGCGGAAAGCAAACTTATCTCTCGAAAAACGGACTTACCATCTGTTGCACAGACAACTGTGGACTGTGGCTTACCGGCGTCCATAATGTACAAACAACGTCTAGCTCGTGCAGCCCCTGGAGGGCGAGACACACCCGCTGCTCCGATTGTGGTTCAGAAACTCACACATCACGAGGCTACGAGCTGAGTGTATAAACAATTGTGGATCGTATAATACAAGTCTCCACAACAAAGTGAACCTACGCGCGAGAAGATAAAAAGGGACTGAGCTCCCGGTATCACGTGACTAAATAGCCCCGCGTGGGTCACCGGGAGGTCACAAGTGACTTTGTTGATATTAGATTCTCGACCTGCGCATGCGCAAAGATGATCATTCAGTGCTTAATGCACCGCCCCTGGCGGTCAGGAGGGATGAAATGGAACCATCTCCATGTTGACCATCCAAAGACAGACTTCCAAGTGATGCATTTTCATTTGATACGGCTGTTTCTGTGTTGCTCCAGTCACTTAAATCTGGAGCAACAAATACTGCTTCCAGAACATTTGTCAAATGTTCTAGAAGCAGGTAGTATATCAGGTTCGTTGTCGGGGGAAAAAGCCTCTCTCTGATGTTCTTGTTTGTACACCTTCATCAGAGAGGACATCTGCTCTGTCAGGTGACCGAGTGGCAGAGTAAATGGCATCAAAAGTCCAACCTGCATGTTGATCATCTTCACCAAATGGTACGGCAGACCAATCCAAAATTAGAGGAACATTATTGAAGCCATCATCCAAACACACCCTCAGAGACTGGGTGTCTGAATCATAGTTTGCTCTGTCAGATGGACTTAGAGCAAAACCATCTCTATGTTGACCATCCAAAGACAGATTTTCATGCGATGCATTTTCATTTGATCGGGCGGTTTCTGGTGTTTTGTTGCTCCAGACACTTAAATCTTTGGCTTTGTCAAATGTTCTGTCAGCAGGTACTATATCAGGCTCGTTTTCGGGGGAGAAGCCGCTCTGTGAAGCTCTAGTTTGTACACCTTCATCAGAGAGGATATCTGCTCTGTCAAGTAACTGAGTGGCAGAGTAAATAGCATCAAAAGTCCAACCTGCATGTTGATCATCTTCATTAAATGGTACAGCAGACCAATCCAAAATCGGAGGAACATCATTGAAGGCATCATCCAAACACACCCTCAGGGACCGGGTGTCTGAATCATAGTTTGGTCTGTCAGATGGACTTAGAGCAAAACCATCTCCATGTTGACCATCCAAAGACAGACTTCCAAGTGATGCATTTTCATTTGATACGGCTGTTTCTGTTTTTTTGCTCCAGTCACTTAAATCTGGAGCAACAAAATACCTGCTTCCAGAACATTTGTCAAATGTTCTAGAAGCAGGTAGTATATCAGGTTCGTTGTCGGGGGAAAAAGCCTCTCTCTGATGTTCTTGTTTGTACACCTTCATCAGAGAGGACATCTGCTCTGTCAGGTGACCGAGTGGCAGAGTAAATGGCATCAAAAGTCCAACCTGCATGTTGATCATCTTCACCAAATGGTACGGCAGACCAATCCAAAATTAGAGGAACATTATTGAAGCCATCATCCAAACACACCCTCAGAGACTGGGTGTCTGAATCATAGTTTGCTCTGTCAGATGGACTTAGAGCAAAACCATCTCTATGTTGACCATCCAAAGACAGATTTTCATGTGATGCATTTTCATTTGATCGGGCGGTTTCTGGTGTTTTGTTGCTCCAGACACTTAAATCTTTGGCTTTGTCAAATGTTCTGTCAGCAGGTACTATATCAGGCTCGTTTTCGGGGGAGAAGCCTCTCTGTGAAGCTCTAGTTTGTACACCTTCATCAGAGAGGATATCTGCTCTGTCAAGTAACTGAGTGGCAGAGTAAATAGCATCAAAAGTCCAACCTGCATGTTGATCATCTTCATTAAATGGTACAGCAGACCAATCCAAAATCGGAGGAACATCATTGAAGGCATCATCCAAACACACCCTCAGGGACCGGGTGTCTGAATCATAGTTTGGTCTGTCAGATGGACTTAGAGCAAAACCATCTCCATGTTGACCATCCAAAGACAGACATTTATGTGAGGAATTTTCATTTGATCCGGCTGTTTCTGGTCTTTTGTTACACCAGATACTTGATTGTTTGGCTTTGTCAAATGTTCTGGCAGCAGGTAGTATATCAGGTTTGTTGTCGGGGGAAAAGCCTCTCTCTGAAGAAGCTCTAGTTTGTACACATTCATCAGAGAGGACATCTGCTCTGTCAGGTGACTGAGTGGCAGAGTAAATGGCATCAAAATCCCAATCTGGTTGTTGTTCATCTTCATGGTAAGGGACGGCAGACCAATCCAAAACTGGAGGAACATCAATGAAACCATCATCCAAACACACCCTCAGAGACTGGGTGTCTGAATAATAGTTTGCTCTGTCAGATGGACGTAGAGCAAAACCATTACCATGTTGACCATCCAACGACAGACTTCCATGTGATGCATTTTCATTTGATATGGCTGTTTCTGGTGTTTTGTTGCTCCAGACATTTAAATCTTTGGCTTTGTCAAATGTTCTGGCAGCAGGTACTATATTAGGTTCGTTGTCGGGGGAAAAGCCTCTCTCTGCAGCTCTAGATTGTGCACCTTCATCAGAGAGGATATCTGCTCTGTCAAGTAACTGAGTGGCAGAGTAAATAGCATCAAAAGTCCAACCTGCATGTTGATCATCTTCATCAAATGGTACGGCAGACCAATCCAAAATCGGAGAAACATCATTGAAGCCATCATCCAAACACACCCTCAGAGACTGGGTGTCTGAATCATAGTTTGCTCTGTCAGATGGACGTAGAGCAAAACCATCTCCATGTTGACCATCCAAAGACAGACATTTATGTGAGGAATTTTTATTTGATCCGGCTGTTTCTGGTCTTTTGTTGCACCAGATACTTGATTGTTTGGCTTTGTCAAATGTTCTGACAGCAGGTAGTATATCAGGTTCGTTGTCAGGGGAAAGGTCTCTATCTAATGCTCTTGTTTGTACACCTTCATCAAAAAGGACATCTGCTCTGTCAAGTGACTGAGTGGCAGAGTAAATAGCATCAAAAGCCCAATCTGGTTGTTGATCATCTTCATCAAATGGTACGGCAGACCAATCCAAAATGGGAGGAACATCATTGAAGCCATCATCCAAACACACCCTCAGCAACTGGGTGTCTGAATCATAGTTTGCTCTGTCAGATGGACGTAGAGCAAAACCATCTCCATGTTGACCATCCAAAGACAGATTTTCATGTGATGCATTTTCATTTGATCGGGCGGTTTCTGGTCTTTTGTTGCTCCAGACACTTAAATCTTTGGCTTTGTCAAATGTTCTGTCAGCAGGTACTATATCAGGTTTCGTTTTGGGAGAAGCCGCTCTGTGAAGCTCTAGTTTGTACACCTTCATCAGAGAGGATATCTGCTCTGTCAAGTAACTGAGTGGCAGAGTAAATAGCATCAAAAGTCCAACCTGCATGTTGATCATCTTCATTAAATGGTACAGCAGACCAATCCAAAATCAGAGGAACATCATTGAAGACATCATCCAAACACACCCTCAGGGACCGGGTGTCTGAATCATAGTTTGGTCTGTCAGATGGACTTAGAGCAAAACCATCTCCATGTTGACCATCCAAAGACAGACTTCCATGTGATGCATTTTCATTTGAAACGGCTGTTTCTGGTGTTATGTTGCTCCAGACACTTGATTGTTTGGCTTTGTCAAATGTTCTGGCAGCAGTTAGTATATCAGGTTCGCTGTCAGGGGAAAAGTCTCTATCTGATGCTCTTGTTTGTACACCTTCATCAGAATGGACATCTGCTCTGTCAAGTGACTGATTGGCAGAGTAAATAGCATCAAAAGCCCAATCTGGTTGTTGATCATCTTCATCAAATGGTACAGCAGACCAATCCAAAATCGGAGAAACATCATTGAAGCCATCATCCAAACACACCCTCAGAGACTGGGTGTCTGAATCATAGTTTGCTCTGTCAGATGGACGTAGAGCAAAACCATCTCCATGTTGACCATCCAAAGACAGACTTCCATGTGATGCATTTTCATTTGATCGGGCGGTTTCTGGTGTTTTGTTGCTCCAGACACTTAAATCTTTGGCTTTGTCAAATGTTCTGTCAGCAGGTACTATATCAGGTTCGTTGTCGGGGGAGAAGCCTCTCTATCTGAAGCTCCAGTTTGTACACCTTCACCAGAGAGGATATCTGCTCTGTCAAGTAACTGAGTGGCAGAGTAAATAGCATCAAAAGTCCAATCTGGTTGTTGATCATCTTCATCAAATGGTACGGCAGACCAATCCAAAATCGGAGGAACATCATTGAAGCCATCATCCAAACACACCCTCAGAGACTGGGTGTCTAAATCATAGTTTGCTCTGTCAGATGGACTTAGAGCAAAACCATCTCCATGTTGACCATCCAAAGACAGACATTTATGTGAGGAATTTTCATTTGATCCGGCTGTTTCTGGTCTTTTGTTGCACCAGATACTTGATTGTTTGGCTTTGTCAAATGTTCTGGCAGCAAGTAGTATATCAGGTTTGTTGTCTTGGGAAAAGCCTCTCTCTGAAGAAGCTCTAGTTTGTACACCTTCATCAGAGAGGACATCTGCTCTGTCGAGTGACTGAGTGGCAGAGTAAATAGCATCAAAATCCCAATCTGGTTGTTGATCATCTAAATTAAAAGGGACGGCAGACCAATCCAAAATTGGAGGTACATCATTGAAGCCATCATCCAAACACACCCTCAGAGACCGGGTGGCTGAGTCAGAGATTGCTCTGTCAGATGGATTCAGAGCAAAACCATCATCATGTTGACCATCCAAAGACAGACTTCCATGTGATGCATTTTCATTTGATCCGGCTGTTTCTGGTCTTTTGTTGCACCAGATACTTGATTGTTTGGCTTTGTCAAATGTTCTGTCAGCAGGTACTATATCAGGTTCGTTGTCGGGGGAAAAGCCTCTCTCTGAAGCTCTAGATTGTACACCTTCATCAGAGAGGATATCTGCTCTGTCAAGTAACTGAGTGGCAGAGTAAATAGCATCAAAAGCCCAACCTGCATGTTGATCATCTTCATCAAATGGTACGGCAGACCAATCCAAAATCGGAGGAACATCATTGAAGCCATCATCCAAACACACCCTCAGAGACTTGGTGTCTGAATAATAGGTTGCTCTGTCAGATGGACGTAGAGCAAAACCATCTCCATGTTGACCATCCAAAGACAGACTTCCATGTGATGCATTTTCATTTGAAATGGCTGTTTCTGGTGTTATGTTGCTCCAGACACTTGATTGTTTGGCTTTGTCAAATGTTCTGGCACGAGTTAGTATATCAGGTTCGTTGTCAGGGTAAAAGTCTCTATCTGATACTCTTGTTTGTACACCTTCATCAGAGAGGACATCTGCTCTGTCAAGTGACTGAGTGGCAGAGTAAATGGCATCAAAAGTCCAACCTGCATGTTGATCATCTTCATCAATTGGTACGGCAGACCAATCCAAAATGGGAGGAACATCGTTGAAGCCATCATCCAAACACACCCTCAGCAACTGGGTGTCTGAATCATAGTTTGCTCTGTCAGATGAACGTAGAGCAAAACCATCTCCATGGTCACCATCCAAAGACAGACTTTCATGTGATGCATTTTCATTTGATCGGGCAGTGTCTGGTCTTTTGTTGCACCAGACACTTGATTCTTTGGCTTGGTCAAATGTTCTGGGAGCAGGTAGTATATCAGGTTCGTTGTCGGGGGATAAACCTTTAAATTTGTTGCCTCTCTTTGAAGCTGTAGTTTTTACACCTTCATCAGAGAGGACATCTGCTCTGTCAAGTAACTGAGTGGCAGAGTAAATAGCATCAAAAGTCCAATCTGGTTGTTGATCATCTTCATCAAATGGTACGGCAGACCAATCCAAAATCGGAGGAACATCATTGAAGCCATCATCCAAACACACCCTCAGAGACTGGGTGTCTAAATCATAGTTTGCTCTGTCAGATGGACTTAGAGCAAAACCATCTTCATGTTCACCATCCAAAGACAGACATTTATGTGAGGAATTTTCATTTGATCCGGCTGTTTCTGGTCTTTTGTTGCACCAGATACTTGATTGTTTGGCTTTGTCAAATGTTCTGTCAGCAGGTACTATATCAGGTTCGTTGTCAGGGGAAAAGCCTCTCTCTGAAGCTCTAGATTGTACACCTTCACCAGAGAGGATATCTGCTCTGTCAAGTAACTGAGTGGCAGAGTAAATAGCATCAAAAGCCCAACCTGCATGTTGATCATCTTCATCAAATGGTACGGCAGACCAATCCAAAATCGGAGGAACATCATTGAAGCCATCTTCCAAACACACCCTCAGAGACTTGGTGTCTGAATAATAGGTTGCTCTGTCAGATGGACGTAGAGCAAAACCATCTCCATGTTGACCATCCAAAGACAGACTTCCATGTGATGCATTTTCATTTGAAACGGCTGTTTCTGGTGTTATGTTGCTCCAGACACTTGATTGTTTGGCTTTGTCAAATGTTCTGGCACGAGTTAGTATATCAGGTTCGTTGTCAGGGTAAAAGTCTCTATCTGATACTCTTGTTTGTACACCTTCATCAGAGAGGACATCTGCTCTGTCAAGTGACTGAGTGGCAGTGTAAATGGCATCAAAAGTCCAACCTGCATGTTGATCATCTTCATCAATTGGTACGGCAGACCAATCCAAAATGGGAGGAACATCGTTGAAGCCATCATCCAAACACACCCTCAGCAACTGGGTGTCTGAATCATAGTTTGCTCTGTCAGATGAACGTAGAGCAAAACCATCTCCATGGTCACCATCCAAAGACAGACTTTCATGTGATGCATTTTCATTTGATCGGGCAGTGTCTGGTCTTTTGTTGCACCAGACACTTGATTCTTTGGCTTGGTCAAATGTTCTGGGAGCAGGTAGTATATCAGGTTCGTTGTCGGGGGATAAACCTTTAAATTTGTTGCCTCTCTTTGAAGCTGTAGTTTTTACACCTTCATCAGAGAGGACATCTGCTCTGTCAGGTGCCTGAGTGGCAGAGTAAATAGCATCAAAAGCCCAACCTGGTTGCTGATAATCTTCATTGAACGGGACGGCAGAGCAATCCAAAATTGGAGGAACATCAATGAAGTCATCATCCACACATACAGTCATTGCTTGTTTTGACCTCATGAAACTGAAAATGAATGAAAAAAAAAAAGTAATTAAATATATTAAAATTTACCAAGTATGCATCCGTTTTGAAGACATTCATTTAGACTTTCTAGCCAATTAAGGGGGGTAATTATTCCATACTGTTTTACTAAAAAGAAGGGAAAGTTGATGGAACATAAGTGATATTTAAAGAAAGCAAAGACCCAGAAAATCCGGATTCTTAAAGGCCAATAAGTATTTAAAATACAGACTGTAAAATAATAGCTAAATTGCCCGCAGCCAGACTTAATGATAGGGGCGCAGTGGCTCAGTGGTAGAGCGGTCGTCCTTCAACTGGAAGGTAGGCGGTTTGATTCCCACTCTTCCCACAGTTCATACTGTCGTTTTGTCCTTGGGCAAGACACCAAACCCACCTTGCCTCCAGTGGTGTTCCAGCTGTAACACTGGTGAAAGGAACCTTAATGTAAGTCGCTTTGGATAAAAGCGTTTGCTAAATGTAAAATGTGAATGTAATGATATTATACCTAAAATTGTTTGACATGACCAAACCAAAGGTTTTGTAGAAAATAGGCAATCATATTCAAATATTATGAAATTATTAAATATATTGCAATACACCTGCAAAATATCTTTATAAGTTAATGCTTTGATTGTGTCGTTGGATGCCAATAAAGCATCTGATAATATTTAATGGGAAAATATCTTTAAGACCTTTATTGGAATTTGCTTTTCAATTATAAATCTTTCTCTCAGCTTTTAAACAAACATGGTCAACCCTAAACTCCATTCCAAGTTATACTTAAAAATATATATATATATATATATATATATATATATATTAATTAACTTGAAACTATATTACTTAAAGATAAAAGATTAGGCTATTTATATAGACAAAAGATTTTGGGTCCTACCTGGATAAAGCCATGTGCATAAATATATGGTTAAATGCAAAGAAATTATAATATTAATTATACATAGTAAATATGATCCAACTAGCTCTCAATTTTGCCAAAAAATTACAAAGACTGAGTATCTACAGTTACTTAATGTGGTTTTGCCCACAATGTGTTCACACTGAGATAAACAAAACATATTCCCTTTGATCCATTAGGTTTTGTTTTAGGGCTGGACTTTAAAAATTATCATGAACATAAATACATTATAGGAAAAGCCTTATTTGGTGCTCGACAAACAATTTTGCATAAATGGGTGGGCGAGGAGCCACCGGATATCTTAATGTGTGTGTGTGTGTGTGTGTGTGTGAGAATTTTGTCATTGCCTTTGGAGAGACTATCTCATGTCCTAATAGGTTCCCTGGATACATTTGTGTAAAATTGGTCAATGGTCTCATATTTTAAAGACGATTGGACAAGGGTTATTCAGATGGGGGCATTGGAAGATGGTGAGGGATAGACTGTTTAGCTGGGTTTGCTGCTATAAAATTTGTAACATTAACATTGTTCAGGTGTATATATAAATTACATTGTGTTTTTGGTGTCCAGTATTGTATGTAAAATAACAAAATACATAGACATATAAAAATTAAAAAAAGACTTACTAGCTAATGCAATTATGGTCCTGGGGCAAGTGTGTCATTGTTATAAAAGGGTGCTGCAGGGCTTGTTGAGGGGAGATTCGAAGGGCTGGATCAGGATGTAGCATCCATTTGAGAAGGTCGACCAAAGCCTTTCGATCTTCATATTCCTCAGGCTCCCATTTTGGAAACACCTGCATTTGTTCAACAAGTCAGAGATTTCAGTCAGTCATTTTCCTCTTTCAACATTTTACACTACAACTAAACATTAAAACACATTTAGTAGATTCAGTTTTCAGAGCTGAGAGCACCTACATCAACCAGATCGTCCAAAGACTGGAGATCGTTGCAATAGCCATTGTACTCTTTAACGCTGGTCCCTGCAACTTTGGCGAATTCCTCTGGTGTCAGAAGTCTCCATGTTGTTGCCCAATTATCCTCATCCTCCACCGCAGTAAAAAGTACTTGGTATAAACTCCATTAAAGAGCAAGTACTCTGGTGGACACCCTACCATCTCCACCATACGCCTCATCTGCAATGTTAACACATAACTACATCAGCTGACATCCCACACCAAGGCTTCATATTTATATATTTTTTATTTATTTATTATATATATACATTTGTCTGAGGACGGTCACCTACCATCTGGTAATCGCAGTTAATGGGGAACAAGTGGCATCCGAGGTAGAGGGCAGCCAAGTTGCAGCCCAAGCCCCACATATCGATGGCCTCGCTGAACATGTTTCCCAGAGCTACTTCTGGAGCCCTAAAGAAACACAGGCCAAGAAAACATCATATTAAACACACAGTTCATAAAATATCATAAAAAATATATATATATATATTATATTGAGTCAAACTGAACCCACCTGCATCCACACGGCTGCTTCCACATTCCAGGCTTTACATTAGATGTAAATATGGCCAGACCAAAATCTATAATTTTGACCCTGAAAGGTTGGTCCTGTATGTTGGACAACATGATGTTGTCTAACTTCAAATCAGTGTGCAGCACACCGAGACCTTTCAAGGCATTTAAAGCCACCAGCAGCTGCAGAAACAATAACAACATGTTTAATGGGTTCAAATGCTCATGTTTTAAATGTATATCAACTATATTTAACAGAGCATAAGCTGCACACCTGCTGGGCAATCGGATCTCACATGGAGACAGTGGCTCATAATCACGAGATTTAAGAAAGTCTAAGAGACTCATGTCAAGCATTTCAAATGCTAGACAGGTGAGCCCTTTGTGCTCAAACCTCTCGATGAACTGTACCACATTGCATTGATCACAGTCCAGGGTCCTGATTATTTTCAACATGGCCACCTGGGAACAATAAAAACCCTTAATTATCTTCTGTCATCAGTCTGTAGTTTTGATAAATGTATAAGTTAAACTTGAATCTGAAGGCCGTACCTCCTCTTCAGCCTCTTTGATGGCTTTGGGGTCTTTTAACATTTTTACTGCTACAATCTCCTTGGAGTTAACAGTTTGGCACCTGGCCACTTTACCAAAGCAGCCTTGGCCAATGAACTCAACAACGGAGTATGTTTCAGTGTTTCCCAGCAGAGTCTGACCGACGATAACATCGTCTGCTCTTAGAGGCTCTGTGGACAATGAGCATTATGGTCTGTTAGTCCAGTTACTAATTATGACAATATTTCATCTCTTTAAAAAATAAAAACAACTGGAATGGACAATTTCTGAGGGTTTACAAACACTGAAATAACAAACTTATGTTTTTAGACTAGAGTTGAATAGATGTGCTATGACTATTTTATATAAGTTATCAACTTTTTGCCAAAGAAGTCACCAAGTGCAAACTGAAACAAAGATAAAATACACAGGAACTAATTTTAGACCTATATACACTAAAAATACATTAAATTCAAAAATAATTTATGCAGAAGCAATATGTTTAAATTTTCTCCTCAGAAAACATGCAGAAAATTCAAACTAATATCAGAATATTTGACAACTGGTGATGTACCTGTGATAACTGAGTTTGATGCCATCATTTTTCTAGTCAAGGATAGTCTTCTAATCAAATACAGACTTATTTCACTCCCAGTTCAAAAGTGTGTGTGTTTCCTTTGCAAAGCTGTTTTAAAATGAACTCATTCTGAAAGGAATTGTCAAGTAACTTTCTAGAACTGATGTCATCAGCATTATCGCCATGGCACTGTTTGGAATTCTTAACTAGATATATATCCTATGTTAAAAATGTATTAAATTAAAAATACAATTTTAATTCATGATCTTTGAAATAAGAAATGCAAACAACACCAACATGTATTACAAAGACATATACATAAAGTCTATAGTGAACAAAAGTGAAATCATAAATCAAAGAAGTATAACTTGATATCTTTACATATGTTTTGTTTTCTGTGGTCTATAATATATCATATGATTTATCATATATGTGATATATCATATCTTCCATATTTCAGCCATGAACTGTTTGTGTGATTAAAGCCTGAGATTTAAATACACTTGTTGCTCGTGCTTATTTTCATTAAAGGGACATTGCTTAACTTTCAGAAAAACCTAACAGTTACTGACACCAGTGGCCGTTAGGAGAACTGCAGTCAGTGTCCTGCTCGCTTTCACTGGCTTGCGCTCGTACGTGCGACTGAGTAACCGGAGCAACAGACAGCCAGCTACAGCTGTTCACAAGAAATCAACATTTACAGAGAAGGTAAGAAAAGTTACACTTCTGCAAGTTTATTGTATACAGACGTCATTGAGAGTAAACTATGTTTGACTCTCGAGTGATGACACAGCAGTAAAAGAGAACTCCTGAGACATTGGAGATAAGAGGTTTGATAATGTTTGACAGTGGCATGTTTTATAAAGTGTTGTTCAACACAATACGGCAGTTAAAGCTAATGCTAACTTTGTATGATATATTATCAACTGCATGTAATGTTTGTCTAAAATAGCTAACGTTAGCTGAGCAGCTACAACAACAACTCACCTAACTTAGTTTTCACCGAGGCCCGCAGTCTGAGCAGGATAACGGCTACAGTTAGTGAACTTATATCAGACAGGAGACTGTACATGTTACTATTACTGTTATTTTGTTGAGTTTTTGCACAAATGTCGGAGCACTTCATGTTTATTTGGTCAACTAACGTGTAAACAGCTGCCCTGCTTCTAAACCTTGTGTAACACATCAGTGACATGCTCTACAGTAAAACTCTTAGTAAAACGTATGTAGAGAAAAGAATATGACTAAGTGAAGGAGTTTGACTTGTTTCTATGAACCATAACTGTACTAAATTAGTTTTACATTAGGTTGAGACAACATAAATGTAACCTTGCTGTATCATTTCAGCTTACTATTTATTTCACTGTTGGTGTCATTCAGAATACCTCCAACAGGAAGTTTAGCACAATATAATGACAGATATGTAATCTATTAAATTGTTTTCATCTCAGGACTCAGGCTCGGGAGAGTTTCAAGCTCCTGTGGAGGAGAGCGCTGACAGTGACTGAAGAAGGAGGAGAGGAGGAGCTGGAGCTGTCAGTGAGGAGGACAGACTGAGGGGGGCTCAGCTGCTGCAGGACAACAGAGGCAGGTAGGTCATATATCTACAGAAATGATCACACATCCAAATAAACCTCTGTAATCTATGCTTGTTGTTCCATTTTCAGGCACAGTTACAAAGAAGTTCTCCAGATGGTTGGAACTGGTCTGGCAGGGGTTTTTCTGTATGTGATGAAGAACAGACGAGCCACACCAGGACCAGCTGAACCAAACAGGTTTCAGCCAGCGTGGTGCACCTGCCTGAACTGCAGAGTCATAAAAACAGATCTAGAAAACAAATGCTGCCAACAGGGTCCTAGCCCATCACATGGTGTTTTTCTAATTGCACGGTTTATACAGATATATAATTATGTATTCTTTCCTGTACATATTTATATTAAAGAAGTGTTGCATTGAACCACAGTCTCTTTTTGTTGCTGCCCTTGGTTTATGTGTCCGAGTCATGTCCTAAAGAGAGAGAGAGACAGGAAGCAAGAGAAAGAATTAGTATTGGTGTCATTTTGACAGTAATAACATTAATTCCATTACTTGTTTATGGCATATATTACTGTAGTGTCAAAACTGACCCCTCAGTCTTTGCCACTATTGTATGGAATAAGTTGTGAACGCAACACCAGATTTCCATGTCATAGAGTCTTTATTGTTCACAGCCAACACAATAATGACCCGAGTAGACTTTACCCAGCTCTACTAACATTTGAACAGTAGACATAAGCTTTTATACAGTTTTAATATCAGTAAAGTAATAACTCTTTCTGATATCATTGTGCAAGGCTCTGGGCCTGATGTCATTTCTGTCTGGCCTTGAGCTACTCCCTGCCTGGCTCTGTCTCCTCCGATGACAGACACCTGCGTCTTTATCTGGTCCTTCCTGTGTGTGTGTGTGTCTGACATTAGGTTTTGTCTTTTATATTAATATGTTTAAATGAATAACTAACTGGGTTTACATTGTTTAAAACACATAACATATAAAATATTAAACCACAATTACACAGACATACAGATAGTGTTTGAGAGGTACACACGTGGACAAAATTGTTGGTACCCTTCGGTCAATGAAAGAAAAACTCACAATGGTCACAGAAAAAACTTTATTTTGACAAAAGTAATAATAAATAAAAATTCTATGAATGTTAACTAATGAAAGGCAGACATTGCTTTTCAAGCATGCTTCAACGGAATTAATTAAAAAAATAAACTCATGGAACAGGCCTAGACAAAATTGATCACTATGTTGTCTGGTGACATGGTGTGTACCACACTCAACATGGACCAGAGGAAGCGAAGGAAAGAGTTGTCGCAGGAGAATAGAAAGAAAATTATAGACAAGCATGATAAAGGTAAAGGCTACAAGACCATCTCCAAGCAGCTAGATGTTCCTGTGACTACAGTTGCACATATTATTCAGAAATTTAAGATCCATGGGACTGTAGCCAACCTCCTGGACGTGGCGCAGGAAAATTGATGACAAATCAAAGAGACGGATAATCCGAATGGTAACAAAAGAGCCCAGAAAGACTTCTAAAGAGATCCAAGGTGAACTCCATGCTCAAGGAACATCAGTGTCAGATCGCACCATCCATCGTTGTTTGAGCCAAAGTCGACTACATGGGAGACCAAGGAGGACACCATTGTTGAAAACAAATCATAAAAAAGCTAGACTGGAATATGCCAAACTACATGTTGACAAGCCACAAAGCTTCTGGGAGAGTGTCTTATGGACAGATGAGACAAAAATGGAACTTTTTGCCAAGGCACATCAGCTCTATGTTCACAGACGGAAAAATGAAGCATATCAAGAAAAGAACAATGTCCCTACTGTCAAACATGGAGGAGGCTCTGTTATGTTCTGGGGCTGCTTTGCTGCATCTGGCACAGGGTGTCTTGAATCTGTGCAGGGTACAATGAAATCTGAAGACTATCAAGGGATTCTAGAGAGAAATGTGCTGGCCAGTGTCAGACAGCTTGGTCTCAGTCACAGGTCATGGGTCTTGCAATGGGACAATGACCTAAAACACACAGCAAAAAAAAAAACAAGAATGGTTAAGAGGAAAACATTGGACTATTCTTGTATGACCTCTTTGTCAGAGCTTCCCACATCCAGAGGAACATGCTGGCATCTGCAGAGGGCCCACTTGTGTTCACTGCTGACGTGGTGCAGTACACCTTACCTCCATACCCTGAAATTTATTGAATTTAGTCAATTAAGTGCTATTGTATGTCGTACTTTGGATCACAACTGAGAGACAAATGAATGTGATTTTTGTTACTATAAACAGACCAGTAAATGTAACGAGACAACCAATGCCAGACGTGACAGAGTTACCATTAGGCTAATTAGATGGGCTGTGATAACATTTACATCCTATATTATATGCAGGCTACATTTATTAAGTTGTCATGGCTCACGTTATCTCTGGTGAAGGTTATTGAACAAACGAGCCAAACGGAAGTAACAAAGAAGAGTCCCTGCCGAAGTGTAACCTCAAAAATTATTTGAACAGCCAATGTATCAGACTCATAAGCCTCTGAAGTCAAGGTCATAATTTACTCAGATTCTTCAGAATTCACTTGACAATTACTTATGTCATTGTTCCTGTTAGCTGCTTAGCAGGTTTTACAAGCACTCTATCGCTATTTAACATTAGACAACTTAAAACAAAACACCACAATATTATTATATTACATATGGTCTATAATGATGTCTTACCTTTTCAATAAAAGCTTGAGCTCAGGGTCTGTTTTTATCCCCGAAATAGCAAGGTAGTAGCAGTACCGCAGTTCTCTCCACTCTGCCTATCTTCACCCTCCCCACGACGTCGGTCACACTCCTGTTTTCCTTTGCGGAACTCGCTCAATAAAAGTTTTTTTTTCCGAATCGGTGTCTGGGCTGTGTTAGAGGCCAGTTGTTTTTTTTTGTTGCTCGCAGAATCTATCTCGATACAAACGCTCGCTGTCATGTGGGCTATTCTAGGAAGTCAGAGCTGTACACAGGAGCGTGCACTACGTCACATCCAGGTTGATTTCCCGGCAAAACCGGCCAGAATTCTGCATCATGAAATGAGCCTACAGGTTCATAGAGACAACCGTTTTTAACAATGAAGATCTCAGTTAGGGCTGTAGTAATCGAATATTTTGGTAATCGAGTATTCTACCGAATATTTGATCGATTAATCGAGTAATTGGATAAAATGTATTTTTACTTAAAGTGCAATATTAAATATGCAAGAGAAAATAAGACTCTAGATCTCTTAAAAAGAACAACTACGTTTCATTTTTTAAAAGAAAATTTTAATTATTTTTTTAAATGCATAAAATGCAATGCATACATCAAAAATAATCATTTAGTTATTACCCATTGTTTCTCTGTCTGTACTTGTACTGTGAACAATAAAAATAAAGTGCATTTAAGTGCCATTCATTTGGGGTTTTAAATAAAGCATTTTCTGAGATGCAAAAACAAATAAAATTATTTACTTTCAAATTACTTTTTAAAGTATCAAAACTAAGGCACACATTAAATTAATAAAAATAATACAAAAACACTGCCTTTTAAGTCATGCAATTTAACTTTCAGAACTAAAAGTTAAACGTTCTGAACATAAGTCTTCTTCTTGGAATGCTCTCTGAAAACTCAGCTGCTTGCTCAGTGGAACATGAAGTAGCTGTCCGCACATCTGCTCATACGAAGCTGTGATGATTTACTGAAAAAGAGGTGAAAAAAATAATAATTATTGATATTTATTACTAAGTAAGCTATAATAGCATTATTATACAGCAAGTTCATGGCTGTCTATTTATAAATCCTATTTATGGCAATCAAAGTAAATACTTGTGAATACTAGAATAATTTGTATTATGGCTGCTCGATATTGAAGAAAAATGTGATATGCGATAACTAGCAAGATGCAATGTTCGATCTACAATCATGGGATAATGCTTTGAGTGTGTAAAATAAATTTAAATGTATATTTAAAAACTGTAAATGATATAACCAACATGCATGTTTTCACATTATAAATAATCTAGTATACTTTATTGTAAAAGCCAATCACAACTTTTTTTTGCAGTAAATTAAGTCCTTTGGTAGCTGTGGTATAAACTGCTGTTAAATAATCTGTTGGTGTAACCCCTCCGCATCCGCGTGCGGTATATTTTCACATAATTGTACTGCCCAACGTGGGTTGTCCATTACATAGTTAACATACTTGATTTAACAGCTTTCATCTTGAATAGCAATCACATTTATTTAATGCTGCATTGAATTTACCTTGTCCCGAGTGATGGTGCTCCGGCCTGATTAGAGTGGAGGTTCTCTGTTGCTGCTGCCCTTCGTGCTGTTGTGGTATGCTAGCTCGATCTTGCAATGGACACATACGCCACAATGTTCTCCTTACGTTTTAATATGAAACCCAAACCTTGGACAGTTTGAGTTGTTTTCTCCTGTTTGTTTCTTTGCTCATCGCTATTGTTATCAACCCCTTCCATTTTGCAGCGCGGCGCAGCGCACCCTCAAATCAAAACACCGCTAACTCCTTCCGTCTCCTTCCCATGCTCCTTCCGCTTTGTGGGTGACGTAAACGCGCTGTCACATAAAAAAAAATCATTGCGAAACAAACTGACGGGAGCTTAAAAATTAAATTAAAAGAAGCTTCGAGGCAGAGGAATTTGCCTCAAATATTTTTTGTAATCGAGTTACTCGAGTTACTCGAGGAATCGTTTCAGCCCTAATCTCAGTCCTCTCATCTTATTATGGTCGGCTTGTATTTAGGTAAAAAAAAAATTATTTGAGCTTAAAAAGTTATTTATAGTTTTAAATATTGCTGTCTTAGCTTTGTCTTTTTTGGCCAGAGTAAAATTTTATTCTGCTTACAAGCATACATTACAAAATTGTATCCCAAAACCTCATAAAAACCAAAAGCAGGTTTTTGCCAAGTCACACATAGTATTGATTTTATGACTTAAATAAAAAAAAAAACAAACAGTAAACTAAAATATTTCAGGTATTCAAATGGAGGTGGATTGCTGATGTTTTAGGAATGTGTGAGCTACAGGCACAGGAAAAGAAGAATGCAGCATGTTACAGAAAGTTTTGACTAGGACATTTCATACTTAACAATAAACTCAAGTGCAGAGCTCCTCGCTTTTCCGCATTAACCCCGCCCACTTCAAATTTCTGACCAATAACAAAATAGTTCTCCAACACCCACAAGAAAAAAGTCCTGCTCAGACAATGTCAAGAACAAGCTGCAAGAACTCCCAAACACATTTACATTTTTGTCTTTTTCTGAACAAACATCCAGTATTTCCAATAAAGTTTAGTTTGTCTGTAATAACTGCTCTCCTGAGGGTGAGCTGGGGTTCTGTCACAGTTCTGTCAGATCCAAATACACTCCCGTACACTTTGTAACTCTCCGGTGGTAGACTACAGCTCGTCTGCGCCTCCTCTGCTCATTAGCTGCTAATTGTAAAACTCTCACAATTGTTATTATAATAAAACTAATTTGTAACACACTTTTGTCTCAAATTTTTTCCTCAACAGAGACGTGAACGGGACACTACTCACGCTGAACTCAAGCTTAAATTCCTTTACTTTAGTTAGCTCCAGTGAGACAAGACACAGATGGACTACATGTGAAGTAACGGAATATCAGCTGTTTGCTCTTTTTGATTCGTTTAAGGATGTTTAAATAAAGGCTTTTAGACTACATCTGTCTGTGGTTTGCCCTCTCTCTGTTCAGGGTGAGCTGGCTACAGTGCAGTGCAGCAGAATGATGCACTATTCATTAACACTGCACACGTCAGATATTTAAATAAAGTACCAATACCTACATAATGTGATATTGGATCAATTTAAGAACTATGGTATTGCGATGCTTGAAGTTTTGATATACCGCGCTACACCAGATTATGTACTGTGCATGCATATTCTCAGATATCAAGTGTGAAGATTACGTTTGTGGATGTTCATGGGTGTTTTAAAGATTCAGTAACGATAACATGATCAAGTGAAATGCACGTTTCTTGTCTTAGTCGTTCAGGTGACATCATTGAGCCTCTCCTGAAGAAGCAGTGGTTTGTGCGATGCAAAGAAATGGCCACAAAAGCTACACAGGTAAGTTACTGCATTTGAAATAAATATTATGAAATAATCATAAAAATATAAGATAAATGTACAGTTTCTATTTGGCTGTCAGGCTGTGGAGGATGGAGAGCTGGAGATAATCCCTCACTCTTACACTAAAACATGGAAAAGCTGGCTGTCCAACATCAGGTAGGCCCTATGTGAACAATAGAGCTGACACCACTCTGATGATGAATGAGGCCTTTTTTCCCCCCCTAATGTACAACTGCTAACAATCTAGCCCTGTGTATGCTCGGCAGTGATTGGTGCATCTCCAGGCAGCTTTGGTGGGGACATCAGATCCCGGCTTACCGAGTGGAGCTCACCGACTCCTTCGCCAAAGAAGAGGTCTGAGTTCTAAGAGTTTGGTGGTGTGATCTCTTCAAACTCCTTTTAACATGTCTAAGGGTGAATATGTTTTCAGGGGAAAAAAAACGAACACCGCATTTAAAGCATTTATTGGCAATTTTACAATAAGAATTTCTCTGATTTCGTCAGTGAATGCCAAATAAGTGTAAAAGTATTTTTTAAGAAGCACACAGAAGATAAGCTGTAAAATATACAAATACATAATTCAAGATATTCAGCCACTCCAGTCCGAAAAAAGGGAAATTCTATTGCCCAGTAGCTCAACATCCATCATGGATAAGTTCTTAAAATACAGTTTACTAAATACATGTCCAATCAAAGCCTTGAATCAGACTGCAGTGTGATCAAATATAAAAGTTAATGGCATAAGTGGTGCAAGATATGTATGAGAGCTGGAGGTACTGTGTGCGTTAGAAAGAGGTGGAATGAAAGTTAGTTACTGTCTGTGTGTGAATGAGAAGGATGTAAGTGGAATGATGAGGTCACAGGGAGCAGAGGCAAAGAAGGTGCAGGATTTAAAGTACTTAGGGGGGCACAGTTCAGAGCGAAGGGGAGTTTGAGAAAAGAGCAGGTTGGAATGGGTGGAGAAGTGTGAGGTGTGATGTAAAGGTACCACCAAGAATGGAAAAGTGAACAGGGCATTGGTGGGAGCAGAGATGTTGTATAGTTTAAAGACAGTTGCTGTAAAGAAAAGACAGGAGGAAGACCTGGAGAGGTTGAGGTTCTCTTTGGGAGTGAGAAGGACAAGTCCATCAGAAGGACAGCTCAGGTCAAATGTTTGAGAGATAAAGTGGTCGAGGCCAGACTGAGATGGAGAAAGGAGCAGGAGGTCTAGAGGAAGAGGAAGAGCAAAAAGGAGGCTGATAGTTGAACCTCGGATTCAGGAGGAACTATGCGGTTTTTGTCGTGGAACACTGGACCAGCTCTATACCCTCTCCAGGGTGCTGGAGGGTTTATGGGAGTTTGCCCAACCAGTCCACATGTGTTTTGTGGATCTGGAGAAGGCATTCGACTGTGTCCCTCGTGGCGCCCTCTGGGGGGTGCTCTGGGAGTAGGAGCTTGGTTCGCATTGCCGGCAGTAAGTCAGACCTGTTCCCAGTCCATGTTGGACTCCGGCAGGGCTGCCCTTTGTCACCGGTCCTGTTCATTATCTTTATGGACAGGATTTCTAGGCGCAGCCAGGGGCCGGAGGGAGTCTGGTTTGGGGACCACAAGCTCTCGTCTCTGCTTTTTGCAGATGATCTTGTCCTGTTGGCTCCATCAAGCCAGGACTTCAGTGTGCACTGGGACGGTTTGCAGCTGAGAGAAAGCGGCTGGGATCAGCACCTCCAAGTCTGAGGCCATGGTTTTCAGTCGGAAAAGGGTGGCTTGTCCCCTTCAGGTTGGTGGAGAGATCCTGCCTCAAGTGGAGGAGTTCAAGTATCTTGGGGTCTTGTTGAGGAGCTCCTCTCGAGTGACCAAGTAGAGCCGCTGCTCCTCCACATCGAGAGGAGCCAGCTGAAGTGGCTCGGGCATCTGTTTTGGATGCCTCCTGGACGCATCCCTAGGGAGGTGTTCCGGGCATGTCCCACTGGGAGGAGACCCCGGGAAGACCTAGGACACTGTGGTGTAATATTTTATATGTTAAGTGTTTTAAACTATGTTGACCCAGTTAGTTATTCATTTAAACATATTAATATAAAAGACAAAACCTAATGTCAGACACACACACACAAGAAGGACCAGATAAAGACGCAGGTGTCTGTCATCGGAGGAGACAGAGCCAGGCAAGGAGTAGCTCAAGGCCAGACAGAAATGACATCAGGCCCAGAGCCTTGCACAATGATATCAGAAAGAGTTATTACTTTACTGATATCAAAACTGTATAAAAGCTTATGTCTACTGTTCAAACATTAGTAGAGCTTGGGCAAAGTCTACTCGGGTCATTATTGTGTTGGCTGTGACAATAAAGACTCTATGGCATGGAAATCTGGTGTTGCGTTCACTACTTATTCCATACAATAGTGCCAAAGACTGAGGGGTCAGTTTTGACACTACAACACGCTGGAGGGACTATGTCTCTCGGCTGGCCTGGGAACGCCTCGGTATCCCCCCCGGAAGAGCTGGAGAGGTGTCTGGGGAGAGGGGAGGTCTGGGCATCTCTGCTTAAATTGCTGCTCCCCACGAACCGGCCCCGGATAAGCGGTAGAAGATGGATGGATGGATGGATATATAATAATATATATAATAATCAGCTCTACAGATGTATAAAAGTCAGAAGTAAATAGTGAAGCCAAACTCTGTGCTTGCATAAAACTAATTACAAATAAAAAGTCTGAATAAAAAATACCTAAAGTATTATTTGAAAGATGAAAATAAAAAAAGATATAAAATAAATAAATACCAACTTAACTTAAAGCAACTTAAAAAGTAACATTTTGTTGTTATCAATGTTAGTCAACAGTTTTTTTTTTTGTTTGTTTTTTCCAGCAGTGGGTTTGGGGACGGAGTGAAGAAGAGGCCCGTCACAGAGCGTCTGTTAAATACAGAGTAAAGCCTGAGAATATCACACTGACTCGAGGTGAGCAACTCTTCTAAACCTGTCACTGTATCCTCTGTTTTGGTACGTCCATTCATACAGAAAAAAACAGCCTTACTTCCACATCATTTGAATTATTTTATACTGTACAGCCATTTATATTTAGCATCTGTTGCACATGGCCCGCCAAACTCTGTGCTTGCATAAAACTAATTACAAATAAAAAGTCTGAATAAAAATACCTAAAGTATTATTTGAAAGATGAAAATAAAAAAGATATAAAATAAATAAATACCAACTTAACTTAAAGCAGCTTAAAAAGTAACATTTTGTTGTTATCAATGTTAGTCAACAGTTTTTTTTTTTTGTTTGTTTTTTCCAGCACTGGGTTTGGGGACGGAGTGAAGAAGAGGCCCGTCACAGAGCGTCTGTTAAATACAGAGTAAAGCCTGAGAATATCACACTGACTCGAGGTGAGCAACTCTTCTAAACCTGTCACTGTATCCTCTGTTTTGGTCCCATTCATACAGAAAAAAACAGCCTTACTTCCACATCATTTGAATTATTTTATACTGTACAGCCATTTATATTTAGCATCTGTTGCACATGGCCCAGTTTTAACACTACACTATATTAATAGCTCTAAGTGGCCTGATCATTTGGGGTGAGCTTTATATAAGATGCTTAATGCATATAATATAAATAAAAACAAATATTAAAACAAACACTGAAGCCATAAACATATAATATCACAATTATACAAGCATTGGATTTGATAATCACTTAAGTTTTTGCTTGCTGCAATTGTTCTCCCATTTTGTCATTACAATTTAGTTAAATCAAATACTCATACAAAATATTGAAAATAAAAGTTGTTTCTGTAATGCGGTTCAGACCCTGATGTCCTGGACACATGGTTCTCCTCTGGTCTATTTCCCTTTGCCATGCTGGGCTGGCCTCAGCAGGTGAGGCTTCTCCTGCATTATTAACATTCATAAATAAATTGTCTTGTCCCCCTTTTTTTTTTTTTCTAACCACTTAACCTTCTGGTTCTGCAGACTAAAGACCTTCAGCAGTTCTATCCCAACTCCCTCCTGGAGACCGGCAGTGACCTCATCTTCTTTTGGGTGGCAAGGATGGTGATGCTGGGCACTGAGCTGACTGGCCAGTTGCCATTTAGATACATATATTTTAAATTCATAATAAGTATGTCTTCTCATATTCCAAGTGAAAACATACTAAACATACTTTAAAAAAGCAGGGGTTTATTGTCAAGAGCCTTTTCTGGTTTACTACAGAGTTGACAATGTCAATCAAAACACTGCATTTGTGTCTACATTATTTTTTGGCAAATAATCCATTCATACAGGAAAAAAACTTCAACTGAATCATTTTATACAGTTATTTTATACACTTAATTAGCATCTGTTGCACCAGTTTTAGAGTTGACATTGTGAATTTAAACACTGCATTCATAGTCTACATTGCATTAAACACAAGCAGAACCTGTGGCATTAAATAGTGAGTCACTAAAATGAACGCAGTTCTTTGAAATGTACCGTATTTTCCGGACTATAAGTCGCACTTTTTTTCATAGTTTGGCTGGTCCTGCGACTATTTATTTGACATGAACCGAGAAAAATGAACCGAGAGAAATGAACCAATAGAAAACATTACCATCTACAGCCACGAGAGGGCGCTCTATGCTGCTCAGTGCTCCTGTAGCCTACCACTGAAAACTGTTAAATGAAATATTAACTTAAAGACAACTGAGAAAGACTGAATCGCGGGAGCTTTGTGAACTTGTTTAGTGTTACCGGTAACTGTTGGACTCGCTGGCTTGTTATGTTAATTTAAGCCTATTCAGCCTTCCAGGTATGTTTTTATGCTATTATGTAGCTAACTGTTAATGTGTTATGTTAACATACATATTCAGCCTGTTGTTCTGTGTACTATTGTGTACCATTAGCTTGCCTTGCCAGACCTGCCAGATTACCAATATCTGTTCTTGGTCTTGGATTTTAAATAAATGAATTTAATATTTCAGTTAACAGTTTTCAGTTGTTTTCAGTGGTAGACTGCAGGAGCACTGAGCAGCATATAGCGCCCTCTCGCGGCTGTAGACGGTAATGTTTTCTCTTGGTTCTTGGTTCTAAATGAATGCGACTTATAGTCCGGTGCGACTTATATATGTTTTTTTCCTCGGCATGATGTATTTTTGGACTGATGCGACTTATACTCAGGTGCGACTTATAGTCCGAAAAATACGGTAATTTTCAGAAAGATGTAACTGACAGTTTATATCAGATAAATAAATTGTCATTGATGACAAGATGACCTGGATGACTGAGAACCTTCACAGACACCTCACAGTACAGTAATTATAAGTATATGGCTGAGATTTTCTTAACAATATTTTTCCCTCTGTCTCTCTCCTGTTATTGTCACTTGTTACAGGTCCTGCTGCACTCTCTGGTGAGAGACAAACACGGCCGGAAAATGAGTAAATCTCTGGGCAACGTTATTGACCCGCTGGATGTTATTCATGGCGTGTCTCTGGAGGTAAGAAAAACAAGCCAAAAGCTATTAAAGCTACACTGCATAACTTTTCTGGTTGTATACATTGGAAATTAAAGGAGACAAATGCTGTGGGACTGTTAACTTTTCATAAATACCATATACAGTTGTGCTCATAAATTTACATACCCTGGCATCATTTGTGATTATTTTTTATTTTAAATTTTTTTGGGCCATTTTTCAGAGAATATGAATGATAACACAAAACTTTTTTTTCACTCATAGTATGTGTTTGGGTGAAGCCATTTATTGTCAAACAACTTTATTCTTTTTAAACCATAATGACAACAAAAAAGGTTTTTGTGTCATATTCTCTGATGACCAAAAAATCACAAATTCTGCCAATGTATGAGCACAACTGTAAAGACAGTATATGGAAGTTATGACATAAATTTGAGAGGATGTGTTGCATTCTTTCCTGTCCTGGAACGGTAGCATATGGTGAGACATTACGTAAGTGAGACTGTACCACACAACACATTTAATAAAAAAAAATTAGACCAATACACTAGATCCTAGCAGAGTCATAGTTGTACAAAATACACCAAAATGACTTAATGTTTCAGAAGACATATTCCTTCTTCCAAATATGCCATCTTAAATGTCTCTACTGGTAAAGTTGGCACAACTAACAGTGAGGTTGCACAGACAGGGATATACGCCCTCTGCTGGCTAGACGTTACGCAGGACTGCTTTATCTATCTAGGAGAAAAATTATTACACAAAGTCATTTGGAAATGTGGTCATTGTTTTACTTCGCCTGGAAAGTCATAAAAAAAATCATTTTGGATCTAACCCCTCTATAGTATTGTTTTTTGCTCTAACCTCCCACTCCTCACTTTCTCTTCCAGTGTCTCCAGGATAAAGTCAAAGCAGGGAACCTTGACCCCAGGGAGCTGGCGGTTGCCATGGAAGCACAGGTCAGTTCCCCAGCCCCACTTTTATTTTCTACCCCTGCTGTGTTTTTCCGGCTGACTGAGCACACTTAAACCAACGCTGTTATCTGTCTGCTCCATCTGCTTCCTTACAGAAGAAAGACTTCCCAAAGGGGATCCCTCAGTGTGGAACCGACGCCCTGCGCTTTGCCCTCTGCTCTCACAAGACGCAGGGTGAGACACTCAAAAAATGTTTGGACATCCTTAAAATTTTACCCAATCATGAAATATTGTTTGAAAAATCTTTTGTGTATCAAAAGGTGTGGCTACATTAGACAGTCACAAACAAATTATATTTTTTTGTTTATTGTTTCCAAGAAAAACTAACAAAATGAAAGTCTTGACAGTTTCATTATGTCAGTTCTCAACATTGTCAATATCAAAGTTAACAAAAAGAAATTAAAGCTCAAGAGGCCTTTAAAGGAAAAAAAAATGCTATTTTTGGAAATTGGAAAGAAAACGTATAATAAACGTAAAATAAAAGTAAAACTTCTATGAAAAGGTCTTTTAAAATATGGGTCCCCTAAACAAAAGGGTCTGAAAAGTATGCCTACTTCTGCTTTATATAGCAGATTTACATTCAAATTGTCAAACATAACAGTCTTTCTCTTTGGCGACTCTTTAAGTAGATGAGCGTGGATCACTTTTCTTTGCCTTTGTCTTGCTAAAGTTCTGTGTTTTTTGTAAACAAAGCGGCAGCTATCAGGTTAAGCCATCCACACAGCTAATGTATACCAACCACTGAAAGAAGCTAGAGCGGAGAAGCAGCGCTTTCTAAGCCATCTATAAAGCATGTTAGAAAAGGTTGGGGACACTGTCAATGTCCATAACCAATAAACTCCTCCTCTTTAAGACACTCAGAAAGTCTCCAGCCTGTATTTTAGTGTGACTCAGCTTGGCTCTAAGGACTGCACTAAATTCTCTAATAGTACACTTAATGTGTTTTTACTGAATACTTTGTTCTGTGTGTCCACAAGGAGAGGACATAAATCTGTCCATGTCTCACATCCTGAGCTGCAGACACTTCTGTAACAAAATGTGGCAGACTCTGCGCTTCACTCTAGGCGTGTTGGCCAATGGGACGTCAGTGGAAACATTGGAAAAGGTACCGCAACAAAACAGTATATTAACTTCAATTGTTTAAAGCACTCCTGGAAGTCAAACATCAATCTCAGTATTGGAGTGAACCAAAATACTTGAACAAGACTTGAAGTTCTTACTTAAAGGAGACATTGAATGCTTATGTTTCAATTAATAACACAGTTCCTTGTGCTCCTAGTCAAGTGTATTTTTTATGTTTCAATCAAAATCTCATGGTTTAGTTTATACAGGCATCTGGAAAACCCACTTCAGGCCTCGGTGCAGCCACATATTACAATATTAAATATCCAGTCTATTTTAGTTTCTTTAAATTTTTATTTATTATTTCATGTTTTGTGAAATGCATTACAACAGTAAGATATTGAGAAAGTAACACTGGAGCAGCATGACTCTTGTTTAAATGTCAGCTTATAACCACGATTACTGGTTCTGTCTACAAACAGTCTAACAGTTGAAATAAGCTTTAAGCAATAAACTTTGACAAGATAGCGAAAAAAACAATACAGCGGACACGTATTTTGCTCTGCCAGACTGTAGAAGGAAGTGACATGAGAAGAGAGCCCGCCTCCTTGGATTGTGTTCTCACAGTCAAGGTTTTTGAGGAGCAAGGTGCTTATAAGTGGCCGATAACAGAGATCCCACAGTTGCTTTGTTTCACACTTTGTAGAGTGTGAGTTAGTAGAGACCCCAAACACAATTATAGATGCTGAAAGAATGTAGTGAAAGTGTTTTTTTGCATTGACTGTCCCCTTTAAATGTGCACAATTTCCAAGAATAACATAAAAATGAAAGATAATTGTCACCCCTGTGATAATTTGTTTATCCTGTTATAAATGAATTAACTAATAAAAAGTTTTGCCTACACACAGTGCGCACAGCCTTCTCTGATCACCACCAAACTCACCTCTACTGTCACACACATTGATAAACCAGAGCTGTGACACAGTACCTCTGTGATGACTGACTCTGATGCCTTGGTTTAGTGAAGTGGAAGGAAATCAATATACAGTCAGGTCCATAAATATTGGGACATCGACACAATTCAAATCTTTTTGGCTCTATACACCACCACAATGCTTAACCACTTTAACTGAAGACCTTTAGCTTTGAGGGTATTTACATCCAAATCATGTGAACGGTGTAGGAATTACAACAGTTTGTATATGTGTCTCCCACTTTTTAAGGGACTGTAAGATTATCTTAATCTTACAATATTTCTATTTGGAATTTGGAAAAAATGTTGTCAGTAGTTTATAGAATAAAACAAAAATGTTAATTTTACCTAAACACATAGTAAAACCAGAGAAATTGATAATTCTGCAGTGGTCTCTTAATTTTTTCCAGAGCTGTATGTGTGCATAGAGAGCTGTGTGTAGGTCTCATCGTTTTTAGGTACTGTACAACAAATTTTGTTATTTTTGTTGAGTCTTGAATTTAAATTTGCCTAAATGCCAGTGACCATAATAAATAAACAATGAATAATTGAATAAACCCAAGATATTCTGCACAAACTTGAAGAGGGCCATACATATGAGAAGTCCAAAAATGATGACAGAGCTTAAGCCATTCTGAAAGAATGGGCTGAAATTCCTCCTCAACGATGTACAGGTCTGATTCACAGCTACAGGAAGCACCTGGTTTGGGTTATTGCTGCACATCAACCATACATTGAGGTCAGCGAATCAGTGCTCTGGAACTAATAATTATCTTCTTTACTCCTTGATTTGTAGGTTGTTCCCCTGGGCAGCATGGACCGCTGGATCTGCTCGCGCCTCTACAGCACCGTGCTCCAGTGTGAACAGAGCTTTGAGGCCTACGAGCTGCACACAGTTACGTCGGCGCTGCACACGTTCTGGGTCAACAGCCTGTGTGACAACTACATGGTGAGGCATTGTTGATGGGTGTGATATTGAAAGGTGCAGAAATACAGTACAGTACTTACCTTTTCCACTGTGCATACAACCACTAATGTGTTCTTGATTTGTCCTGTGTTGTCCGTGTGTCTATGTACTGTCTCTTTGTTATGTTATTCTTAAGCGTCTCTGAGTTCTTTTGAAAAGCGCTATATAAAACTTATTATTATTATTATTATTATTACTATTATTATTATCATCATAGTAAACATGTACTTCATTAATATCTTAAGCCTTCAGCAAGATTGGGTGATAGCATAAATGCACTTCTCAAGCAGTGCTCAGTTTGGCAGCTTAGGCTTGAAATAATGAATGAATGAATATGAATGAATACAATTTTATTGTCCTTAAGAGGAAATTTGTATTGGGCAGGTGCTACACTGTTGCTGTAGACAAAATATAAAGACAACAAAAAAAAAAACAGTAGGTAAACACAATCAACAACATAATTTAAAAACAACAATATACACTGTGTGCACAATTATTAGGCAAGTTGTATTTTTAGGATTAATTTTGTTATTGTACAACTACAGTGCTCTTGGTCAATCCAAGATGTTAACAAACCCTCAAACCTGAAGATTTAAGTAGTAAAAGTAGAAGTTTTGGCTTTCTTAAGAGAATATTTACATGTACACCGTTATTAAGCTACTATTAGAGTGCAGACTTATTACGCAACTAAATAAACCAAGATTTGCCGATCTCACTTGTTTATTTTCACCTGTTAAAGTGAGAATAATAAACAAACTCAACATTTACAAAAAATTCGGAAAAAAATATATATAAATATACTTCAGTGACCAATATAGCCACCCTTCTTTTCGATAAAAGTCACAAGCCTTCCATTCACAAGCCTGAGTCAGTTTCTTGATCTGGTCAGAATCAACTTTTTGTGCAGCTGCAACCACAGCCTCCCAGACACTGTTCAGAGAGGTGTACTGTTTACCTTCACTGTAAATGTCCTGCTTAAGAAGGGCCCAAAGATTCTCAGTAGGGTTTAAGTCAGGTTAAGAAGAGGGTCATGTCATTAGTTTTTTTATCTTTAAGGCCTTTACTGGCCAGTCACGCAGTGGAGAACTTTGATGCATGTGATGGAGCGTTGTCTTGTATAAAATCAAAGTCTTCTTGAAAGATGCAGACTTTTTCCTGAACCACCGCTTGAAGAAAGTGTCTTCTAAAAAATGGTAGTAGGTCTGAGAGTTGATTTTGAGTTTAGTTCATCTTTAATAATACCTGCCCATACCAGTACCACACCTCCACCTTGCTGGCGTCTGAGTCGAAGTGGAGCTCTGTGTTCGTTATTGATCCAACCACGAGCCCATCCATCTGGTCCGTCAAGAGACACTCTCATCTCATCAGTCACAAAACCTTTGAAAAATCTGTCTCCAGATATTTCTTGGCTCATTCTTGTCATTTCAACTTATGTGTCTTGTTCAGAGGTGGTCGGGTTTCAGCCTTTCTTACCTTGGCCATGTCTCTGAGAACTGAACACCTCGTACTTCTTGACACTCCAGGAGGTTGCAGCTGTGGAATGTGGCAGCACTGGAGGATAATGGGTTCCTGGTAGCTTCACGTTTAATTCTTTGCAAATCTTTGGCGGTTAATTTACATTTTTTCTTCTCAACACGTTTCTTGCAACCCTGTTGACTATTTGCTACAAAACGTTTGATGGTTCTGGGATCACGCCTCAATATCTTAGATATTTCAAGAGAGCTGCGTCCCTGTGAAAGACTTTACTGAGGCTGGGACAATTGACAGTTTGAGTCTATTGATCCTACACTGTGGCACATGTCTCCTCCCTGATTGTTGTAGGAACAAGCACTACTGGGTTCTATGGAGCTTTAAATTGATATTTGTCCAAGACAATCATTAGACGTTTATTAGCATGAAATGTTAAGTCCACAAAAAGACATTCAAAGTTAACAGGCCCTTATGTTCAGTATAGTATCTGTCCTGTTGTGTCGGTTTCTCCGAACTACACCTAAATCTACAGTTGAACCAGCCCTCAGTATTAGTTTTTCAGGGTGCCTAGTAGTCTCTTTTTCTTAGACTGCAGCATAAAAGAAGAACAGAGTTAGCCCTTACTACATGATAAAACAGGTTTATAGTTTAAGTAAAATTGTTCTTTCTTCATAACACACAGACAGATCACAACAAACTGATTCAGGCTTAAGGTTGAGTTAAGTTTGGATGACATATGACCAGACTGAAGATTGACCACACCACGCAGTTACAGTAACATCCACTTAGCTTCTGATTCTAGCCACTTTGCATTGCCCTGACTGCTTCGGGTAATCCTTGGAAGAAAAACATCATTTCTGAGTTTAAAGTTTTTGCAGAGCTGAAGTCACTTTTTGCTGCTGCCGTGAGGAAACACTGAGGCTGGATGTAGTTTCACTCAGTATCTGTGCAAAAACAAACTTTGCTGTGGTGCCATTGTAGTGGACTTTTACAAAATTTCCCGCTGTAGATGCTTAATTTGTTGTTTTGCAGAGATGTGGTGTGGCCACACAAAGAGAGAGTGAAAGAAGTTTAGGTTTTTTTTAAAGGTTTAACAACGCTAAAAACAAAAAGCTCATTGTAATATGCAAATACTGAACTTCAATGTAACCTTAATTTTTTCATGACTACTGAATTGCTATCAATGTAGTTGCTGTAAAAGCTGTAAAATATATTGCAAATTTATTGTTATCGCAATATTTGTATGACAATAACATTATTCTCTTTCATTTTATTGACTGTTACTTTTTCTGGTTTAGTCCTTGTTTAGACTGGTTTAATCCTGGTTTAGTCCTTGTTTAGACTGGTTTAGACCTGGTTTAGTCCTTGTTTAGACTGGTTTAGTCCTTGTTTAGACTGGTTTAATCCTGGTTTAGTCCTTGTTTAGACTGGTTTAGACCTGGTTTGGTCCTTGTTTAGACTGGTTTAGACCTGGTTTAGCCCTAGTGTAATCTTTGACACTGATTGAGATCCTTGACGAGTGGAAGTTAGTCGAGAGCCTTATACATTTATTTTTTCTGCATTTCTTTCCTGTGCATTCAGATATCACAGGTAATATCGTTATAATATATTGCACATTGCACAGCCCTAGTTTGAGCGTATGAATAAGAAACAATACATTGGTGTAGTAGACGGCCTACTGAAGGCCTAGATTTGACTGAGATATTGAGACACAATGTAACATCATTTACCTGGTGGAGTCCTTGTTTGTTGGAAATGATTAGATGAAGGTTAATAAGAGTGTTAAAAAAAACATTGTCCTCTGAGTTTGTTCTGGTTAATGTGCGCCAGATGTTACATATTAAACTAAAATATTCCAGGTAAAGATAAGTAATTTTTAAAAATTATTATTTAAACATGCATCAAGGTCAAACAATATTTTGAATTTGAACTTTGGAATCTTTTAAGTACACGCAGCAGCTGCTCTTGGAATTGAGATAAAATGATAACATTTCAGTCTTTTACTAGAAGTGGACTTTCATTTATGGCCTTTGGAGAGAACATTTGGCTTTTGAATTATAAAAGGTTTATGTACAGCTTTTCCTAAAATAGTTGCCCTAATATTAGATCGAAATTACTCAATGCTCTGCTTTTTTTGGTTCAATCTACAGGCATATTACTGTCAATTATAGAGTTACTATTCAATTTAAATAGGGCTTTTTCAACCATTATCATTTATTCTGGGCCTGCCCAGAGGCCCTTAAGTGTACAAATGGGTACCCTTTAGGGCAAGAGATGCACAGATGCTTAGAGAATATTTTCCAAACCAATATCTTTTTTGATTTCTTACATATGGTCTAAGCCTTCGAAACCCAAAATCTGACTTCAACTGCAGATAAGTACCTGTTTAGGATTCTGTTATTGTCAGATAGAAAAGCCCTGACAAGAAAATGGCTTCAATTAGACCTACCAGGTACTGAAGAATGGCGCAATACTATAAACCAAATGTACGTAATGGAGAGACTTTCTATGACTTTAAGATTATAAAAGGAAAAATGTATTGGTCTCCGGTCTAAATGGATTGAGTATATAAGAGTAATAAGAATGGATCCTGTCTGAGGACCGAGAGGTGAGGGTAGACTATACAAGGCTGAGGAGGGAGAGGATTCCAACTTACATAGTAGGTGGGAAAAGCACAAATATTTCCCCACTTGTCCCTCTGTATATAGTTTCTTACTTTCTTTAAATATATATAATTTTTTTACAAAAAGGTCAAGACAGGTAGGTAGTCAGGGCAGTATTTAATACTCATTCCGTTTTGTTTTTGAAAAGTGCATCATAAGCAAAAAGAAATTACATTTCATTAACCTTGATGTGGCAGATTGGTTAGCACTCCTGTCTCACAGCAAAAAGGTTGTGAGTTCAAAACCCGGCCGACTCCGGTCTTTCTGTGAGGAGTGTCCTCCACGTGTTACCGTGGGTTCTCTCCGGGTACTCCGGCTAACTCCCATCGTCCAAAGACATGCATGTACAGGTTAATTGACAAATCTAAAGTGTCCCTAGTGAATGAATGTGAGACTGAAAGGTTGTCTGTCACTGTCTGTCTATAAAAGTCAGCCCTGTGACTAACTGGCCATTGTCCAGGGTGTACCCCGCCTCAGGCCCAAAGCTGCTGGGATAGGCTCCAGTCACCCGTGACCCCTAACAGGGCAAAGCGGTAGAAAATGAATGAATGAATAAATGAATAACCTGGATGTGATATAATACAGAGCAATAAACAGGAAGTAAGAAGTGTCATGTGATCAGCAGTCAGGTCTCTGGTCATTCTGGCAGTGGTTAAAATAGTCACTGTGTGTGGTCAAATAGCTCTACATTGTCAATTATCATAAATGTTAGCAACTGTGGTAAAACACACTAAACACACTTTGGAACAAATTTTTTCTAAGAAATACTACAGATAAAAGGTAAATTAGTATGTTTTTATGTAGACAAAAAATTTAGTTAAAGCTGTGTGTTAAATGATGTGCATGTCTACTGTCAGGGAAAAAAAAATGTTTTGTTTTTTGCAGGAGTATATGAAGCCCCTCTTGGCCCGTCAGAATGATGGTGTCCTGGACCAGACTGAGGCAGAACACAGTGACAGGGCGCGTCAAGCGGCCTGTAGTGTCCTCTACCACTGCGTCTCTGTGTCCCTGAGCCTGCTGTCCCCCATCATGCCCTTCATCACCGAGGAGCTGTGGCAACGACTGCAGCCGTTCAGACCCAGAGATGGCACCACCTTCACCACCACGCTCCAGTCCAGTCTGGGTCTACAGCCGTACCCCTGCTCCTCCCAACTGGTACGGTCCACAGCACTCAGAGGATTTCCTCAAAGCTTTTTATTTACTTATAGATGACCACAGCAGGCAAAATTATCATTCCTGTTATGCAAAAAATAGTTGAAAATGTGTGGGATGGTTTGAATGAGAAAAAAGAGATAAATATATTATGTAGACAAAGACAAATATATTATGTTTTCCAAAGACAAAAATGTTTTATACAGTATATGCATGTATTATATGAGCTTGTCCTAAGGTATTTATTAAAAAGTAAAAATATGATCAGTTATTTGGTAATACATTCTAAAATGGCTTATTAACACATCAGTACTGGCTTGTATTTGTCTCTAGGCTCTAAAACCTTAAGAGAAACGATGTGTGTGTACGTATGTAATGTGAGGTAATGTACGTATATTGTGGAAATACCCTCACATTTAAATTTATTTAGTAATTCAGTGTTTTATATGTTTAAAAATCCATTTACAGCAGCACTATTGTCTCCTCATTTTTCTTTATATATATTCACAAGTGTAATAGATCAACATTTACACAAAACTGAATTATCCCTTTAAGTCAAAAGTATCTTCCTTAGTGACCCAACTCTACAGACATTTGGCTATTGCATTTTTATTTTAAAAACTCCTGGAGACCTTAAAGATGTCACTACTTGTCTTGTTTTTACAACCGGATTTATTTTTACCCTAAGCTTATTGTTTTGCTTTTGGTCTGATGTTGGACTTTCCATTCATTTGAGCTGATGTGGCGTGTTTTTATCACATTTCCATCCTGACAGGCACACTGGCATTTTCCCAAAGAGGAGAGAGATTTCCTGCTGGTCCAGGAAGTGGTCCGAGTGGCCCGTTCACTCAGAGCCCAGTGTGGCATCACCAAAGAGAAACCAGCAAGTGAGTTGTTTTATTGTTTTCTTCTAGAACAGTTATTTTGACCCATTATGGTTACTACCGTTAGAGAAAACTGTGTTAACCGTAGAAAACTCGTTGTTGGTGATATTAACATACCTGTATCAATTATATACACTAAAGTTATTATCCTAACAGTATTTATAGCTCTATTTGGTTCAACAGCAGAGAACTCTAAAGGTCTTGTGTATTTTACAAATACCATAAGATAAGATCTCAAAGAAGATTGTGGGTTTGGAGGTGAAGACGGTGAGAGTTGAGTTCTGTAATTTTCAGTCTAGTCAAACACCAGGCCTCCATCTTGAGGATTTCTGAGAATATTCTGCACCTACAGGTAACTTGTTTTCCCACTTATCAATAAAAATTGTACTAAAAACCTGGATTGTTCTGGTTAGTCACATTGTACTGCTATTATTTTGAACAATACTGTATGCCTCCACCATCCACTACGCTGTTGTCTCCTGGGGGGTGGGCAGCACAGACAAGGACAGCATCTCCATCCATCTGCCGCTATTTCATCCATTTTGCCTCCGCCGTTATCTTCTGATGAGTCTTCTGATTAGGAATAGGCATTTTCCACAAATTGAATATTTAAGCTAAAATTGGAATAATATTTGAATATTTATTTAAATTAAGTTTAAGTCTACGAGCCATTCTTTGAGCCTGTTTGCTCATTATTAATGATCAAATATGTGTGCCCATCCTCACTTTTGATGAGTCTTCTGATGAGTCTTCCGATGAGTTTTCTGATGTTTTTTTAGATGAGTCAGTCTGTTTTATACGTCTGAGGCCTCACTGACGAGGAGGTTCAATGCACTTGGAGTGCATGATCATTTCAAGAGCTGAATGTTTCAGGAACCAAAACAAAAATTCTAAAATGTATAACAAATTATTATCTTCTGGCAAATTTGGGCAAGATTTTTTGTCTTCAGAATTGTATTGAAATGAATGACTTGACAGAGACACATTTTCTAAAACTGTCACAAACATACTGTGATCCACATTTGGACCAACTCACCATTTGAGAATGCCAGGTTCAGTCTATTTATTCAGCATTTGTATTATTGTTTTTTTTAATTTGACACTGCATTAAATGGCTTGTTGCCATGGAGAATCCTCTATTTTCAGCTCTAATGATAATTGTTTTTTTTGCTCTGTTTCTGTCACTTGGAATATCATCTACAGAACACTACAACATATGGGCACAAAACCTCACTTCACCTCCTGCTCCATTTAAGTCCATGTTTTGTTGACCTTTTTCTGTGTTTGCTGGAAACAAAGCTTTTGGGTACATGGATCAATACAAATCTTCCCAAATTAGTTGAAAATCAATGCCCAAGACAAATGTCAGCGGATCTGAACATCTCTTATAAAAGTACCAAGGTCAATAAAAGAGAGGAAACGCAAAGGTCAAAGTCAGAGAAGAAGAAAAGGAGACAAGCACGTAGTGTCTGCAGGAAGGGTGCATTGTTTTAATGACAGTCTGATGTCTTTTATTAGACCCACCTGCCTCTTAAAAAGCAATTGAACTCTTCAAGCTCATCACGCAGGACTTTGGTTGGGAATTTAGATTCTATCTTTTTAGTAATCTTCTTTTCCTTTCGGCTGTTCCCTTTAGGGGTTGCAACAGCAAATCATCTGCCTCCATCTAGCCCTATCCCCCTACATCCTCTTCTCTCTAACCAACTACCTTCATGTCCATAAACCTCCTCTTTGGTCTTCTTCTCGGACTCCTGCCTGGCAGCTCTAGCCTCAGCATTCTTTTGCCAATATATTCACTCTCCCTCCTCTGAACTGTCTAAACCATCTCAACCTGGACTGTAACTTTGTCTCCAAAACATCTCACATGAGCTGTTCCTCTGATGGACTCATTCCTAATTATATCCAGCCTCGTCACTCCCAAAGAGAACCTCAACATCTTCAGTTCTGCTACCTTTAGCTCTTACTCCTGTCTTTTCCTCAGAGCAACTTTCTCCAAACCATACAACATTTCTGGTCTCACTACTGTGTTGTACACCTTTCCATTTTTTTTTTTCATTTTTAGTAATATGTTGTATTAAAGGTGCAGTGTGTAACATAATGTAGTGAAGGCAAGGCAATTTTATTTATATAGCACAATTCATACACTGAGTAACTTAAAGTGCTTTACAAGAATAAAAGACAATTTACAAGATTTAGATTAAGAAACATAAGAAAAATTAAAAACATTTTAAAAGAAGAGTGCAGATAAAAACACTTTAGGTTGTAGTGTAGGCAGAGCTAAAGAGGAAGGTTTTTTAACCTCCCCTTGAACATTGTTAAAGTTGAGGCTGTTCCAGGTTTTTGCTGCATGAAACTTAAACGCTGCTTCACCATGTTTAGTTCTAACTCTGGGCACGAGCAGAAGGCCTGTCCCAGATGTTCTCAGAGTTCGAAAAGGTTCATAAGCAACTAGCATGTCAGAGATATATTCTGGTCCTAAACCATTAAGAGATCTGTAGAGCGTTTGTCCTATAACCAGAAGGTTGGCGGTTTGATTCCCGCTCTCCTCACAGTCTATACTGTCTTTGTTTCCTTGGGCAAGACACTTAACCCACCTTGCCTCCAGTGGTGTTCCAGCTGTAACACTGGTGAATGGAAGCTTCATGAGAGTCGCTTTGGATGAAAGCGTCTACTAAATGACTAAATGTAAATGTACTTCAAATTCTGTGCTCATGCTGTAACTCATCGATAAAATCACAACATTGTTGGAGTGTTTTGAACTACATACAGTCAGGTCCATAAATATTAGGACATCAACACAATTCTACTCTTTTTGGTTCTATACACCACCACAATGGATTTGACATGAAACATACAAGATGTGCTTAAACTGCAGACGTTTAGCTTTAATTTGTGGGTATTTATATCCAAATCAGGTGAACGGTGTAGGAATTACAACAGTTTGTATATGTGCCTGCAGTTAAAGCACATCTTGTTTGTTTTATTCAACTCCATTTTGAATGATACATGAAAACTCCCTAAGTGATAGTTTCTGGATAAGAATATTTCCCCTAAGAGAGGCACACAAACCCCAATCCTTTTTGTTTTCCCGCATTTTGGATAAAAATGTGAAATTCAATGTGGTGGATTCAATAAGGACCACATTTCCAGTCTTACTGTCTAACCATGTTTCTGTTAAAAACATAATATCAAGCTTTTACAAAGTTATAAATTATTCATTTAAAATTATTATTTGTTTCCCAAAGACCTGGGTGTGTGTGTTATTCTCTTTTCCAATCTGTGATCTCTGACTGTAGCTATGGAGATAAGCAGTTTATTATGACAACGTCCTGGAACAGCAGAGGCCCCTTAGTGCCCTAATCACTGATAGTAGCTTTGATGCTAGTCCAAGTAGATGGAGCTGGTCTGTGAGAAGGTGGAGGGGGTTTGACAGGGGTGCTTTGGACACTTAGGTGCTTAGGTATTGGCCGAGGTGGAGAAGTGGTACTCCTGGGTGGTATTGGGGGAGATGTTTGTAGGGATGATGATAGAACCCGTGAGGTGTAAGGGGTACCATTTTAATTCCAGTTTTGACCAAACTGGGGGGGGATCATTTAGATGTGTCAGGGCGTGCAGGAGATTATCCATTAGTCTCCTGACACCACCATTGTTCAGGTGTGAACCTTTAAACAGGTCGTCACACCAATGAAGTTAACTCCTCTTGTCTCACAGGTCTTGTAAGATTGTTGAACAAATTAGAAACATGTCAGTCAAAGCTATTATTACAGTATGGTATAATTGCATCAAGATAACATTCAACATTAGATAAAAAAAATAGCCATTGAGATAAATAACCTCAATGGCATCTGTCACATATATACAATTTGCGTGAGTCATGCTAGTCTAAAACAATATTAAGTATGTTTTTTAATCACTTGAAATAGTTTAACATAGTTCTCTGTATGTTGCAACTACGAGCAGCTCACACTCATGTTTCATTTTGAGCACACATTCTGGTACACTTGAAAGTTTAGAATATAAACTAAATGTATTTTTGTTTCACTTTTGTTCACCTGCTCTAAAAAGAAAAATGGGAAATGCAATCTGGACATACACCACCAAATATTGCATTAAAATACATGTTTAATTTGTATATGTGTTTACTAATGCTATATAATGTTTTTTTCTTTGTTGCCTACAGTGTGGGTGGAGTGTTCACCAGACCAGGCTCAAATCCTCCTTCACTTTGGCTCAGTGGTCAGGACTTTGAGCCGGGTCTCTAGTGTCCAGGTTCACTGTCCTCTGGGAGGTGACGTCCCCCTCTCTGATCCTTCTTCTCCACCTAAAGGCTGTCTGGTTGGAGTGGTGGATTACACATGTCGTCTACACCTGGATGTAAAGGTAAAACATTTTTGAGCTCAGTCTTTAAATCCTAGTGAACAAACAAGCTTTACATAAACCCTTTTTATGGCACAAGTATCAACAGTATCACTGTTAGTTTTCCTAGAGCCCATATGTACTACTATATACTTTATACTCAAATATTAAATAAAGTCAACATTATAGCGCAATTACATCAACACTTATTTCATATCCTTAATCTGCATGTGCATACATTTCAAATTAAAGTGTCATCATCTCATTACAATTAATCATCTCTTACTTTCACTATTTTTTATACTAAATTTATTCCGCATTCTGCAGATATAATGTTCCTATTTTCTCCTTATTTGCAATTTCAGTGCTCTTTTTTTATTTACTATTTTATTAAATTAAATAAACATGTTGTTCCGCTGATATCCTAGGAGCTATGTTGTCAGGGGCTATATGCACCTGGTAGGTTTAGGTCCTAGATGACAGGCCAGACCAAGAGCGGTTCACAACTACCTTATGGACTCAGTTAAACCAAAGACAGTGATGTTGCCTGGTATTGTGCAACTGGGGCTCCATCCTAGAGCCATTGGGATTCGACCGGGGACTTCGTCGTTCTACTGAGGAATTTCAATACTCACGTGGGCAGCAGCAGTGACATCTGGAGTGGTGAGATTGGTAGGAACAGCCCCCCAGATCTGAACCCAAGCTGTGTTCTATTATTGGACTTTTATGCTAGTCACAGTTTGTCCATAACAAACCCCATGTTCCTGCATAAGGGTGTGTCCATCAGTGCACATGGCACCAGGACACCCTAGGCCAGAGGTCAATGATTGACTTTGTGGTTGTTTCATCTGACCTCTGGTCATATGTCTTGGACACTCGGGTGAAGAGACCCTGGACGGACCCAAACGTACTGTGAGGGTCTGTTGGGAACGTTTGGCCGAGTCCTCTGTCAGAGAGATCTTCAACTCCCACCTCCGGCAGAGCTTCGATCGGATCCCAAGGAAGGCTGGAGATATTGAGTCTGAGAAGAAGAAGAAGATGGATGAATGTCCTGCTGATGGGGCCACAGGCAATATCTTGGTGCATTCATGTTGTCCTCGGAAACTGGGAGTATCATAGTTAGGAAGTTGTTATCTTTACTTTGATGTGTTCACGTGAATTCAGCTTGATAAGGAAGGAAGTGCTGTTAATACAGTCAAAGTAGCAATCAGAATTAGTAGCGGTACAAGAAAAGGTGTTCATTAAATAAATGAGATAAAAACCTGATAGTCCTATAATCTAAATAAGCCTATATGGACAAAAAATATTATTATTCATGTGCCAAACAGTTGGTATGAAATATGTATATTTTGTATGTGATTTATATTTGTTAAAAGTCTTAAACATTTGCTTTCCTCAGCCATGTTGATGTTGTTCCAACTTGAGTAGGCGTTTGTGTGCATTTTTCAACTCAGAAAAATGTTTTCCTGAGTTCCAGAGGAGCACTTGCCAACAGCTCCACATCCTGACAACAGATCTTGTCTTTAACTTTAACATGCCCTGGAACACGCCATCGGTTTACATACAGTGCCTGACCTTCTCCGACTTGAGGCCTCTCTATCTGCTTTCATTAGTGTGAATCCATTTATGTCACAGATGAAGGAATAGTCTTCTGGAATATTTATAGTTTGTAAGTGTATTTCCTAGTAACAAGCAAAATGTGTTGCTGAATGTTGCTGGGTTGAGATTTATGATAAAGTGATAAATTATGTGCTTAGTCCACCAAACTGTCATGGAAGTTATTGAAGGAATGTCTCAGACTGCCATCTGAGTTTCCCCATAGGCCTCGAAATTATCTTTAATATGATTTATAAAGGAAGTGATCATTGCTAATAAACTCTTTTATGTGATTTTCTTTTGCCAGGGCGGAATAAACCTCAACAAACAAATTGCTCAGCTTTCCCAGCGCAGAGACAAACTTGTTCCTAAGTTAGAGGATCTGCTTAGCAAAGTCCAGTCAGAAGACTATCTGAGCAAAGTCCCAGCTCATGTCAGAGAGCAGATGGATAGAAAGGTGAGTAGTGGACAGTAGTGGACTGCACATATATTGTAACGCATACATGCTAAATATGTATGCAAATACTGCTGCAGCTCCAATAATAATGAATTGGCATTGTTTTGTACCTTTTAGAAACCCTTTTAAATATTAGTAAATAATATTAATACATTTTATTTAACAGCACCTTTCCAGGGCCCTTAGGCCACCTTACAGAGTTCATAAAAGACAGTACAATACAATTATAAAAAAAAAAAAAAAAATCAAAAACATAAGAGAAAATGGACAGTGTGGAGAGGACTATGTGTGGTAGGATAATCGGAACAGATGGGTTTTGAGTTTGAATTTGAAGAGTGTCAAAGGGTAAATAAATAATATGAGCTACGTGTTAATTCTGGCAACTGAGGTTAAAGCTCCACTACCCAATTTTCTTTTTGCCGTCACGGTGTCCAAGTTTTACTTTGCTTCTCTTTTTTTTTATGTTTTTACTTTTTGCGCTGTTTTCCTTACTTTCTAGTTGACATGCGTATAGCGTGTAGACCAATGGAAGCACTTCTTTTTCATGAGCTTGATATTGCCCCATAACCCAGTATGTGCTTAACACCTATTTTAACCATTGATAATAAAGCCAAGATGACGTGTTATGGTCTTGTTTATTCACAGATGATTCTTATTACAATATGATATTAGGTGATATTTTTCTCACATACTCATGTATAAGCAGACTGCAATACATTTGCAATGAACAAACAGGCTTTAGCCACCAATATTAGTGAATTGGACATAAATAAGATCATTGTGGCAAATGGCAACCAATGGATCAAAACATGTGGAGGCTGTTAGTGAGTGGGTAGAGTACATTATCAAGTGGCTCAATTTAGCTGCTGTTCATATACAGGGTACACAAGGATTTTATATTACACAGAATGCCAAAAAACACCACATGCACCCTCTTGAGTTATACACAGACCTCATCAAGGACTTCTAAACTGAGATCTGTCTGATAAGATTAGCATATGCAATGCAAAAGGTGCAAATTGTACATTAAGGTAAAATGCATATTGCTATTGTAGACAGACATTTAAATAGATTTTAAGGTTTGCTCCACCTGTCAATGGTTGAAAGACCAGATGAGATCTGTCTAATTTAGTATCTTAAACAGTGGCGGATCTAGAATTTATTTTTTTAGGGAAGGCGCCATAAAGGGACCACATTTTTGTACTGAAGGGCCAAGTAAAATAAATATTAATGCATACTAAAGTGGTTTATGTGTAGCATGTGTCCATATCTTTTTGATAGGGATGCACCGATACCGATACTGGTATCTGGTATCGGCCTCGATACCACATTTTCGAAAGTACTCGTTAAAAGTCCCCCGATACCGGGGTCGATACCACGGTCTGAGAAATGTCTATGTTTGAGCGGCGTGTAAGGGGTTAATCACAGGCGCCGAGTGCCCGCCCCCAGACCCCGGCTGCTGCTGCAGCTCAGAGCGGGGAGAACGAAGGAAAGATGAGACATGTCAGCCGTGTGGAACTATTTCAAAGTGAATGAAGACAAAACAAAACAAAGGCGGACTGCAAATTGTGCTCAGCTAAATTGTCCAGAGGAGGCTCAAAAGGTAGCGCATTTAACACAAGTAATTTAATCAAGCACCTTAAATCCCAACACGACAACGAGTATAAAGAGTTTACCCACGCTTCTAAACCAACACAACCCACACTGCAGCAAACTCTTGCAAGACGAGAGAAAATGTCCAGAGACAATCCACGTGCTGTGAAAATAACACAGGCAATCATTGAGTACATTGCATTGGGTGACCAGCCACTTTCGGAGGTAGAAAATGTGGGATTCATACGTCTCCTCCATGTTATGATGTCCCAAGCCGCCGCTACATGACTGCAGCCTACTGCAAGCCTCCTCTTCGTTTAGTTTCACCACGGATATTTGGACAAGCAGTGTTTGCCCCGTGCCTTGTTTTTTTGTTAAATTTTATGACTAAAGCTGTTACCTGTAAATTTAAATCATGTTTTTTTAATTAAGTACTCGGTATCGGTATCGACGAGTACTGAAATGCTCGTACTCGTACTCGTTTTCCAAAAAAGTGGTATCGGTGCATCCCTACTTTTTGATGACATTGCTTGATGAAGGGTCTATATTGGGGTGGGCAATTATTTTTCCCCAAGGGCCACATTAGAACATGGGCCAACATGTTGAACTCACTTATGCTCGATAAAAACACACTTATTTTTATCTTAAGTTTGAACAAGAAGCAAAAAAATATGTCCAATATACTCTGTATATTCAACACCACAGACCCAGCCGCTCCCTCCTCAGTTTTTGATCCACTCTTTACAGTTTGTTTTGATCTCTTGCTGACAGTAGAGATGATGGCTTTAGGAAAGGTTGTTATTGTTTGGAGCATGTCGTATAATGGAATCTGCTGATCACTGCTGAATATTAAAGGAAAAATATATGCATTGTTTAATTATCAATAGATTATAAGTAAATGCTTGGCGGGCCAGATTAAACAGCCCTGCATGTGGCCCCCTGGCCTTAGTTTGCCCACCACTGGTCTACGCTGTGTGCACAATTATTAGGCAAGTGATTATTTTGACCATATCATAATTTTTTCCATTATTTCCAACTCCAAGCTGTATAAACTTAAATCCTTATTAAATTTAATGTATATCAGGTGATGTGTATTTGTGTAACGAGGGAGGTGTGGCCTAAGGAGATCAACACCTTATATCAAGATGTACATAATTATTAGGCAGATTCTTCTCCTCATGAAAAATGGGCCAAAAATAAGATTTAACTGCCTCTGAAAAGTCAAAAATTGTAAAAAGTCTTTCACAAGGATGCAGCACTCTTGAAATATCTAAGATATTGGGGCGTGATCACAGAACCATCAAACGTTTTGGTCGCAAGAAACGTGTCGAGAAGAAAAGACACAAATCAACCGCCAAAGATTTGCGAAGAATTAAACGTGAAGCTACCAGTAACCCATGATCCTCCAGTGCTGCCATATTCCACAGCTGCAACCTCCTGGAGTGTCAAGAAGTACGAGGTGTTCAGTTCTCAGAGACATGGCCAAGGTAAGAAAGGCTGAAACCTGACCACCTCTGAACAAAACACATAAGTTAAAACGTCGAGAATAGGCCAAGAAATATCTGAAGACAGATTTTTCAAAGGTTTTGTGACTGATTAGATGAGAGTGACTCTTGACAGACCAGATGGATGGGCCCGTGGTTGGATCAGTAACGGACACAGAGCTCCACTTCGACTCAGACGCCAGCAAGGTGGAGGTGTGGTACTGGTATGGGCAGGTATTATTAAAGATGAACTAGTTGGACCATTTCGGGTTGAAAATGAACTCAAAATCAACTCTTATACCTACTGCCAATTTTTAGAAGACACTTTCTTCAAGCAGTGTTCCAGGAAAAAGTCTGCATCTTTCAAGAAGACTTTGATTTTTAAGCAAGACAACGCTCCATCACATGCATCAAAGTTCTCCACTGCGTGGTTGGCCAGTAAAGGCCTTAAAGATGAAAAACTAATGACATGGCCCCCTTCTTCACCTGACTTAAACCCTATTGAGAACTTTTGGGCCCTTCTTAAGCAGGACATTTACAGTGAAGGTAAACAGTACACCTCTCTGAACAGTGTCTGGGAGGCTGTGGTTGCAGCTGCACAAAAAGTTGATTCTGACCAGATCAAGAAACTGACTGACTTCATGAATGGAAGGCTTGTGACTGTTATTGAAAAGAAGGGTGGCTATATTGGTCACTGAGGTTTTTTTATTTTATTTTTTCAGAAATTTTTGTTTGTAAATTTTGAGTTTGTTTATTATTCTCACTTTAACAGGTGAAAATAAACAAGTGAGATGGGCAAATCTTTGTTTTTCATTTAGTTACATAATAATTCTGCACACTAATGGCGCTTTTCCACTACCAGTATCAGCTCGACTCGACTCGCCTCGCCTCGGCTCGGCTCGCTTCCATTGCAGATAGTACCTCCACAATAGTACCTAGTCGTCATAGCGACGCCGCAAGAACCTGTCGTGACGTAATCTTCTAATCTAATCTCACACACCCGCTACTCACACACATAGAACTCGCTGGATCTTCTCTTCGGCAACCAAACAAAGAAAAGTCTGCACCTCCTCGTTTGACCACGGAGCATTTTTCCGAGTTGCCATAATACTAAAGTCTGGGACTGGGTAAATTATCACGCAATCTCTGGCCAAACTATTTAAAAATGGCGGGGTTATTCAGGATACTCCGTCTGGCGCGTGCAATGATGACGCAGTGAACAGTGACGATTCTCTCTGGCCAATCAGCAGTCTGTCGTGTGTTCATGTCACAATTTAGTATCGCCTCAGCCAAATAACAAAAACATAACAAAAAACATTCTTAAAAATTGAACTTGAATTGAAATTGAACTTGCCTAATAATTGTGCACACAGTGTATGTAGTGCCTTTCATTCAATTTAGTTCCACATTTATCTTTCATCACTAACAACAGTCAATCCCGTGACCTTTTGTTGGGCACGTATCCAACTTTCCAATGATGTTTTAATGTGTGCATTCAAGGAAGATAATAGAAAAAGTAACTGCAGAGTTTTTTTTTTCTTTAATTTTATGTATCCCTTCTTGAATGCTAACTCCAATGCTTTCTTCTGCAGGTGTTGGCCTTGCAGCAGGAACTGAAGAACACTGAGGAGCAGCTGGAGCAGCTGAATGTGCTCAAACAGGACCACACAGCAGAATAACTACACATCCAGACCATCAGCCATGTGGCCTAATGCAGCTGATAAACTATTTATACTGTAACCTTCACCAAGCGGAAGATCTCTGCCATTCTTGAAACAAGAACATGTTGCGTTATATCATCATTGTGTTGGTCAAATTATACAGGACATTACAGCACTGTGGTTTTGTTCTAAATAATTATCCAGATGTCAAAATTACATGTGGCTGTAGTCATCTATAGAAGGGAAAGTAAATGCACTGCTTTTGTTCCCAGCTCATCACAGTTTTCAGCTTTTCAGCTTTTTTTATTGAATACATCTTTTCAACAGTAAACATGTAGAAGAAGCAATCTGCAGAGCAGGGGTGTCTAACTCATTTGAGTTCAGGGGCCACATACTGCCCAATTTTTCCCTTTGTTTTAGTGCAAAGAAGTACAATTACATTGGGATATCAATTGAAATTGAAAAAGGCTAATGTTGGCGTTAAAGCCTGTCGCTTCTCAGACACATGATTTCAGCAGCCTTCTGCTTTATGTTTTCACAAACTGACCCTCACAATATGTCCTTGATGCTGATGCTATTTTGTAGCAGTATTGTAGCTAACTTTTACTGCCGCATCACTGACCTATTGGCTGTGGGGAAAAAAAAATCATTACTGCCATCTGCTGTTCAGTTCTTGGTTACGCTAATCTTACTAAAACAATGCGACCTCCATTGGACAAATTAGGAATAGCAGTTACCTTTACTTAAAAATTTATGCAATGCAATTTTAACACTTTCCAGTTTCCGGATTGTACGCTCTGGCAGGACATATGTTTGACACCCTTGCTGTAGAGCATCATCAACATGTACATACAAAAGACAGGGTTAAACTAATTCCAGCAGTATGAGGTTGTGAGAATAAAATAATGTGTGAATATAACATTTTCAGACTTGACTGTTTTTTTGCAAATGCAGAGTAGTTATAGAAAGCTGAACTTGTAAAAGATCGATAATCAAAGTCTTGGTCTACAGCACATAAAGAACAAAAATCACATAATCTATAAATTTAAGATTCAAGAAGCATGTAAAGTTGGGGAGGCTATTGCAAATTTGGGCAGTTGTGCCTGGCCATTTAAACGTATACTTAATATTTATTTATTCATTGTAACATCGAGTTGCTTTGAGGTTGTACTAGGTTTATTAATATATTGTCTTGCAAATGTACAAAAAAAAAAAAAAAAAGGAAAATAATGAGCAAAAAGCTTTTATTTTTTCCAGTCCTAAAACGAGCTATCTTTAGTTTTCTTGTTTTATGCGTTTGAGATTTTTGGTGTCTATTTTTTAGCCTTCCAGAGGCTTTTATTCTGATACTAATGATTTTATGTATTTACCCATGATGATTTGCTAGAGATTCAATTAAATAAAAATAGGAAAACATGCAATAATACAAAACATTGTAATAAATAAGGGAAAATGAATGTTATGTCTTGCTTTTACTAAACATTTAGTTTTTAGTTTTTCCGGAAGTGTAGTTATGTGTAGTCAAGTGCAAGTGCCGTCATCATTCATCAGAAGAGAGCCAGGCGACCTCCAGTAGAGCCAGCTCGGCTGAGAGAAGCCCAACCAGGACGCTCTGTAAAGGGCCAAGTGTGCACAGTGCAGCGGGCGGCAGTCTAACACTCTGAAGGGAACACCGTGGGTCGCTAAGGTTTAGACTTTTACAGTGGGCAGAGACCGGAGCTGGTATAATGGGAACCAAATGTGGATATGCTGACAGCACCGGAGCAGCTGTGTACCAACAGAGAGATGTGCTGTGAACGTGACTCCGAGGGAAACACAGTCGCGGTGCGACTAGCTCCTGTAAGCTAGCTCAACCCCGGCCAACTGAACAGCATGGTGTAAGCTAAGCCCCATTTCCTTCAAGATGCAAAGCACGCCGTGTTGTTCGGGGAGACATGTGAGAGGTGAGTGAGCCTGTCTCCAGCTGCCACAGCCTCGTACCCAGAGCTTATGAATCAGGGCTCAAGGTGCTAACAAGCTAGCTAGCGGCACATCAGCCAAATGGGTTAGCTTGATTTAAAGGCACGCTTGATAATGCATCTTAAAAACATTAATAGAAGCTACAAACAACATACTGGTGAATTACGCACACTGTATTGTGTGCAATAATAGCGATAGTTAGGCGAAATCTAGAAAATTTGTTTTAGGAAAGTTTGTCTAGTTAAAGGAGACGTAAGTGGATATGAGGTAAGTTAAACAGACATCACTGTTGTAGAGTGGTCAGTATACTTGTATCCCAATCCCTTTTGCTTGGCAACAACCAGAGAATAGATATTTTGATATCCCAACCTTTTTATCCAATCAAATATAATGACTTCCCAATAAGCTAAAAGGATTTCAGCAATGACACCTCAAGTGAAAACTAGCAGCAGGTACAGAGCTGCATTTGACTATTCAGTAACTCTACAAACGTTTGTTAGCGCAGCAGGTTAGGTGTGTTAAATGGAGGTACTGCTCTTTAAATAACTGTAAATGCCAGCATTATTAAACATTTACAGATAAACACCATTGTATCGTAACAGCATTGTACTTGTCGACTCCTAAAAGGTAGCCCTTTAAACCCAAAAGAGAATTTAGATTTATTTTTCTTTGAGCATCTGAGGCTTATGTAGTTTATAGTACAAGTTGAACTTAAACCAAAGCAGAAAGGAATGGCCACAATAATCCCAGATGACTGTTACACATGAACCCTATTTAAAAAAAACTGTCTGTAACAGATTATTTAGTGTTGGCTTTAACAGCAGCTCCTACTGGCCTGACATACACACTGCTTGTTGTGTTTCTACTGCTGAAATGCAGATCATTGAGTTACAGGACCACTTTTACATTAAAAGAAGACTGCTGTCATGTGAGCAGCCGCTTGCGTCTCCTTTAAACAGCTGGGATTCGTATGTACGCAGCAGACAGCTGTTCTGCTGACGACCTACTGTGCTGTTTGCCATGTAGGCATTTGTCTCAGAGTTTGCATGGAGTGGTTTATTTGGGGCTGTAGGGCTTCTCTGAGTTATCCTACCAGTCAGTTCCACGTAAAGTATCGGGGGAGGAGGTTAAGAAGAATAGACTTTTAGCTGGTAGAGTTAGAGTGTGAAGAGCAACAGTTCCCTCCCATTTTGCCATCCTCACTCTGTGCTCTCAGTCGTGCTCCTCTTGTCTGCGAGGCTGTGCTTAGAAACAAGACTGAAAAGCAGGAATAACAGGACAGTAGGCTGCTCTGGCTCAGGTAAGTTTGACTAACCACACTCCACTTTTGCATACGTTTTGTACTGTTCAATAGTGCTGTACAATATTTCACTCATTTATTGTAACGTTCATATCACAAAGCACTGCACGAATCACAGTAATATCTTATCTTCCATGTTTCAGACATTCACACTTTAAATCAAACTGTGATGCAACTTAATGCAAAAGTGAATGGTAGCAGTCAAACCAGTAGAATTTACCTCATATATTTTGCTTATTTTTATTGTGTGCAGGAGATTACATTGTTCTTGCTAAAAGTGTTTGCTGTTTTATCAAATCAAATAACCACACTTAAAAACAACAACAACATGCATGGCACAATATAGAGATACTTGTATCATATCGTTTTTTGTTGCAATATTTAACGTAAAATGTGTTAACAGTGAGTGTGTACAGACAGTGCCTGATTTCTTAACAAGATAAACATAAGTGAGACCAGTGACGTTATTTGTTTAGCTTAGAGTGACGGTTAATCAAACATCTTTTCTTTGACTGAAATTATGTCACTATCTTCATGTTAGGTTTCAGATAACAGCATATCATGTGACCGTTCTCACTCTGGCTTTGCTCAAAGGGAAAGCAAAATAAAAGGAGTTTGTCCAGGTATCCTCCACTGTTCTGCGCTCTCCTCAGTCAAATGCGTACAAGATTATTGGCAGCCTATATTTGTCAGCACTAATTGGTTTATGGCCTAATGCCGGGGAGCTCCTTTTGGAGGGCTCACAAGGACCTTCTCTCTTATGTTTGGTTAAGCTAACAGCAGTTGTTAGATTTACTCTTACAGACACGAGGTAGTACTAAGTTGAAACTGTTCATGTGCAGGACTAGGGTTACACATTCATTTGAAACCCTGTAATATGTGATGATGAATATTAAATAGGGTCATTCCATGTGAAATCAACAAATGTCTTCCTCGTGATTTGCTTCAAGCTTGGTTTGGTTTGGATCATTGTCCAAAATTTGGAGTTCTTAACTTTTTTAGTTTTTGGAAATATTTATGTTTTAAAAAGGGGGTGTTTTTAGCTAAAATCAGGACTTCTGCAATACGACAAAGTTTTATAGATTATAACTTCTTAATAAATCTGTGCCGGATAAATTAATTTTTCAGGCATCATTAGTTTTACCCCTCCTGGACATTTCTTTTGGTGTTTTTTTTTCTTTTTCTTAAACTTAATTTCTGCATAACTTTAGCTGTGTTGATGCCAATGGAATAAAATTTCGTGAGGTTGTGTATTATGAATATTATAATTTTATATGCAACGCCCCTTCAGCATATTTTTTGAGCCATTGACTCTTTTTTCACTGTTTTCAACATTTTATTTTGTTCTTGCATTCACTGGTGTAGAAGGTCTATGATTGTGTTTACTTACTTCCTTATGATGTTTTATTTTTTTTGCAGCACTTTGGGCAACTTATAACTTTTTGTCCCAATTGAAAAAAACAAAACAAAAAAAAACGTATAGGGTGTTAAAGGTTTAGCAGCAGAGGTGGGTAGAGTAGCCTAAAATTGTACTCAAGTAAGAGTAGCATTACTTTTAAATAATTTTACTCAAGAAGTAAAAAGTAGTCAACCAAAAAAATGTTATTAATAAATTTAAAAAGTATTTGGTTATATATATATATTTTTAACAACATAAAACTTTTGAAACCAATCCCTACAGTAGGCCTGTGTGAGTGAAATGAGGCCAGGGCTGTGCATCCTTTTCACTTTCTACACTGAAGACAGCGGCCTCAGTCATTTTTTGTGTTTCTGTTGTGTCCGCTACGTGTGAAGAGCAGTAATGGCCCAGCTATTTGGAAAATATAGTGAACTAAGCTACGAGTTACTCCAAGTTAAATTAAACTTAACTACACTCAAGCTACCTCCCAGAGAAGTGTAGCACGCTAAGCTACAGCATCATGGCAATGGAGTTTACTACTTACTAAGCTTACCTATTCGTTATATTTTATTTTTATTGAACCAACTGCATTCCAAGTCAATGTTCAGTAAAACTGTTTATTGAAAATTATACATGTTGTTTAAAGCAAAGGTAGAATTTATTTTCATATTATCTGTCAGCATTAGTTCCATCTGTAGAATTTATTTTTCCGAGTGTGTAAGTAAGTAAGTAAATTTTATTTATATAGCACCTTTCACAGATATAAATCACAAAGTGCTTTACAAAGTGCAATAAAAGAACAATAAAACTATGAGAATAAAAATTAAAACCACAAAATATTAAAACATAAAATGTCCATGTAGCCTTTTCAATAGCCTACATAAAAGACTCACCAACAGCAACATCTCCAACAGCTGTAATCCACCCATAGTCCTGACCTGGTTTTGGTCTAGCCAAATAATCCACCAAAGCCATGTCCTTTCTATTTTTTAACTAGCATTAAAGACTAGTGAATGCCGTTATGGATTTATGCAAATGAGCCACTCGGATTAGTTTTGTTTCTCACAAATGTAAACAAATGTGGGCAAAGCGGTGTTTTGCTGCAGCTGTAGTCATGTGACTGCAGCTGTAGTCATGTGACTGCAGAGCTATGTCTGATTGGTGAAACAGTCATGTGGTAGATCCACTGGAGGCAAAAAGCATAGAATGTGTAGAATAAATGGTTAAAAAAATAAATAAAACTAACTTATTGAGTGTAGCGCAATGTAACTGAGTAAAAATAGCGCTACTTATTCACAAATCTACTCAAGTAAAAGTGAAAAGTATTGTGCAGTAAAACTACTCTTAGAAGTACTTTTTTTTTTTTTTTTTTTTTAAGTTGTAAATGTAACCCGTTACTACCCACCTCTGTTTAGCAGGAAGGCAGTGCTAAACTTTGTTCTCTGTTTTCTTTACCCATGGGTAAAGGATGCACATCACATGATAGGGGGGGGGCTCTGTCAGCCTTTCTCTACATGTTAGATAAAGATTATATTGGATGAAAGTTGAGGTAAGCCCCAGAAATGCTAGGTCACTCCACACTGACCTTTGTTTTTACCTTTCGCTTTTTGCTGAGTCTGCCTGTAGTGGATAGGGTTTTAACAAGACATTGCCTTAATCTTTTAACTTTTTTATAAACATTCATACTATATTTTCATTTTGAATAAAAACATACTTGCCAATGAATGCTTTTCAGGAAATAACAACAAATAATTTAAAATTTAAACATAAAATATCAAAAGGTTTTTTGTAGATTTAGGTGCCATCTGGGGGTGAAATTGGACAAAATCCAACTCCTCCTGTCTACAGCCTGTGAGGACATACAGTTTGCCAACTCTACACTCGCACACATTCATACACAAGAGCTACGGACACTGGAGGCAAGGTGGGTTAAGTGTCTTGCCCAAGGACAGCTATGATGTTGTCAGCTGGTCGCATGGCCAAAGATATCTCATTAGGGAGTAGTTAGAAGAACAAAAGTAAAGGCCTTTTTAGTGTTTGTTTTTTAGGGACATCAGATGGAGAAAGTACAGGTTGATCAGGCATAAATCATAGTACAGGCATTTTTTCCTTATCTGGCCGATAGCGACGAATTAAGCAAAAACGCACATATTGGCCGATAACAATATTAGCGCCAATATATTGTCCATCCCAAATGTGAACAGCTACAATAGCCCTGTAGGGCCATGGCGTTGTCAATGAACAACACCCAGGAGAAATATGTCTGATGGTGGTTTCCCTTTAAAGAATGTGATCCAATAATGTGTGTTCAAATAGAAATGTGAATGTTCTTCTTCTCCAGCAGTGCTCAGTTTGTCCTCTGGGCTGTTGTAGGAACTGTGAGTAATGGAATGGCTCCTTCTACTGTGCTCTATAGGGGTTTATTTGTCTTTTTTTTTTTTTTTTCAATTTTTGACAAATGGATTTGCTGATCCTTCTACTTCAACATTTGACACAATATACACAGTTTAATATGACTAAATGAGTGACTGATTCATTTAGTGTAATGTGACAGTCCTTGTTGTTTCTGGCCACTAATGCAGGAAGGGCTACAGAAGTATGCAGGGAATGAGTCTAAATGGCTTTGTTCCTTGTTTGCTCATGTGTGTTTGTCCTCTGTTTTCAGGATAATGACTAAAGGATAACGTCTACGAAGGAAACATTTCTTTAACCTGAAGTGACCCCACCACCCCTCCTTTCCTTTTTTGGAAATCTATTTTTTTTTTCTCTCTCATCTCAGTCCAATTGCCACTTCTCTATGGGGGCTCATGGAGACCAGGCATTGCATGATGAAAATGAAATTAAACTCAGACAGTTGTGCTCCTGACGAGCTCCTGATCAAAAGACAGGACGGCTCTCATATTCTGGATGTCTGTCTATAAATAGCTAGTGATTGGGTATCAACGTCTTGCCCATGAGAGACTGCAAACGCTTAAATTGCGCGTCTGGTTCAGCCACTTCCCCCCCGACCTCACTTCAGCACACTTTTCTTTGTCTTAAGGCCATGGTTCGAAAGAAAGGCTCTCTCATATTATGTGGTGCTTTCTTGTTTGTCGCCTGGAACGCTTTGCTTCTCCTCTACCTGTGGGGTCGCCCTCCCATTGGCCGCGTTGGAGAAGGGGGAGGAGCCGAGCCAGTGGGAAAGGAAGAGTGGGGTCTGGGTCAAGGTAAAGCCGGGGGTAACCTGGCTGGGGAGGTAATCCGATTGGCAGAGGAGGTGGAAATCCAACTGGAGACCCAGAAGAAACTACTGAAGCAGATTGAGAGCCACAGAGCGGTATGGGCCCGGCACAAAGAACTTGGGAAAAGAGAAACGGACACTGCAAAAGAGATCAAAGAAGTAGTTGTGCAGCAGCAAAAACCTCCACTGGTAAAACCCAATGTAGAGACCAAGTTGGATAATGACGAAAAGCCTACGCAAAAACTGGTTCATACAGCCGCCCCACAGTTGAAATTAGAACAGACTAAAGCAGTGGAAAATAAGCTAGAGAGCGCTGAGGAGAATAAATTAGTCACATCTGCGAGTCCAGAGGTGGTCATTCCTATTCTGGTTATCGCCTGTGACAGGGTAACAGTACGACGCAGCCTCGACAAACTGATCCAGTACCGCCCCTCTCCCCAACTCCACCCCATCATCGTGAGTCAAGACTGTGGCAACGCGGAGACGGCCAGAGTGATTGGCTCGTATGCCGAGCAGCTCACACACATCAGGCAGCCGGACCTGTCAGACATTGGGGTGCGACCGGAGCACAGGAAGTTTCAAGGATACTACAAGATCGCCAGGCATTACCGCTGGGCACTCAACCAAGTGTTCAACACATTTTCCTACTCCACTGTGGTCATCGTGGAAGATGACCTGGAGGTAAGCTGTTGCAGACCAAGCAACACCTACACTACACAAATAAATCATGAACATTAATAGATTAATACGTATAAACGCATACACAAATAACATCACTCAACTGCTAATTTAAAGTCCTATAGTTGAGATTACGCACCTGGATAAAGCTTTTTGTAGCTAAATGTATACTGCATGCTTAGTGGGACTAGAGCTTGACTAGTCAGCTGCACTGCTCCAGAGTTTCCTGATAAAAGCTCAAAGTAAGCTATAAGATGAAAAAAGACAGGTTTATAGCATAACCTTCACAGTTTGCAAAATGAACAGCTAGCGGGAGAAGACAAGTAGACTACCGCTCACCCTGGCGGGGCCACACAGAGCAGATAAAATGTATGCAATGTATTTTGTGTGAGGTACAAAACTTCTGCAAGTTATGAAAATATAGTCCAAACCTATGGTAGCTCATCGCCTATTCTGTTTACCTCCCGTTGTGAGCTCTAGCATGGCCCAAACTGAGCTTTTATTCTAGACCTTAACCAGTGGTCACATAGTTTCATACTGGATCTATTGATACTACCAGCTAGGTTTGTGACTGTGATCTTACCATCACATTTTAGTACCCCGTGTGAGTGTTAAAATCTTTCAATTAAATGCTTAACCATAACTTCTCACTGAAAAACAACAAATTGAATAGAAGTGCTCATTGGTGTTTACATTTACATTTAGTCATTTAGCAGACGCTTTTATCCAAAGCGACTTACATTCACCAGTGTTACTTTTTACAGATGACTCTTTCATTTAAAGCGACTTACATTAAGGTTCCATTCACCAGTGTCACAGCTGGAACACCACTGGAGGCAAGGTGGGTTAAGTGTCTTGCCCAAGGACACAACGACAGTATGAACTGTGGGGAGAGCGGGAATCGAACCGCCAACCTTCTGGTTGAAGGGCGACCGCTCTACCACTGAGCCACTGCCGCCCACTGTTTCACAGATCGACACCTCCTTTATGTAAATGCAGCCAGTTTCTGTCGTTTAAGCCACGATAAAAACATTTATAACCACAATTCTGTAACAGGTCTTATCAATGAGTGCATTCTTCTGTTTGACTTTTTGTATGAATAATAGATCATCTGAAAGTACTTCACAACCTCTCCAATCTGTATTATACTATTTCATCATTTACAGTAAAAATCATACACTAAATAGGCTGACATTGAAACAACTAATTTCTTACTTTGTTAAACTGGAATATTAGGTGCTGTGTAGGCTGGGCAGTTAAAAAGAACATAATCAGAGTTGACATTCAGATTATAATTAACAATGTCAACTATTCATTAATTCTCCCTCTGCCACTCTATGAGCGATTTGTGGGAGGTTAATCATGACAATTATTTAAACTGTAAGATTTTTATGATTGAAAGGAAAGATGTGGGTTCTATATCTGCAATTTGTTAGAATAGAAAATTCAACCATTGAACAGTTCATCTGTATGTGCTTATGTATTCTGAACAAAAAGTTATGTTCATTATATTTTTACTTATCCTTTTTGGATTGTAGGGTGCTGGAGCCTATCCTATTGTAACCATTTATTCTACACATCCTATTGTGTAGGGCACAAGGCCGGGTACACACTTGACATTAACTGCCCGTTAATAATAATAATAATAATAAACTTTATTTTATAAAGTGCCTTTAAAGGCAACTTCTCAAAGCGCTGTACAAAAAACAAGCAATACAAAAACAAGCAATACAAAGTTCAAACAATTAAAAGTAACATCAACTATCAAATGCTAATTTAAAAAAATAGGTCTTAAGTCTACCTTTTAAAAATGTCATAGCCCTGTGCTTCCCTAAGATCAGGAGGCAGAGAATTCCAAAGGACAGGAGCATAGGAAGAAAAAGCCCTGTCACCCATAGATCGTAGGCGTGTTTGAGGAACAGCCAACAAGTTGGATTGAGATGAACGCAGTCTCCGAGTTGGGGTATAGGGAGTTAACAAATAATAGCAGGAGTACAACACTTAAGTCCTTCTCACACATTCAGCCCAGACATTTTTTGTGTTGCGGACATGCCATCAATAGTCCGGGTGGTTTTACTGAGAAGTGGGAGAAGGGAAGAGTGGGGGATGATGCTTAATTAGCTTGACCGAGCAAACACAGAGCTAACGGACAAATGCCGACTGCATATATTGAAACTACAGTTGTTTTGAACATGTGCAACTTAACCAAACAGTAGGAGTGAAGTACAAACAGCTGCAGAGTACGAGGCTTCTGGCGCATAGCGTTTGCGCCATCGGATCACCACGGAGCATCTACTGACAACATTTAGACATTACACCAACCTGGAGACATCACTAAGGTCCCTCCGGCTGTGAAAATGTTTGCTGCAAAGTAGAGTTCATTCTATTCCATTCACACGCGAGTTTCCACCTGGACATTATTAAGTGACAGACTGTTTGAGGAGTGCCTGCTTCTAGATCTTTTACTTTTACAAGGCTACATTTAGTTTGAGTTAAAAAGTGCTGCTCACTCGCAGCAGAGCAGCTCTGTAGAGATGCACGCTCACAAGATGCTGCGCGCTCACTGCCAGGGTGGAGTGGAGCTAGAGCTACAGTAGAAGATGGTAAAAGGCTGTTTATTTAGCTGTTTTATTGGCGGTTTCAAAACTCACTTTTTTTCTATTTCTAGTGTGACACAAACTCCCGTCTTATCAGTTTAGTAATCTATAAGTATAATAAGCAGAGTATCACAGACTGCTGTTATAAACCTGCTCTTGTTGCTCTAAAATCAACTTTAAAGCGTGTATATTATTCAAAATATAGTCACTGCATAAGCATTTTAAACTTATAGAAAATCATCATGAGGTATGCTGGTTTGCCCTCTCCTCTGGAGCACATTGAGAAGAACAATCACAAGAAATTATTTGAAAATAAAATCTGTTGTACATTGAATTAAATACATATACATACATTTAAGAAGGTACTAAACATAATTTTTTTCTTCCTCATAAACTAAATGTGCTCAACATGAAGCCAGACCCTCCCACATCATTTAGGTCTTTTGTATTGGAACAGTTTGCCTTCCCCGTCAAAAACAATAACGGGCAAAGACAAGTGGATAAGTTGAGATTTGTGTTCCGACATTGTACCAAACCAAACCAAAATGTGATTTTTGTGTACCGTTACACCCCTATTAGCTACTAATCTAATTAATATGAATAAATGACTAAAATGATAAATGTAATCTGTCTTTCTCCACATGGAAACACAAATGCTTCAGCGAATTCAAAAAGGAAGGTTTGTTTCTTAGTGTCTCAGAAACGGATTTTAACCAATTGTAAAGGTGTTGTTCAGACCTTTTGCAGCAGAGACAGAGCGTCTCTGACTACAACTCAAGTTTTATCTGCCACTTCAAATTTATGGCAAGAGAGAAAACAAGCAAATGTCAACATTTGCTATAATACTTTTGGATAAAATTCCAATATTACCAGTCATTGGGGGGGAGTAGAAAAATGTCCTAACTTTTGTTTTGTAAAAAATGCAACTGCTGAACCTGAGAAGCTGTAACGCCAATCATTCATTTAGTTTATCCCAAATTTTCTTGATCTATTGCAGTATGCCCTTTAGTAGAGCACTGCTAAGTCAGCTTCAGCCTGGATCCTTGAATAACATTTGAGTAAAGTTAAAGTATAACTCCATGTGGGAACCATTTGAATTTGGCCTAGTAATGAGTGGATCATGTCCCACAGTGTTCACAACAGTTTTCTTTTTTAAATGTAAAACAGAAGACTAGTCTCCTGCAGTGAATTCTCAAAACATCGCTCATTTTCCGAGTTTTAAAACAAGCCGATACCACTGTGTACATTGTGTTACAGTTTTTAGATCAAATGTTAACTGTGCTGTATATGTTTTAAAAGGCTGAGAAGAACAGAAAAAAGCAGAAAGAACAGGCTTTTGCAATATTTTTTTTGTGAGCCTACATTAGCATATTGTACTGATTATTGTGTTATCTGCAAGGACACTGAGTTCGGGGGTTTGTCTCAGAGTCCTTCCAGCTGCTCTTAGAGGATGAAAACCACAGGAGAGAACAGTTTGCTCAGCAGCAGGAAATGTGGAACAGGAAAGTCAGACTCTGACTACAACGAGTGACTGTGCACTGTAAATCAGCCTTTATTTCTGCAGGCAGTGGGGAAAAACTGGATTTGGTTACGTAAACATTTTCCACTGGTTTCACGATTGTATCACTGGGACTACTTTTTTTGTTTGTTCTGGCTGGCCTCATTTTTTAAAGATACTGTCAGGGCATTTTGGTTTTAAGTAACCACCCTGTCTTTTGTTCGTTCTTTTATTTTGAACCAGAACACGCAGCTCATTCACACTAACACCACTGATGCTACACACAAACACACCTAATTGTTACTTTAATTTCTTAAATCTTTAAACAAAAAGCACAATTTTGGTATATTTATTTGTCTGACATCTATTTTTGTCATACCCAAAAGCCAGATTATGACAAATTCTTTCTTTGTAGTTTGGTACCCTCTATATTTGCTTTCCCAAACAATCCCCCAATTTGTCATAACCTGGCCCATGATTATGGAAAAATGGACGCCAAATTACAAAACCACAACCACAGAGAAGCTTGGTTGTGACATACATTACTTGGATTTAAATTAAGAGACATCTAAGCTTAAAATCTCATTCACAACACTCAGTATACATATAAAATCTCCCAAGTGGTTTACTGGGAAGGCACATCACATTTTATGAGACAAGTCTATAGTATGTCTGGCAATGTGGGAATCCTTTGGAGGCCCATGAGCCATGTAAAGTATTTGGCATTAAATTGCTTTCACAGTCATGGAGGCAGTGGGTAATGGAAAGGTGGAAAAGCTGGTGAAGCTGGCAACTGGTGGATTGGATTGTGGAGCTTGTGCCTAGAAAAAAAAATGTAAAAAAAGAGGACAAACTGAACAAAGCTGAAGAAGAAGCACACATGTTTTAACTTTAGTAAACTAGTTTTTAGGACATTAACAAACCTTTTTCATTTTGTTGCTTGAAGCACACTGGATGTCACAACAGCATGTTCCTGCAGGGCCACCATAGCTGTTCACATGCTCTCGGAGGGGTCAAATTACAATCTGCACTTTCGTTATCAAATTTCACTTTTGTGCCATGAATCTAGCCAGAAATAATACACTACAAATGACTTATGTTAAAATCCATTGAATTATTTACAATGTGATTGTAATATTACTCAAATACATATCTCTTGTTTCCTTCAGGTGGCTCCGGATTTTTTCGAGTACTTCCGAGCTCTGTATCCAATCTTGCGTGGCGACCCGACTCTGTGGTGCGTGTCGGCCTGGAACGATAACGGCAGAGATGCCTTGGTGGATCCGTCTAAAGCTCACGTGCTCCACAGGACAGATTTCTTTCCTGGTTTGGGCTGGATGCTTTTAAAGGAGGTGTGGGACGAACTGGAGCCAAAGTGGCCTTCAGCTTTCTGGGACGACTGGATGCGACAGCCCGAGCAGCGCAAGGACCGCTCCTGCATCCGGCCTGAAATCTCCCGGACCATCACGTTTGGCCGCAAAGGCGTTAGTTTAGGTCAATTCTTCGACCAGTACCTGCGCTACATTAAGCTTAACACTGAATTTGTGCCTTTTACCAAACAGGATTTATCTTATTTACTGAAAGGAAAGTATGATGAAAAGTTTATTATAGACGTCTACAGTGCCCCCCTGGTGAGGATTGAGGACCTACAGGGTGGTAAACTCAGAGAACCTGGGCCTTACAGGGTGCAGTACTCCAGCCGGGACAGTTTCAAGGTCTTCGCTCGAAATCTTGGGGCGATGGACGACCTGAAATCTGGAGTTCCCCGTACGGGCTACAGGGGTGTGGTGAGCTTCCTGTACAGGGGTCGAAGGGTGTTTCTGGCTCCCCCTGAGGGCTGGACGCAGTATGACATCAGCTGGAGCTGAGTCTGGTCCAGAGCAGACAGAGAGAGCCCTACTCAGAGGAGGGCCCTCTAAGACCAAAGAGTATGTTCAGCATTGACAGTTAGAGGGGTGGACCAAGGGAGTGGCTTTGAGGCTCATTGAAGTGGGGTTGACACACAAAAAGGTTTGGTATAACATACATTAACACTTAAATGGAGCTTAGTTTTAGCTTTTTTCTCCATTAAAATAAAATTTCATTCAAACTGTTCTGTAACTAAATTTAAGAGTGGTACACGCTTAGAATCTCTTCATATGGTAGAATACAGTTTAAGTTTTACATAGCAAATTGAACATTCAGTTACTTCTGTATTACACATAGCTATCTAATATAGCTTCCTTTCCCAATATTGCTCAACCCTATTTTAAGGGTTTACTTAACATGGCAACGCGGTGAGCTTTCAAGCCTCTCTGCTGTCACGTTTGACTTGTCCACTCCTCTTTACTCTCAATGGCACAGTGCTACATAGAGGAAGCCTAGTCAGCGGGCTGCACATCAGCAGATCATGAAGGATCACAAAGAGTGTTATAAACTTTTATATTTGGGTGCTTTTTCAGGACCAGGATGTTCCATGAAGACTTTACTAAGAGTGTAAAAGAAAATTCCACTATTAGACAATGTTGAAGAACAGCTAATGGCAATGTGCCTTGTTTCCTGGGCCCATTTGTGTATTTTTTAATTTGTGTTAAAGGCATAGTCCAGTATTTTGAAAAAGAGATATTTGGAATTGGTATGTATTCCCTACATTAGATAAGTCAGAGAAGTTGGGAGAAGCAGACAGGAACAATGACAATTTTGTGTTGTCTGTATGTCTGCCAATGGAGCCATTGAAAACACACTTTTATTATGACTGACATGCTTAAACAACTTTAAATACTGAAATATCTTCTACGGACCACATCGTCTTGGTGCTTGCTCCAAAGTTAGACTACATACAAATACACACACTTGTACTTACAATACATTCAGTAACATCAAAGAAAAGATTACAGGCATCTGGATTTCAGGGTAAAGATGTTTTGTCTCTGGAATTGGAATTAAGAGACAATGTCTTCACCTTGAGAACTAAGTCCAGATTCTTTTGCTTTAACTATTCTTTGAGATGACTTGGATAACTGAGAACCTTCACATATAGTCAGTAACATCATGTTAAAAATGTTTAACTCTAAGTGTCTGTTAAAATTTGAGTTATCACAACGCACCAATTACTTGTTGAAAATCCAAATTTCCATGTCCCTTTTACAGCACTACATGCTCCTGCTCCTCTAAACTTTGAGTGTGCTGACAGCTGTCTACTGTAAGGAATTTTCCAAATGTATCTAATAGAACCACATTGACAAAATACTGCACTATCCCTTGAAGAACTGGGCAGAGAGTGAAAGGTTCATTTTTAGTTTGAGTTATAAATGTGGCCAAAAATGTAACAAAAATAAATCATGCTATTATTTTTGTTTGATTCGGTCCAATTCAGATTAGCTTTCTGTTCTGCGACACAGAGCGTTGCAAAGTGAAGGCTCTGATCACGTTTGAGTGGAAAACAGGTATAGTTTAAATTAAAATGGAATAATTCACAGACTTGCAGTGCCATTATTATACAGTAGAATGTAACATACAAGCCAAGAAATCAGGCTTCTTCTAGTCATTTTCATCTTTTAGACTGAGCCAGTTGAGTGATGCTGTCATGTGTGAACTGAACATAAAAGATAAGATTTGAAATTAAGGAAAGAAGTATAACAGTATAAAATGAAAAGACTATTCATAATGGTATAAAAATTAAACCTGAAACCAACTCCTAGTGTTATGTCTCGAGTATTATCTGACCACAAAGGCGTTAGTTCTGTGAAAACGACAAAGCTCAGTGTGAGATAAAAGTAATCAACCTAGGTGTAAACGACGCAGCTGGCTATGTGTTGCAGGGATGATCATGTTTTTCTCGATTGCTTTGGCTCCTTGGGACTGAGCAGGTAGAATGCCTTGCTAGAATTTGGACGGACAGCGCCCTCTAGTGTGTTTTTTGAGAAATGTCTTTTTTTGTGTTTTTACATTTATTTATTTTGCAGACACTTTTATTCAAAGCGACTTACATTAAGGTTCCATTCACCAGTGTTACAGCCACTCGAAGCAAAGGGGTTAAGTGTCTTGCCCAAGGACACAACGACAGTATGAACTGTGGGGAGAGCGGGAATCAAACCACTGAGCCACTGCTCAACTAGTGAGGTTTAAAATGTCAGAATATCATATCATTTTCTCTTTTGGTGTGAACTAAATGAAGTGGACTACAAGTGAGAACACACCCTAAAAGAGCATTCCTAAAACAGTTCAATGCTTAATCCAAACTAAAAGTCTGTCACTTCATAGTTATTTTATCACAGTTTGAGCCTCAGTGGACAAAATATGACACGTTTTCAGTGCTATAGTGCTAAAAATCTGACTTTTTTTTTTTACATGTACAACCCTAGGCTACACTTACAGCGTAGACATTCAAGATTTCTTTTAAAAACATCTGATTTCACGTGTCGTTTTCATTGCAAAATGTATTTATTCAAAGACTGAATAACCTGTGTCTAATAATTCTATACGTCCATCTCCAAAGAGTGTAAACACATACAAATATATTTCTTCAGATTGGACCTGAACGAAGCATTTTTCCTGGTGACGCTCAAATCAGACGAAACAATGTTTATGAAAGGTTGTGAAGACGATCAGTTTAATTCAATGACGCCCACATTATTGTACAGATTTGTAGAGAATTGCACTCACTCTTAGAAAATTGTATTACATCTTGCAATGTTTTTGACAAATGAATGAAATGAATGAATAAATAAATGCTGAACTGTTAACACCAATCCAACTCAGAGAGGTGAGCTAAATGGCTGTCATGCTCGTTCCACAATTGAGCCAAAGCAAATGGAAAAAATGTTGGATATGACAAGAACATGGTCATTAAAAAAAAAAAAAAGTTTGAAATGTATTTTTAATATTAAAAAAATAACCCATGCTGCCAGCAGAGGAAGTCAAGAGTGTTACAGAACGCACTCAAAAAGCCTCAGTAGAAATCACTTCAGTGCTGTTGCTCTTTTTCCTGATATCTCTGAAAAACAGCACTAATTTATCCTAACTCTATAATGAGTATATCACGAGTTAGTTCAAGTAAGAATCATACATATGGCCTCTTAAAGGGCCAAGAGCACTGTCTGGTTTTACAACATGGAGGATTTTCAGGTAAACAAACCTGGGCCCCATACCGTGTCTTCTTTTATTGAATTCTAATCACAGAGTAAAAGTCTAATCCATTTTTTTCTGACTATTTTTGTGAACCGCAATCTTGTGCTATATAATTCTTTATTTTCCTTCCGTCATCTGTGATTGACTCTCGGAAATGTCCCTCACAAATAAGGAAAATGGTCAAAAGCGTGTAAGAAATGAGATTACTATTGTGTTAGGAATAATTTCCAAGAAAATCCTGCATATTGTAAAAAAGTGAAAGAAAGTTTCTGAAGGACAGATGCTAATATTCTACACTTACTGAGGTGAATAAACCTAGTGTCTAAATGTATTGTTAATATGAAGGTTGTATTAAAATGATGTGTTGGCGACGAAGGCCGCGTGAATGTGACACGTGGACCCGAACATGTTATTTTATTTTTCTAGGTTCAGTGACATGACATCCAGACCACAGGTTTGGTCCGCTTAGGTTTGCTCAAAAACCAATAATTCAGTTTTTTTTTTTTTTTTTGTTTGTAGGCTAAAAATTGTCTAAAAACAACATTATCACTGTACTGTATCTAGCTTTGGGAGATTCTCCTTGAGATCGGTCAGTTCTGTGTCTTTATGGTGATGTGTACAACCACTGCCTGATGTGTTTATAACTTTAATACATAATGAATAAAATCAACTATTTTGATATTTGTCCACATGCCCAAGGAGTCTGTTTGTTTTAAGATTATATTTAAGGTTACACCATATCACTGTGTTTTTATTTTTGTCTGCTTTTACCAATTTTTTTTCTTCAAGCGTAAAAAATGTGTATGAATTCTGGGACATATGTGCTTACTTTTAATCATACTTTTATAAATCGTTTGATTTTTTAAAAATATTTCACCATTTGTTTTTATAACGCAAAGATTCTGCCATTTCTAAGTTGTCCAAATGTGTAGATTTTTGTACATTTCAAACTTTCACAATTTCAGCTATTCATGTAATTCACTTTCTCATACCTTTTCAGCTCTTTTTCAACCTTATAATGGGTTGCTATAGTTGCAATGACTTAGAGCAGTACACTCTAGTTCTGCTTTCTTTCAAACTGCTGTTTTAGGCTTTTTTCTCTCCAACTAATTTTTCTCACCAACACATCTCACATCTTTTACAAAATGTATCTCTCAAAGCTATGTGATTTTCAGAATTTGAGTTATCATCTTTAAAGTGAGTCCACACAGGTTTCCTATAGACTCCCACATTAATCTCTAATCTAAGTGGAACCAAAGTTTAAAACCATACATGTTGTCTCACCCCTTTTATCCAAACTATATAAATCATATATTTGACGTGTTCAGCGGAGTCTTTTGGCGCTCAGAGAGAAAACATTTTTCAGATCCGATGTTTTGTTTGGCTGGTAGACATGTTTGTTTGAGGGCTTTATTCAGGGAAAGTGCTTCAGTGGCACTAATGACGGACTGGTTTCAAATGCTTGTTTGTTACATTGGGTGCTGAATTTTCAGTTTTACTTTTCACATGTATTTTTATTTCTAGCTTTGCACATTTCTACTGCAATTTTGATCTTTTTTTTTTTTCTGCAAAGTTCAGCATCGGCAATGTTTCCATTTGAACATATATTATTTTTCTGGTGCATTATCTGGCATTCTTAAGTTTACTATGTGAGTTACATGTTGATATTTGAAGTGCAATTAATATTTTATTCAATTTAGATTTTATAGTTTAGTTAACTTATTGTGCATCCTAAAGCTAAAGGCCAGAGCTGTGATGCATTAATTGCTCGCTTTGTAGCCTTGACTCCTACAGTCTAAAAATTGCTTTCTGTGAAAACACTCCCACTGTTATATTTCTCCGCAGAGAGATTAATATTTATTCAAATTACTAATTCATTTTACTGTTGGAGAAAACAGGTTTTGTTTCTCAGGCTGTAGCGATGCATGATCAGGTTTTACTCACGTCAGGTCTCTGGTACGTTAGGGCCACGCACTATGCATTACTGGAGCCTTATCTGAAAAGAAAATAAATAAATAAATCCTATAAAATATACCCAATGTACCTTTTTACAGTTGATGTTATATTCCTGAAACCAAATATCTGAACGTTTGGAGCACTGATAAGTTGTGCCTGTATATCTCTTATTGAACAGGAGGCAACATGCAGTCACATGACGGGAAGAAAATAAGGATGTGTGTCATGAGTGTGCTGAGCTTGGCTACTTTTGTTTCCTAACCCAATATCCTGTCCTGTTCTGTTCGTTTTGTCAGTTAGAAAAACAATTCAATGCATTTAGGCGTGGGACAAGAACTATTTTCAAAGTATTAGAGGGTTTTAGGGTCTCACATTAATGAAGGTACAAAATATTCTAATAAGAACATTGATAAGAGACAAGTAGAAAAGGCACTTTTACTAAACAGTTTCTCTGTTTAACACAATTATTCATCCATCTGGGCTGTATAATTATTGAAATTGCAAATTTTTCATCATAATGACTTTAAGAGAAGAATGAGATTATATTCAGAATTCCTCAGATTTCTTGTGATTTTGGCGAAATAAATGGACCAGTAACACCAGTGAAACCAGTGAAAAAGAGATTATAAAGCTCTTAGGAGACTATTAATATATATATATTTATTTATTTATTTATTTATATATTTTACTTTCAGAACAAACTCAAAGTCTCATTTAATCAGAAAGAAAAAAAAAAATCAGCATTTTAAGTTAGTAACGGTAAAGTGGAATTTTTTTTAACTCAAGATAATCGCACACTATCCCATGATTAAGTGTGACACACAGTTAGCCCATTGTAATTGTCCAACAGCTCCAGCTGGACTCGGTTTTCAAGGTGAAGACGTTTTGTCTCTGATTCCAAGAGCCTTTATCAATTGTGAGATCAACTGGTGAGAGATCTAAGATTATATCAGAGCGCAGTGGCTCAGTGGTGGAGCGGTTGTCCCTTAACCGGAAGGTAACCCACCTTGCCTCCAGTGGTGTTCCAGCTGTAACACTGGTGAATGGAACCTTAATGTAAGTCACTCTAAGTCCCTTTGGATCAAAGCATCAGCGAAATGAATAAATGTAAATATCTCTAGAGGGAGGAGTTTCCCCTGAAACCAAACCTGATGGACCAGGCTGTTCTGGTCTCATAGTCGTTGGCTCTGAAAGGGAAGTGTGACTCCTGATGTGAGAGTCGTTAATGACACTGCTCCATTCAGGTGCTGTTGTTCTAGAGTGAAAATGTTTTGATTTAGGTTTCAAAACACTGTAAATACTAAGCAACATGAATCTGAATTTTGACGCAGCGTGTTCCCTGGTTCAAAGTGGACTGGAATGTTGTGTTTGTAGAAAATCCTTTTAAGTTTTTCAGACAAACCAGACACATAAGGGATAACTACACTCTTCCCTTTTGTCTCTGGTTCCTGTCTGTTTGGTTTCTGTGTCCTCTTGGTTTTGGTGAAAGTCCATTTGGGGTATCCACAGTCTCTCAGGGCTTTATAGATGTGTTCTTCTTTCTGTTGACCTTCTGAGGTTGTGGGCACCTCTTGTGCTCTGTGCTGAAGAGTCCTAATGACTCCCAACTTGTGCTGCAGAGGCTGGTGGGAGTCAAACAGTAAATATTGATCTGTGTGTGTTGGCTTCCTATACACTTTTACTTGGAGAGTCCTGTCCTCACAAATAATCACTGCACAGTCTAAGAAGGACAGGCGGATGTCTATGGTTTCTTCACAGGTGAACTTGATGTTCTTGTCCACTGTGTTGATGTGTTCTGTGAAGACTTCTATTTCCTGGGTTCTGATTTTGACCTACATGTCATCAACATATCTGAACCAGTGACTGGGCACTGTACCTGTGAAAGAGACCAGAGACCTGTTCTCCACTTCCTCCATGTACAGGTGAGCCACAATCGAGGAGACAGGTGATCCCATGGCACACCTCTGCATACCTCTGAACTGGAAATAAGTAGTGTTTAAACATCTCCAGTAAACTGCAAATATGGTAAGCCATAAATACATGGAGTGGTGTTCCCCGGATACAGCCTGTGGTACAGAGGTTGATCAATGACTTGGTCCTTCTCCAGTCTCTGCAGACAGTCTATGACCTTCTTCTTGTACCCACTTGTTGGATCTCTTCTCAGTGTCTCATAGGTGGTGGTGGTGTCACTGAGTGAGGTGTTAATACTGGACTCGTGGTCATCTGTGTTCAGGATCACAGTGCATCTTCCTTTGGCTGCTGCAGAATGGTGATGCTGTGGTCCTTCTCCAGTGCTGACAGGACCGTCCTTTGCTCAGGTCAAACTCGTCCCTCTAGAGATATAAGCTCAGCTCTCTTACCAGTTGATCTTAGAATGATCTTAGAGACAAACCATTTTCACTTTAAAACCTAGTCAAGATGCCTTTGCTTTAACCTTTTCTTCAAAAAGCATTGAAGCAAGTTTCTTTCTTTTTTGACATTTAAATCAATTTTCAAATCAGTTTGTGTGCAGTAATGTTATTTGTTATCTAATGTGTACAACAGTCTACTGTTCATTTTAAGAAGTGATTAATTTTAGAAATAGTGGAATAATAAAACCACAATAATAGATTATATGAAACAGTGACAGTAAAAAGCCAGCTTTATTCTTCACAGAACATCCTCTACTGTCAGTTTAGATTAAACTTCTTCAAAAACAGCATTTCATAAAACCCAAACTTAAATACCCATTAGCAAACACTAACAGAAAGATAAATAGCTTATGGAAGACAAAATTATATCAAAAGTTGTACCACCTTGTTTTTGGGATTTTTCCCAAAAGAAGTGTTATAATTATTAAAAATATCCAGTGTTAAACATGCCAGGGTTGAACATTAAGAAAAATGTTTCAAACTGCAAAGACAAAGTTCCACAGGGGGCGGTCTATCGCGCTGGTTCGACTGTGAGGAGGCAGAGAGAGGAGAGGTTAGCAGAGCACACTTCAGTCGAGAAACCACGACTGAGACAAAGACTGGACTCACTGTAAGACGAGATGTCGATCTCCTCCGGCAGCTCGCTGATGTTGACCTCGAAGCGGTCCTGAACGTCATTGAGTGTGCGGGCATCGGTCTCGTCGGACACGAAGGTGATGGCCAGGCCCTTGGTGCCAAACCTGCCGGCTCGAGCCACCTGCCGACACAATGCATGATGGGATTATACGTTTCTGTCAGGAAACGTGAGCAATCTCTGTTAAATGTTTCATGTTCAGGACAGAGTTATTACTATTCTTTATTACTAACTTTACCAGCTTATGCAATAATATACTGTATGATGACTATCTCCATGAAAGATTTAAAATGAGGGTCGATGTTTGTACAGTTTAAATGTAATTTTAGCCATTTAATGCCGCAGTCATCAAGGCTCAGCAAATTCCTTTCTCTCAGAAGCAAATAAATTATAACTATCATAAATTTCTCCTTTTCCACAAACCAAAGTCAAGTTAGAGTTTTATTTGAGAATAAAAATTAAGTTATTGACATGTTCTTAATAGTGGTTAACTTGAAAATGATATATTGTCTTTTAAAGTCACATAATTGTTGAAAAGCAAACTTTGAACTTTAATCTCTCAAAACTGGTCAGAACCTAAAATTTTAAGTGGACATAACATTTTTTTCTTTATTCCAATCATTTCCACTATCAAAGCCACTTTTCAAGCTTTTATGACATTTGTCAAAAGTTGCCTTGATTGTGTGATGCACAAGTTCAGGAGTCCATCTATTGGTACAAAGTCAAATTTCAAGATTGTTCTATCTCAGTCTGAGGTTCTGAAGTATATTTTAGGACAATTTGAAAGATGAAGAAGTTTGTGTCGTCCGTTTAATGCTGTGCAATGAGATGTACAGTGGCAAGAAAAAGTATGTACATTTTTATTTTTTGGTTTTCTGAAAAGATGTGTCTTAAAATGTGATCTAAGCTTCACCTGAGTCAAGGGTATTGACAAACATAATGTGTCTAAAAATTATGAAACAAAAATGTTTGGATCTTTCATGCCTTTTTTGAAAACTACCGATAAAACTTATAGTGCTTGTGAAAAAAATTGAATCAAAAAAACTAATTGGAGTCAGGTTTTGGCCCACCTGGAGTCTGTTAAGATAATATCGTTTGGAGGTGTGGACTAAGCTACTTTGACTGAAACCCTCAAACTTTTGGAGTTTGCCCTGAACAAGAAGAACATGCTTATGTGAGCCTTGCCTCGCCAAAAAGAGCTTTCAGAGGAGCTACGACCTAGAATTGTTGCTTTACATAAAGCTGGAAAGAGTTACAAAGTTATTTCAAAGATTTCATCAGTCTATAGTTAGACAAACAATCTACAAATGGAGACACTTTGGGACTGTTGTTACTCAACCAAGAAGTGGGCGCTCAGTCAAAATGACACCAAGAGCACAACGTAGACTCATCAATGAGGTAAAGACACAACCCTGAATGACAGCCAAAGATTTGAAGGCATCATTAGAACTTGCTAACATCTTTGTTCATGAGTCTACAAAACGTAAAACACTGAACAAGCAGGGTATCCACGGCAGGACACCACAAAGGGAGCCACTGCTTACTAAAAATAATATTTCTGCACACGGTATTGGCTAAATGTTTTGTGGACTAATGAAACTAAGACTGAACTATTTGGAAAAAGGACACACAGCGCTACATCTGGTGTAGAAAGGGCACAACATATCAAGAAAACATGGTGGAGGAAACATCATGATTTGGACCATAACCATGTTATTAATTCTAAAGGGTTCACTTTTTGAATGTTGAATGAGTGCGTTTAATAAAGACATGAAAGATCAGAATTTTTTTGTTTCATTATTTTTAGACACATTCTGTTTGTCAATAACCTTGACTTAGATGAAGATTAGATCACATTTTAAGACAAAAAAAATATTCAGAAAACCATGAAATTCCACATACATTTACTCGCCAATGTATGTATGTACAGTCAGGTCCATAAATACAACATAATCGACACAATTCTTATCTTTTTGGCTCTATACAGTGAAAAGAACAAGATGTGCTTTAACTGCAGACCTTTAGCTTTGAGAGTATTTACATCCAAAGCAGGTGAACAGTGTAGGAATTACAACAGTTTGTATATGTGCCTCCCACTTTTTAAGGGACTAAAAGTAATGGGACAATTGGCTGCTCAGCTGTTCCATGGCCAGGTGTGTGTTATTCCCTCATTATCCCATTTACAATGAGCAGATAAAAGGTTCAGAGTTCATTTCAAGTGTGATATTTGCATTTGGAAACTGTTGCTGTCAACTCTCAATATGAGATCCAGGGAAAGGAACTGCTCATGATCCAAAGCATACCACCTCATCAGTGAAGCATGTGGTGGTAGTGTCATGTTGTGGGCATGTATGGCTGCCAATGGAACTGGTTCTCTTGTATTTATTGATGATGTGACTTCTGACAAAAGCAGCAGGATGAATTCTGAAGCGTTTTGGGCAATATTATCTGCTCATATTCAGCCAAATGCTTCAGAACTCATTGGACAGTGCTTCACAGTGCAGATGGACAATGACCTGAAGCATACTACGAAAGCAACCAAAGAGTTTTTTTAAAGGAAAGAAGTGGAATATTATCCAATGGCCAAGTCAATCACCTGAAACTGATTGAGCATGCATTTCACTTGCTGAAGACAAGACTGAAGGGAAAATGCCTCAAGAACAAGCAGGAACTGAAGACAGCTGCAGTAGAGGCCAGGCAGAGCATCACCAGGGATGAAACCCAGCGTCTGGTGATGTCTATGTGTTCCAGACTTCAGTCTGTAATTGACTGCAAAGAATTTACAACCAAGTATTAAAAAGTGAAAGTTTGATTTATGATTGTTAATCTGTCCCATTACTTTTGGTCCCTTAAAAAGTGGGAGGCACAAATACAAACTGTTGTAATTCCTACATCGTTCACCTGGTTTAGATATAAATACCCTCAAATTAAAGATAAAAGTCTGCAGTTAAAGCACGTGTTGTTTGTTTCATTTTTAAATCCATTGTGGTGGTGTATAGAACCAAATCGATGTCCCAATATTTATGGACCTGACTGTATGTGTGCTATTCTTTTCAAACTCAACCTTTGAAATCCTGATTAAACCCAACAGTATATTGTGTGGCTGTTGTACCCTGTGCAGGTACGTGTCAGAGTCCTCTGGCATGTCGTAATTGAAGGCGATGTTGACTCTCTCTATGTCCATCCCACGCCCAAACAGATTTGTGGCCACCAGGATTCTCCTCTGGAAGTCCTTGAACTGCTGGTAGCGAGACAAACTGCACCACAAAGAATGTAAGTCGGTTGAAGAAGACTTTCAAAACTAAAGTAAAAGACGTGGCAGCTTTGCGTCAACAGAACAAGTTACCGTTCCTCCTGAGGCATCCCTCGGTGAATGGCAATGGCAGGAAAGTTCTGCTCCACCAAGAGCTGAGCCAGAGCTACACATCTCTGCACTGACTTCACAAAGATCACCACCTGGAAGACAATGTGTGAGGAAACAAGCTACACTCGTTTGCTTCATCCACGAGAAAAAAAGACAACGCCGCCCCACCCCCAAAAAAACTCTTCGGATCTGTACAATTCACGTAAATGACCCATTTTGAGATAAACATTTTTGCCGAAAGGATACTACTGTAGTTTGTTGGTAATTTTATTCAGACATTTTATGACACATAAAAAACACACTGTGGGCCAGGGGCTGCAGTGTAAATATGAGTGCAGACACCAACAGCAAACGTAGTGTACAGCCCCAGGTTCATGCCGTTTTTGTCGTTTAATGTGGTGACCTCCTTTTATGGTGTTTTATTTTATCTGCTGGCACGGGACGGTTTGTATAAAACAGAAAAAACACCATCATCACGGTGTGCATCCAAATCATGGACTTGTATCGAATCGCCCGACACCCTTCCCAGCCTTTAAAGAACCGTGAATAAATGAGTCAGTGATGTACCTGGTTGAACTCCAGTGCGTCCAGGAGGTCAAAGAGCTTGCGGTTCTTCTCGTTGTCCTTCAGCTTGACGTAGTACTGCTGGAGCCCGTGCAGCGTCAGCTTGGTCTCATCGTCCACAAAGATCTCCATGGGCTGGAGCGGGTGGGAGGTGGACAGGGTTAGGGGAAGCGGGGAGTGAGGGTTAGACAGGTCGTGGCAAGCATGGGGAGGGAGTATTTACAGAATAGAGCAGAGACAATTCAGTTTCGAAATGAGGGGAGCGTGAGAGAGGAAGGCAGAGAGTAGAGAAAATAGAGAGGGAGGATGGGGAGTGAGAGACTGAAGATTCACCTGCTCATGACATAAACTACTGTAATAATCCAAACTGAGAACTGTCCTTCAAATATTAGCTATTTATCTAATCTAAAAGTGGGCGACTGTCTCTTGACTCCAATTAGAAATACTCACTATAACTCAAGTTATTCTGCACTTCTGTGTCACGCCAACTTTAGTGCACTTAATATCCATCAATAACAAGAAATGGTTAAAACTATATCTCCATGAAAAGTCTACCTTCTCTATCCTCCACAGCTGACTTCAACACCATTCAAAATTATTCAAGCTTCTCTTCTGGTGAAAAGATTTATAAAATCTGCTTCGTCTCTAAATATTTGATCATATTTTCCAGACTGTGCCTGCAGGAGCCTCAGGTGAAGGCAGAGTTATTCTTTTCAGTTCTTTATACGAGTCTCTCCCTCCTGGCACCGAGAAGTTCATTAAGACTCAGTCGAGACCCAGTTAAAGTTTAGGGCCGAGTTAAAAAAACATTCTGTAGGAATTGTACATTTAAGTCATTATAAATACAAGTGTCCAACTCTGGGATACTGTTTGTAGTTGGCTCAATACAAATACAAAGCTTTTTACAGAGAAGATTTTAGCAGCACATTTCGAGCTGCAGCAGTCGGCTGCATAAAGGAGACTAAGCTGTTTCCACTTTCCAAACAAACTCTTGGGCATACAGTTACTATATTAAAGAGATAGTCCAATATTTTGTCAATGTACTTCTATAAAACATGTTTGGATAAAAACAAGAGTAAGCCCACTGAGGCTAAAGCAAATAAATGGAGACAGTGATTAATCAGTCATGTCAAAATAAAGCTGTGTAAATCTCTTCTATTTATCAGAAACTTGTACTGATAGTAGTATTTGAAGATGTACAAGCTTTATTCGTTGTTTTAAAAGTGTACTTTCATTGGCTGTTATGCAGAACACAAAGCCTGTGTCATTACTCCTGTCTGCTTCTCCAAACTACCTACAGTAGGACGTAAGTTACCCATCCCTTTTAACAAATAATCAACTATCCCTTTAGATGCACATTAGTCTTTTGTTTGTCTGATTCTGTCTAATGCAAATTACCCTAATTTTGTAAAGCCAATGTAAAACCAAATGTTGTAGCATAGGTTTAGGTCAGTCTCAAAACCCCTGCTCTAATGAACATTCCCCCTGGTTAAGGTTAGGGCTCCCATCAAAATGGCAACTGTTAATAAACTTGGACTTTGGAAATAGCTGTCTGTGAATGTGAGCCTGATATCTTCTGGGTCACTTCTCTTATAACAGATCTGTCCACTTGAGTTGTGTGACTCAGAAGGCTGAACTCAAAAAAGGACTCAAATCAATTTTCAAACCCACTTGGGACAATGCCTCAGTTACTATTAGAGACGTCAGGTAAAATCACAGCAGGGATAGGACTAGTGCAGGTTTTTTTTAAATAGATTTGGCTACATGAGCCAACTTTCACTGACAAATGAATGATCCGTTTTATTAGCTATCACTCTTGAGTTACAATGGACTATCTGCTGTTGCAGTGTGTCTATAAAGAAAGGGCATATTCTTTATTAATGACTTTGAGGCTGAATATTCTAATTACTTTGAGGCTAAGGATTTTATGGCTTTAAAAGGACTTTGATAACTAATAGAACGGTCAACGTTTCTCTATAAACAGCCAACAGGAATTATTTACAACTAAGTGTGTGCTCTATTATCAACAGGCGGCTGATATCATTTTCATTGCTGGGACAGATAAAGCTGCTATTGATTTTTTGTCAGTACGTTTACCTGCAGGTAGAGAAATTCAAATGATTGCCTTAGTCCTATTATAAACAGAGTTGCTGCAAACCCCTTTCTCCGGGCCATCAGTCATTTGAATTTCTCTAAATGGGACTAACACAGCTGGACAATGAGGTTTGTTGTGGGATTACTGCAGCATATACAACTTACTCAAAGTCCATGTGAATACAGCAGTCTGAGCAGAAGCTGGGAACACAGAAGTTTCAATTCTCTTTCGTTTATGTAAACTGACAAAGTGAGAAAGGGCTCAATCCAACTGTGACCAGAGTAAGCTCTGCATGTAAACGTACTGAGTTAAAGAATCCTTATCAACTAGTTGCTGAGGACAGTTAGCTATGAGTAAGAGTGGTTGTCCTAAAATAAAGTACTAGTTAGTACTAGTATTAGAAGAAGCTAGTTTCTGTTTGTGTCTGTGGTAAACTAGATATATTTTGAGTTTGTATGGCTATAATCTAAGAAGTTAATAAAAATAAACTAGAGTGTGGCGATTGTTGTCGGATGCAGGGCCTGGTGGGGTGGGCAGACGTTCCCCCGAGACTGAGAGGCAGCTCGCTCGTGTCAACTTTTCCTTCTGGCTTGAAAGCGGTGCTCACGGAGGTCGCAGTGCGTGGCCCGCTGTCCTGGGGCAGGCCTGGTGGTGAAGGAGGAGGTGTACTGGGGGCAGTGGGAGTTGTGGGGGATGCGAGTGAACGGGCGTATTTACGTCTTGCATGAACTTCCTGCAGACTGGACGGATCTCTTTGCTGAGCGTGGCACTGAACATCATGACCTGCTTCTCGTGTGGTGTCATGCGGAAAATCTCCTGGACGTCTTTGCGCATGTCTGGAGGAGGGACAGTGGGAGAAAGATGATTAGAGTTTCATCTTTTTTTAAACAAATCTACTGTACAAGCAAAGAAGTAGGAGCCACAATATTAGGAACTGGAGCCTTCATTGTTGAATATTGGATTGATAACTTGTAATTGTTAAAAAAATTTCAGATGACCAGAATTGTTTTGAATGATTAAAAAAAGATCTTAAAACATTGGTCTTTTTCTGTTTTGAGTTCTCTGCATCTGACCAGAAAGATATTAAAACAGATAATCTATCCAGCACTGACAAAGCACTGGCTTAAGAATGACAATCAGCAGTGTTTCAACTCTAATTGAGAAGTGGAAAATGAAAAGGTCTGGTAGGCCAATAACTATTTCAGCCACACTGCCAGGCTGTTTCAAGATGCACAATAAGGAGGCACTTGAAAAAAAATGGGCTGCATGGTTGAGAAAGCAAATGCCACAAAGCATCCGCTTACAATCTGCCAAACAGCCCAGAGACAAGTCTGAAAACCTCTGGAACAAAGTCATTCATAAAACCACATTTTTGGCCACAACCATAAACGTTACATTTGGAAAAGAGTCAACAAGGCCTACGATGAAAGGCCTACACCATTCCTACTGTGAAAGGCGATTCCTTGATGTTAAAAGGTGGCAATACAAAGTAGGGCTGAACGATATATCTTTATCGTATCTATATCTAGATATGAACTTTCAAGATATTACTATCGAAAACAACGATATAGACGATATAGATTTCCTCTCTGCGCTCGCCCTGCAACAACTCTGGCAGTCACAACAAACATCAGTTTTACGAGTGCCCTTGAATGCACCGCTAAAGCCAGCGCACACACACTACCAGGGACGTGGGAACTATATTGTGAGAGGGGGGGTGGCGTTTCCATGGTGACGTGTCATTGCTATCGCAGAAGCAACAGCGCTGAATGAATGATGATCTGCTTTTATGTCATTTTTCCTTTTTTATTCAGAATATTCACAAAAGTGTTAGCTATGGCATGAAATATCTGATATTCCGATTATCAAATACATGAAAGTGGAAGTATATTGTTGTTTAAACACCTTTATAACGATCGCGTTAGTTGAGCTGTATGCGCGCCGCCGTGTTAGTTTGTTACGCAGTTCAGAGAATCGGATCTGTTGGATTTACAACCTCTATGTTTACAACACGTGAATTCATCCACTTCTCCCGAAATACTGAAAAGTAAGTGGCTGGTGAACTGGGAATAGAGTAAACATTGAAGTTTCTTACACAATGTGTATCTGATATGAATAAAACGTGTCGAATTATAATGGAAAGGAATCAGGATTATTATTACCTCTTCCAAAGACATCAGTGTGTATTTTACAAACTCTAAATGTATTGTTTTTTTAGTACTTATGTGAATTTATATGAAACCTAAAATAAACAGTATGTGGTTGAAAACACTGAAAAGTTGTGATATATGACAGCTCTGAGCGCGCCTGTCTCTGGCTAAATTCAACATTTGAATTTCCTTCAGCCCTAATACACTGTATACACAGGGTCAGGGTCATTTGGGTAGTTTCTGTTGTCATTATGATTTAAAAAGAGTAAACACAGTTGTTTGACAATAAATGGCTTCATTCAACCACTAACTGTGAGAGAAAGAAAGGTTTGTGTTATCATTCCTCTCTCAAAAATGGCCAAACAATCCCAAATTCTGCCCGGGTATGTAAACATATGAGCACAACTGTATGTGGCTCACTATTATTTAGATATCACTATTAGGCTCACTATTATTTAGGCTCTAATAGAATGTCCTGGGTTATGACTGCAGGCATCACTCCAGCTTTACTAAATGGACCTTTTGCAAAATGTTTCCTTAAAATCTTGTCATACATAAAACAAACAGAAAAAGAACATTATTAAGCTGTGATTCATAAATGTGCTTTGATGGAGATGAGGTTATGCAATGCTGCTCATGAAAGACTCACGAGCCATTATGTTGACGGTTTAGAGCACATTAACAAGAAGTGAGACAATTCAGGTATTTATATATTTCTAAAAGAAACCCTGAGTTTAATCAAAAATAAAAAGGATTTTAAAAGAAAACTGCTGTGACAGAGAGAGACTTATAAAGAAGTGTACTTAACTCTATTGTCAAAACAAGATATGAGACAAAATCACTAACATTCTGCATGGAGAAATGTTGACAGTGACTTTTTTGGGCTGACAGTATAAGCATGTGTTCCAGTGGTTTACTGACCGAGTTGCTCGAGCATCTTGTCGCACTCGTCCAGGATGAAGTGCTTGATATGGCGCAGGTTGAGTGTCTTGCTGCGGGTCAGTGCCAGGATCCGTCCCGGTGTCCCCACCACAATGTGAGGAGGGTCTTTCTTCAGAATCTCCTCATCTTTCTTTATGGACAGCCCTCCAAAGAACACAGCCACCTACAAGAGCAGACAGTAGTATACTGTATATCAAGAGCCAGAGACCAAAGGGCAATAAAATCAAAAAAGTGTTTACCTTGACAGTGGGCATGTACTTTGAAAACCTCTCGTACTCCTTACTGATCTGAAAGGCCAGCTCTCTGGTATGGCACATCACCAGACCAGACACCTACGGCACAAGTGACAAGTTAAAGTAACATCTGTTTGTTTGTTTGTATATACTATAACATGTAGATTACTTTTTTATAGGAACAGCACCAAAATGGCTTTGAGGAAACTCAGCTTGACATTATTCAGTTTAAATATTTATATACACACATGCAATATAAATGCAAACACATCAACATTGACAAACTTTATGAACGCTCATCAATGATAAGAAAATACATACAAAAAACTGAGACTGCCTTAAATGTAACTGTTAAGTGTTATACACACACTATAAATGAGTATATCAATGAGAGGGAGAAGGAGACGTGTTACCTGTCCAGTGACGGGCTCAAGCTGCTGCAGCGTTGCCAGAACAAACACTGCAGTCTTCCCCATTCCAGACTTGGCCTGACAGAGGACATCCATACCGAGGATGGCCTGCGGGATACACTCGTGCTGAACTGCAACCACAAACCAAGGTGGTGTCAGGTTATTTCAGTTTAAAAACATCACCAAAGAGTGCCCAGTGGCTCACCCTCAGATGGATGCTCGAAGCCACAGTCCACAATGGCCCTGAGCAGCTCCGGCTTCAGCAGGAAGTCCCTGAACCCAGACGAATGAATAGAGACATAAGAGCCCTTCAGAGCCTCTTTGTGCATGGACATGTCTCCTGAGTCCCCGACTCCACCAGCCTCCACCTCGTCCTCCTCATAGTCCAGCAGCTCGTTGTCCACATCGTTCTCAGCCATTCTGGACGGAATAGACAAACCTACAACCTACAAGATGGAAATAAAACTCAGTTTGCTTCACCCTTCATATTAAACCAAGATGGTCAAATTATAGTTATTAAACATATAAACAAGTTTTAAAGCATTTAACTGTCAAGAAATTATAATAAGAGTAATAACAGTCAAATGGTTTCACAACAAAGTCTGTTGTTTAAGCCGATACTTTCTAAATCTTCATTTTGAAAGGCTGTTTTATTGATTCTTTTTTGACTAAACACAAATTATGCTTTAAATGGATTTATGGCAGAAAATACTGATTAAGAATTTGCATATACAAGGTAAACCGGAAACTACTGTCTAGTTTCGCATTAGACTTCCAAATTAAATTAGACTTCCAAATTACAGTATTGAGGTCAGCTTCACTACAAAGTTAGAAATTAAGCTGGATCTTTTATAAAAACAGTTAGATTTTTAAAAACACTACAACAGAATTGCAAGACACGTTCAACTCAGCTAAGCTACATTATTTACGTCTGTGTGACAAATTAGTGAAGTGATAATCAAATGTGTTACTGCACCAGCTGCTGGTAGAACTAACGGTTTTACTAACCTACGTAGGCTATTAGCTAAAGTTAGCACGTCGACTAACAACAACCTATCGCGCAGCCCTATAAATACCTCAAGTCTCAATATTAACATTTCCTCTTTTTATTCTATTAATACATTCATTTTACTGCTCGACTACTGTTTTTGGTAAACGGTGCATTACATACCGTTATTAATTGGAGAGATAAAAACGGATCTGTTGCATTTGTTAACTGAAGGTAAACGACTGCGCATTCTAGTGACATCATCAACGTGCGACCAAGACCAACGTTCACGCTGCTGTACAGTGGCTAGTGGATTGATTATAAAGTTAATAAAACATTAGCATTTACCTTTGAATCCAGTCTGGTTTATATTTCAACGACATATTCCTAACTAGCTAGCCGCGTTGTGTGGGTAAGTTTTAGGTTGAAAATTAGTTTAGTATTGATGTAGCTCTCACGTGTTGTATAAATAGACTACCAGATGTAATACGACTGCACTCTGTATTTTCTTTCTGACACAGCTCTTTATAGTTGATTTATTACTGACGTATAATAATAATGATTATGTTCTTCGAACAGGAATGTCGTGTTTTGGGGCTGACCCTAACTTTTGCCCGGAGTGTGGGAATGTCCTCCCTGTTCCGGGGATACAGAACAATGTCCGCTGTCCCCGCTGCTCCTTTTCTATTCCTGTAACAGGTACCAAGACCAGTGATGGTTTCTGATTTCTTAGTGGACAGTGCATTTATTCTGACAGTGCCATGAGTTTCAACAGTACCTTGTATTGATTGTAGGATATCGAGTCTCACATATTTGTACTAAATGCAACAGACACAACACATACCGGAATGACATGCATACATCGTTAAATAATTTAAATCTAAATTACTTATAAGGAAATATCAAGGCATGAATAAGATATATTTCTTTGAGTTACACCAGAGAGACAGAGCTCACTCTCTTTTCAGAACACTGGACCGAAATTCTAATGGTTTCTGGATAATATTCTGTTCGATAAATAAACAGTTTCAGCTTAACATTTTTAACTTGTTTTAGTATATTGCAAATACACTGTTCAAAAATGAAAAGTATATATCAATATACTTCTTGTACACAGGGAATGGCTTATGTATGTTGTTTTTTTTTTTTTTTTTTTTTTATCACTCCCTTATTGTATAGTTGTATCTACATTTTTAAATTGAGTTATTTTTTTTTTAGGCTTTAATGATAATGTTATCTGTATGCACCGGGGACTGAGAGTAACGCAATTTCGATTCTCTGTATGTATGTACTGTACATGTGGAAATTGACAATAAAGCAGACTTTGACTTTGACTTTGACTACATACAGTGAAGTAAACAGTGCAAAACAATTACCACATGATCACTGTGTTGTGATGCTGTTGTTGTTGTGGCGTAGTTTTTATATTCAAGATTACCCATGTTTTGTATTTAGTATAATAGTTATGGGTCATTGATTCTGTGGAGTCTCATGTGCAGAGTTCTCAGGCCGGGAGATCCGCTCCACTGTGGTCTTTAACCCTGTGCAGCAGTCCACACTGTCTTTGGAGGAAGAGGAGGACTCTGAACTGAAGGGACCTGTGGTAAGCTCCCTGATGCATTCTCACCTCAATAAGCTGATTTTTCTGAGAAAACAAAACAATGCAAAACACTCATATTATACAGAAATACACAAGGGCAGAAAACAAAATGCATGAGAAAAAAACAACAGGATGGCAGTGTTTTAGCTGATTTCTGTATGTAAGTGAGTATAAATTGTGTGTGGGGGAGTGATAGGAGTTGAGACAAGTGTAGTAAAGCATTGTGCAGTGCTTGGACATTTTAATGTTCTTTGAGGGGTGTTAATGTAAAATGCTCTCTCAGATTGACAGACACTGCTCTCGCTGCAATAAAGAGGGTATGGTGTACCACACAAGACAGATGAGGTCTGCAGATGAAGGCCAGACGGTTTTCTTCACTTGCATACACTGCAGGTAAGACGACGGATGTGGAGGTGAACTGGGATATTAGGATTTTTGTTGACCACTTTCTTTTGTGAATTGACAGGTATCAAGAGAAAGAAGACTCCTGAGTGGACAGAGCCCTTTCTCATATTATTCTGTCAATTGAATCTGAAATGCCAATGGGTTATTTTAAAGAAGACGGGGACATCTGGTGGTGAAAGGACAGACTGCAGTTCTACACCTCTCACTCCTCCTTTCTAGATCCTGTGAACAGCTACAGTAGCCCTGCAGGGACATGTTCCTGTCTATGAACAAACCCAGTTGAAATAGGTTTGAAGGTGACTTTACTACAAATCAGTTTAGTTCATAAAAACCATTAACATTCAAATGACGATGAATGCTAAAAAAGAAATCCCTCCAGCAGTGCTCAGTTTGTCCTCTCTTGGCAGCTGTAGAAACAAGAAGTAAATTTAGTTCTACTGGTTTCTATAGAACTTTTAATGTGTATTTTTTAAGATTGACAAATGCAAAGACTGTTATTTTGGTGTAAGTGTACATTCTGCTCCATTTTGTTGAAATCTATACATTATACACAAAGGCCATTTAGCATAGATCTCTGATCTTAATGAATATGCAAATTAAATAATGTTGGATAAACTGGAGTCCTCATTTATTTCTCATGTTGTACAGCTGAGCTATTTACAAAAGCATATTTTAATATTGTTTCAGTGTTGCTGAGTGTAACTCCTAATACCAACCAACACGTTCCCACCTTTGGGGACAGGACACAAGTGCCAGCCCAAATGACAAAACTCGTTAGAAATCTGTTTTCATAAAGCACTGTTTTTAATGATTTTCAGAGAGCAGTAGAGTTCCCCCAGGGCACAAACTGATTGTACAGAACGATTTGTTACCTAAGTGTTTCCTAAAAACCTAAGTGGCACAAAATCAAAAGTTGGATTCTTGGATGAATGTTTTTGCAGAAATTGAGGAATTGCAGCATATGACCAGGTTGACTGAAAGTACTGGATATTATGCCTTTAAGCAAAAATGTTAGTGTAATGTAAAGTTTGTATAGGAAACTGTTTTCACTGTCAAACTGTTCCTGGTCAACACACATTTATCCATCATAAAAACGATTAAAGACTACTCTTGAATAGGTGCTTAGAAATGATTGTGTAAAGTCATTATTGTGTTATCCTTTCTAGTCAAGTAACCTCGAATGTGAGGTGAAAAGTTGAATGTGTCTGTTTACAGAATCACTTTTTTTTAGCTAATGTCATCTGTGTAATAAACTTTTATTTTATTTTAAAGGTCTAGTTTGTTGATAGTCTTTGTGTATTTTAAATATAAGACAGTTATAATGTTTAAGGGTAAAAATACACAAAAACACAGGATACAATGAGCAGGTGGACGTGCTTAAATTAGATGGCATTTTTATTTATTGCTTAGAAAGGCTTTAGAAATAAATGGTTTTTTTATAGTAGGTTTAGTAGGTTCTGTGTCGATGCAGCGCTCAAGTGATTTTTTAATTTTACGTTGTTTTTAAATGTCAACGGCATATGTCTAAAATTACAAATGTAATTTCAGCAGGTGAGGATAAAGCATTCACCGAGTTATTAGACGGCAGACATTAAAAAACGAAGAAGAAGAGGTCCAATAACAATCAATGTTGGTGTCACGTGATCCGGCAACATGGCCGCTTAGCGGTCCGGTAATGTTCAGTCTGAAGCCGTGGACAGGCATTATACAGATATTTCGGGCTTACAAATGCAAAAAAATACAAAAAATTACAAACGCGGAGGGTCGTCGAAACTCCCTATAAGTTTCAGCGGTAAATGATAGTATAATTTTACGCACATAGTCCTTTCGTCGTTTTGTTGTCTCTGTAATCATCAAAATATTTTCTAAATAAAAAGTTATAACTCGGTTAATACTGTTTTTTACCATACGATAAAAGCAGTATTTCTAAAAGAGTATATCACGTGTGTTGCAATTAATATAATTTCTATATTGTTTGACAGATGATGAAGCTACGTGTTCAGCTCCAATGTAAAAACCTGCATGAATATCTGAGAGACCTGAGCCCGGACATCTTAGACAGACTGTACAACCACCCGGCCACATGTCTGGCTGTCTACAGGTCAGGACACACTGGGAATACACAGCATTTTCATCAGCATTTAATACTGATAATCATAATGACACTTTAATCTTATGTTGTATGTACTAACTTTTATACACTTAATAGAATGCAAATCATAAAAGCTAAATAAACAGAGCTCATCTGAAAACCTGTAAGTGTCAGCTATATATTAAAGTTTTGAATTTAAATTCAGCATTATTACTTTTACTCAGTAGTGGATATTTTTTCTTTTTTGCCCACAACTGCTGCAGCACTAAGTCACATGGTTCTGATTCTCTGCAGGGAGCTCCCATCTCTGGCCAAGAATTATGTGATGCGGATGTTGTTCCTGGATCAGCCGCTGCCTCAGGCGGCCGTGGCTCTGTGGGTGAGAAAAGACAGTCAGAAGTGAGTCGCTTCATTACCTTATCTCCTCTTTTAATGTTTTCCCAAACTGCAGGGTAGTTTCTTGCTCTTACATTTGGGTGTAAGTAGTCTCTGTAAAGATGTTTGTGACAGAGATATTTAGGGAGAGATAAATAACATATTCCATTACACTAGGTTAGGGGTTCCCAAACCTTTCAGACTGTGAATCTCAAAACAACAAAGCCTCCCTCTCTGTCTGCCCCAGGTGGGAGTGTGTGTGAATGGGGTGAATAAAAGCGCTTTAGTACAGCCAGGTACTAAAAGCGCTATATAAATGCACACCGTTATTTTTTACCAGTGTGTGACTGTGGAGTGAATGAATGATGAACTCATTCTCATTTTGAGTGCCTTAAAAAGCACTATATATAATCAAATCTATTATTATTTCATCCATTCATTTCAGCTTAGTCACGTTAAGGGTCACAGGTGACTGGAGCCTATCCCAGCAGCTTTGGGCCTGAGGCGGGGTACACCCTGGACAATGGCCAGTTAGACACATGGCTGACATTTAGAGACAGACAGTGACATACAACCATTCACTCTCACATTCATTCACTGGGGACACTTTAGAGTTGCCAATTAACCTGTACATGCTTGTCTTTGGACGGTGAGAGGAAGCCAGAGACTCAAAGCCGAAGTTTGAACTCACAACCTTCTTGCTGTGAGGCAGGAGCACAACATTTCTTCTGGTCTCTGTGTATTGAAGTTGGATTTCCAAGTGGCTGAATCAACAGAAGCAGAATAAACAACCTCTGCACACCAAATTGTACAAAGCGTCACATAAATGTTATTATGTAAATAATCGATTACAGTTGTTCTGGTGAAATTTCTAAATGGTCATGAAGGATTCCAGCATCCATTGTGTTATATTCAGTTCTTATATATTTATCGCTAGATCTAATAACACTTACATTTTTCATCCAGTTCCTATAATAATGACACATGGTACATTTGACTGTTGAGTATGTTTTTGTCTTCCTCCTGCAGGGACCATGATGAATGCGTGTCCGTGTTGGCAGGCCTGCGTCTCTGGCACATTCAGCAGCTGCAGGGTGGTCTGCAGGGATACATTTTAAACCCAGTCTTCAAAGACAACTTGAGGATAGCGCTCCTCGGCGGGTAGGTTTGCCGGCTGTAATCAGCGCTCTGCAGCTCCCCACTCACTCGCCTGACAAAGAAGGCTCACATACTGAGAGTGTATAGTGCCTTTTGTATCGTGTTGTCCTGTGGACTCACTCGCTGTCACAGATTCTACTAATGGCACAAGAACAGTACTCTTACTGTTTTTATAGAACGAGATTAATACACCTTTAACTTTCATTTTTTGTCACAGTAATTTGTATTGACATTTTTGCAGTAAAGTATAATGAAACATAAACTTACATAAAATAAAATGTACACCCACCCATTCTCCAGACATCCCACCTTCCACCACTTTTAAAGCCCATAAAGAGCTCTGAATGCTGGTAAAAAGGGACCCTATGACCCTCCAGTAATTACCCAGACAAATACATAGTGGGCAGTTTGGCTTTTGAGATGTGTGCCCTATGAACAACTTTAAACTGTATAAATTGGTGTCGGGTGCAGACAGAAGACAAATTGAACTCAGAGGTCCAGGTCTCCTGCTAAGGACAAGCCCAGTGCTCTCATGCTTTTTTAATCTTCACTTTTCACTTTTACCTTCATAAAAATTTAGAACATCTCAAAAGCTATTTTTGATTACAGTTTTATATTTTGCCGTATAACGTTTTTGTTATTATAAAGTGGATCTTAAACTTTAAAATTTAAAATAATCCTTTTTCTTTCTTTGCTAACATCATGACTATAATCATTTGTCTTTGATCTACAAAGTACAAGAACTACTCTAATGAGTGCATTAAAAAGCTACTGTCACCTAAAAGCAAAGACATTTTTAAATAAATTTATATTGAGGATATTGTTCAAATGTTAAATTGCAAAAAACTGTGCTTAAAACAAAAGAAGTAATTAGTGGTGTGATAACTTTTTCAGAGTAATCTGTCAATATTGGGTTCTATGAGCTTTAAATGTCTATGTATTTTTTCAAGATGAACAAATGCAAAACCTTTTATTTCAATGTGATACCTTATTGAAAACACATGAAGGTTATTAGAGTATTAAACAAAGGATAAACTATGACTACGTTATGTCACCTAACTGAAGCTAACACATAGCTTCAGTTAGGTGATAGTAATCTAGTTCTTTCCTTTCTTTCCTTTGGCTGTAAGCACTTTCCTCATTGCAACTGTGTATAATTATTAGACTAGTAGTCAGAAGTAGTGTTTAATGGAGTGCTGGGTTGTGTTCACAGGGGTAAGGCCTGGGCAGACGAGGGCAGCAGCCTGGGCCCGGACCGACATGCCCGTGACATCGAGAGCCTGGACCGCTACGCCATGGAGCGCTGGGAGGTGATCCTGCACTTCATGGTGGGTTCTCCCAGCGCCGCCGTCAGTCAGGATCTGGCTCAGCTACTGGTCCAGGCTGGACTCATGAGAAGGTAGGCACTGATACTGAACACACAATAACTTGAGACCAAAAACCAAGCTTTCCAAAGCAAGTCTACAAACTCCAACTATTCACAGCCGAATCCTCACTAGGACAGCACTGACCGGTTGGGTGTGTTTTAGTTTTGAAGATGTAGAGACCGTGTTACGAACATAAACAGCATGGAGCTGCTCTGATTGAATAAACTGTGGTTGAAAAATCCAATCACTGACCAGGTGTTAATTTAAAGTACCAGCCCTTTTGCTTCAAACAGGTGCCCACAGTACCCCCACAGGAGGTACTGTGGGGGTACTGTGGGCTGTGGAACAGACTATGTTCTGTCTGGCAGAGTCAGGTGACAATTCACTTGCTTGAGCTGGTGAATCTGATAAAGAATGTGAAAAGGAACCAGTTATTTGGAATAAACTCTTAATGAAGCAAACGTCAGACTTGCAGATCAGCTGTTATGTCTTTCGGAGAGCAATATTTTAGGCATACAGGGATAGTAAGAAAATAAGAAAATAATATATATTGACATAAACAGAGAAATTTCTTTATCATATTGCTGTATGTAGCAGTGTGGACATAGCATATCTTCACTATAGACTTGATGTTTGTTGACAAGCACATGATATCACCATGTAGCTCTGATGTGTCTCTTGCACAAGTTGTGTTTATGTGATCATGTGATCAAATATCACAACACCAAAGCACATTGTAACAAGTAAAAGTTTCAAAAGACTGATAAAGCAGCTACAGATCTGCATAACTTGGCATTACACAGCGGTAGTCACAAAATAATGTCATGTAAATTGCAACATTAACTGTTAATTAGCGACTGCACCAACCCAGAAGCAGAACCATGGTGTCATACATGGTGTGAAAGTCAGTGCTTTGCCCTCTAGAGGAATGACTGGGTAAAAGACAATGTATGCAGTTGTACTTAAGTAAGCATGTGAACAAATACCTGTTAGGCTTAACAGCATGTATATTTCTGACCTAAAAACCTGTTCTTAGCATATTCTTGTCTATGTTGCCAGGTGGCGTTAGAAAAGACCGACACAAGCTAAAAGATTAATATAGTATCTTACAAGTTACCCACACAAAACTCCTAAAAAAGAAGTCTATTGTATGTCACATCTCTTTCTTGTGTTTTAACTCACCTATTTGAATTTTCCTGTTCTGGGACATTTCAAACTTAAAATGTTTTCTTTCTTGCTGGTAATGTTCTGCCTCGTGTTCCTCCTGACAGTGAACCTGGAGAGGCTCCCTACATCACCTCAGCAGGTTTCCAGTTCCTTCTGTTGGACACTGCCTCCCAGCTGTGGTACTTCACCTTACAGTACCTCAAAAGTTCCCAGGTAACATTCGATTATTGCCACAAATATTCATATACCTCTAAAAGGAAAGGTGATTATATACTGTGCTGCCTGTGATTATTTTGATTATCACATCCTCAAACACAAGAGCTTTAATTAGGGGTTGTGATCATTTCTAGGGTTCCTATTCTCCAGCAGAGTCTGGTAAATGGCCTATGTAACACTGATCAATGCTGATGCAGGCAAAGAATGCCTAGGACTAGAGGCATAGTGTATAGTGTAATAGTGAATATGAATAAAGGAGGTGGCTCTAAGTAGCACTGAACTGCAATGAGACCCATCATTGTGTGAATGAGAAACGCTAAAATGGTAATCTTTGTGTTCTGCCTTTTTCCCTGAATGACCACAAGTTTTCAGAGTAAGGAGAAAATGAAGTAAGCCAAAAATGGGCATTTTATTTCTGGTTGATCCAATCTGACTCTTTTTTTTATCCTTATTTGATGAAGCTCATTTACATGTGATCACTAATCACTCAGTCACGCTCCACTTTCTGTGGGCCAGAACGAGAGCAGGGTGGAAAATTTCACACAGCTGTACAAGTTATGTAATACAGGACCATAGAATAATTATAGTAATTATTATCCATTTAGTGAGATATAAGGAACACAGAACAGGGTGTTTATGCACTGCTGAGCATGTGTTACACGATGTTCCCTTTTCCAAAATGATCAGTGAAAGTGAGGTACTCTTTTTCCTTTTCCTCAAGACAGGGGTTCTAAAAGACAATTAAAGGCAATCGCAGACTAAAAAAATGTAATGGGTATTACGTGCCAAAGACAGAGTTGAGGTCATATGCAAGAGGCCTTGGGTACACTGATTTGTAACCCATCTTTTTTCTAATAATGGTTAATCGTATTTGTCTTTAAAAAAAATAAATAAACCTCTTCTAAACCAATTATAAAGTGACAAGAATACAATTTGTGCTTTCTTGCTCATCTAGCCCCAGGTTGCTTTCTTGCATACTCCTTCCCCCACACCCCTAACCTCCACTTTAGAAAAGTAAAACTGAACCAATTCACTAACTGCTTTATACTTAGACAGTACTGTTTAAGAAGGACCCAAAAAGAAAGACGCTATGGATCAATAGATGCCTTCTATAGACTCTCACACCGGCCACCATTGTAATAAAACTGTTTTCAAAAGGAAACTATCCAAACCGGCAAGTTTGAAATAAAAAAAAAAAAACGTTGTGGCAGAGTGGTTAGCACGCCTGCCTCACAGCAAGAAGGTCGTGAGTTCAAAACCCGGCCGACTCAGACATTCTCGGCCGACTCCGGTCTTTCTGTGAAGAGTCTGCATGTCCTCCACGTGTTACTGTTCTCTCCGGGTACTCCAGCTTCCTCATATTCAGCAGTCTCCTTTTCATTTATAAACACAAGCAAGATCAAGACAAGCATACTGGTTGTGATTGCATTGCATTTTGTTTTAGTCCAGAGGCATGGACCTGGTGGAGATCTTGTCCTTCCTATTCCAGCTGAGTTTCTCCACTCTGGGGAGGGTGAGTACAAGGCTGCCTGCCCTCACTTACCTCTCAGCTGCATCATTATGCAGCGTGAGGTATTAAAATTCCTGTTTTTGGTTGTTATTGATTATGTGTTGTGTGTGTGCGGCAGGATTACTCCGTGGAGGGCATGAGCGAGTCATTACTCACCTTCCTGCAGCACCTGCGAGAGTTCGGACTGGTCTTCCAGAGAAAGGTATGCCACTGAGGCAGAACAGGGAGGATGTGCGCTGAGATTACTTCCTCCCTTCTGTGTTTTTTGCAACAGACGAGAAGAAACATTAACAATCTCCGTAGGGTCAGACAGGTTACTGCGGCTGCTAAAACAATGATAAGGGCATGTTGTGCTGTAGCTGCACGACAACTAGAATATTAAGCACAAAGAAAGTGAAAAGATGGCGCAGAAACCAAAAAAACAAGAATGGTACCAAAAAAAAAAACTTTTACACAAACACTTATCTTCTCAAAAGACTAAGTGAACTGAATACAGGAACATTTAAAAAAAACATTTAATATTTCTTTCAGCCATGCCTAAAACTTGAGGTTTCATCTTAAATTAAAACATGTTACTGCAGTACATGTTACTTTTAAGTAACTGGTTAACCAAATCTGTCACGCCACTTTGTCAAATCCCAGACAAGCCCCCATTATATGCAAACTCTGGCTTAAAAGTATGCAACAAAAAATGAAAAAATACCCGATCAGTGAACTTTAAAACAATGAAGTCAATTAGAAAGGGGTGTCACAGTAATCTGTGTGTCAGCCGTATTGCTCAGACTCAATACAAAACATGTTATTTATTTGATTTATTTTGCGATCTAAAATGGCCAATATGACAATGAATACAATCATTCCATTGGACATTCATTAGACCAAGTAAATCACAAATGGTCAAGTGGGATTTTATTTGGAATGACACAACTAATCAATGAGTAATTTGGGGAAAAAGGGTTTTCACAGCGAGTTCTACATTTCTAGACATTCTAGGGGTTCCACTTTACTGTTTTAAAGTTTTGGAATTTCACCCATTTTATGCATTTTAAACTACTGTTGGCAAGTGTAGTGCAAGCAAATACAGTCAGGTCCATAAATATTGGGACATCAACACAATTCTAATCTTTTTGGTTCTATACACCACCACAATGGATTTGAAATTAAACAAACAAGATGTGCTTTAACTGCAGACTTTTAGCTTTAATTTGAGAGTATTTACATCCAAATCAGGTGAATCGTGTTGGAAATACTAGTTTGTATATGTGCCTCCCACTTTTTCATAAACTCCATAAACTTAAAAATTACAATAACAAACTGTATTTTATGAGCAAAATAGATTTCTGTGACATAACTTTGTCCGTGGTTCCTATCTCTTTGTTGCTACCTTAACTTACCTTAGCATAAAAACTGTAATACATTTTGTGTATTCATTATATATCACAGCCCTTTGAACAACATACAGTCTCACAAAGATTGGCATTTAGTGCTTTTGTGTTGACAATAATTGATTAATAACTGCTTAATAACCACTTGAAGCTTTCCTTATTATAACGAGAGCCTGCAGAACATTAGAGGTAAATAGTTCCTGACATTGGCTGATTTGTAAAAGCCCAGATGATCAGTTCAGTATTTTACACATTTATCTATTTTTTTATTTTATTATTTTTTGGGCCATTTTTCATTAAATATGAACGCACAAACATTTTTCTTTCACTCATAGTGGTTGGGTGAATCCATTTATTATGAACCAACTGTGTTTATTATTTTTTATTATAACAACAGAAACTACCCAAATGACCCAGATGAAAAGTTTACATACCGTGTATTGCCACCTTTAACATCAGTAGTTGTGGATGAGGCTCTTTCTCAGATGATAAAGCTGCCCAAAGCTGCCCAGAGTGGCTCAATGATATTGAGGTCAGGAGACTGAGATGGCCAGTCCAGAACCTTCACTTTATTCTGCTGTAGCCAATGACAGGTTGTACTTTGGATCATTGTCATGTTGGAACGTCCAAGTACGTCCCATGCTTCAGGGCTGATGAGTGCAAATTATGCAGTATTTTCTGAAAACATGCTGCATTCATCTTTTCCTGTGCCTTTGTAGCTCACACATCCCCAAAACATCAGAGATCCATGTTTCACAGTAGACCTGTGTACCTTTTATCATAGACCTTGTTGACTCTTCTCCAAATATAAGGTTTATAGTTGTGGCCAAAAAGTTTAATTGCGGTCTCATCACTCCAAATGACTTTGTTCCAGAAGTTTTGAGGCTTGTCTCTGTGCTGTTTGGTGTATTGTAAGTGGGATGCTTTGTGGCATTTGCGTAGTAATGGCTTTCTCGACCATGCTGCCCATTTTTCTTCAAGTGCATCTTGAAACAGCCACACTACTTTTATTTTTTTCCTGTATTTATGTAAGGTAATCAAACAAGATTTGAAATCTGTGTTGGTCTACCTAACCTTAGTTTGGTTTCAACAGAATTCTTCATTTTGAACACTGCTGATTGATATTCTCAATTCCTTGGATATCTTTTTATATTCCTTTCCTGTTTTATACATTTCAGTTACCGTTTCTTACAGATTCTTTCTCAATTCTTTCTCAATTCTTTTGCTTTCCCCATGACTCAAAATACAGAAACATCAGTGCAGCACTGGATGAAAGATGCAAGGGTCTTTCAGGAGCCCAGAAACTCACTGACCTTTTATACACACACACAAACAGATCACAGGTCAGGATGGTTACCTTTAGGAACCATTTAAACCTGTGTCACTTGTGCATGTTATCAGGCCAAAATCACCAGGGTATGTAAACTTATGAGCACAACTGTAGTCTCTTCTTGTCTTTTGTGTGTAGAGGAAGTCACGGCGGTACTACCCCACCAGACTGGCCATCACACTGGCTGCAGGAGTCACCAGCACCTCCTCTACCTCGGCCTCTTCCTCCCTCAGTTCCAAGCCTACCACTGGGGACGCTGGCTACATTGTGGTAGAAACAAATTACCGCATCTACGCCTACACGAGTACGTCTGCACACTGACCTTACACTAGTTACACCTTTGAACACAGGTTTAGACATTATCCAAAGGTTTAATCACTCCTGAAGTCAAGTCTGGAGTAACATTGTTTGATCATAATACTAAAATTGCAGGACTATACCATTACTTCACTCTAACAGGATCCAGGCTTAAAAAAATCCTTTTATCTGTCATAGAACAGAATTCCACACAACTTTTAACTTTAACTTTAGGTTTATATGGCAATATACTGTAAATATAATTTTCCTATGGTGTATTGATCAGATATTTGGTGGGCAAACTAAGGCCCGGGCCACAGGTTGTTCAATCTGGCCCGTCAAGCTTTTACTAATAATTTTTTGATAATTTAACCATACATACATATATTTTTTTCCTTCCATATTCTGCAGTGATCATTTGATTCCACTATACAACAGGAACAATTTTCCTAAAGCTGGCATCTCTAGATAGTTTCCAAATAGTTTCTTGATTATCTTAATATATTAAAAAACATCAACGTAGTCCTTTCAGAGATTATGAATTTAACCTTTCTGGTTTAGGCTTCAGCAACATCCTTGATTACCTTGATCCATGAGTGTAAAAAAAATAAATAATACTCCAAATATATAATACTATATAGGTCTGAAACAATTCATCAAATAAGTGATTCGATTAGAAAAATGCTTTGATTATTTTTATTTTGCCTCGATGATTCGGGGGGGGCACATCCATCCACATGTCCACTAAGATCCACACCGTGCGCTAATTGCAGCCCTGCCCTGGTTGTATCAACAAAATCCCCCCCAACTGTCACACCTGTACCTGATCCTCCAGGGACCCTAGCAGGGCTCTATGAAAATGAAAGAGAGAAAGTTTTAACTGAAGAGCAAGATTGTGCCCTAAAGGTATAACATTGCCACTTTTCACTGTATCAGCAAATCTCAAAGTCCCCTGTGGTGGCCGGGTAGTTAAGCGCCCTCTGGTGGTTGTGGCTTGTGCACTGGCATGCCATTTGCCAGTTTGGGATCTTGGTGCTGCTTTATTCATTTTCTTTCGCTTAGTCCCATTAGGGGTTGCGGGTGATATCCCAGCAACTTTGGGCTTGAGGCGGGGTACACCCTGGACAATGGCCAGTTCATTCACGTTCATTCAAGTGTTTATTTGAGCAATTAACTATATATTAAATGACACACAGTACCTGGAGAGAGGAGCAGAGAGAATTGTCACAAAGCCCATTTAGAACAATTTGGAGAGATGTCTATATTGTTTGACCTCGTCAACAGGGATCAACATTTCTTCATAAAGTCAATCAAATCAAAAGTTTACGAACCTGTTAAGTGTTGTTGATGTAAAAATAAACAATGTACGCAAAATATTTTCTGGGTCTGTGCAATCAATGTGGGGGCAGGCACAAACATTAACATAGCTATACATAGCCTAATAAACAAATACAATCAGCTTACAATCACAAGTAAAGTTACATGGCACAAAACTGTCCCATGTAAAAAATGCTAGACTAGTTATAAGACCCTACATTCAATGTTTGATGCTTGACACAGCATGTTTAATACCCTTTGTAATATAAAGACATATCAAATCTGTTTTGTATGATATGATTAACCTTTAGAACTGCTCACAGAACATAGTCTGTTTCACAGAACCATCTGGGAAGGCTCCCGTTGAAAGTGTTTGCAAAAGGTAGAAGCCTTCTGTTGGAAACTTGTTAGTTGATTGGATGAAGCACCGACTAGTATCCACCTACCACGAGATTTGTTTTAGCCAATCAACGATTAATTTGACACAACCAGAGTGCGGCTTGTATGAAGAAATAACAAACTACTGTAACAGTTTTTGTGAATCTGTGAATAAAAGCAACGTTACCAAACACTAAATTGGTAAATGAAACGAGGACGTCGGTCGATGAAAAGAGCGTGTAGGATATGCCAAACCCAGTGATGAAACTAAGATTGAACTTTGAAAAAAACACACCGCTACATCGGGCGTAGAAAGGGCACGGCATATCATCATGAAAACATCAGCCCAACTGTAAAAGTATAGTGGATAAAACATGATGATTTGGGCCTTGCTTTGCGGCATCAGGGCCTGGACAGCTTGCAATCATTGAGGGGAAGATGATTTCAAAAGTATATCAGAAAATTCTTCAGGATAATGTGAGGATGTCTGTACATCAGCTGAAACTGTGAAGAAGGTGGATGATGCAACAGGACAATGACCCAAACTGTCCACAACAGAATGGCTTCAGAAAAAAAAAAATCTGCCTTTTGGAGTGGCCAAGTCAGAGGAGAGGGATGGGAGGAAGGGAAAAAGAAGGGAAGAAATAAATAAAAGAGGAAGGAAAGGGAAGGGAAAAAAGAAAGAAAGAAAGAAGGGAAGAAAGAAATAAAAGAGGAAGGAAAGGGAAGGGAAAAAAAGAAAGAAAGACGGAAGGAAAACACAGGAAAGGGACATGCACATGAGACATGTGCATGTCCCTTTCCTTTCTTTCATATTCTTCCAAAGAATATGACAGAGCTAAAGCCATTCTGCCAAGAAGAATGGGCTAAAATTCCTCCTCAACAATGTGCAGGTCTGATCCACAGCTACAGGAAGCACCTGGTTGAGGTTATTGCTGCTAAGGGGAGGGGGGTCAACCAGATATTAATTCTAAGGGTTCACTTAATTTTTCCACTGCCATTTTAAATGTTGAAAGAGTCTGTTCAATACAAGACATGAAAGATCAGAATTTTGTTGTGTAATTATTTTTTGACACATTGTGTTAGATATAAATGATATAATACAGTATTGTTCAAAATAATAGCAGTACAATGTGACTAACCAAAATAATCCAGGTTTTTAGTATATTTTTTATTGCTAAGTGGCAAACAAGTTACCAGTAGGTGCAGTAGAATCTGAGAAAACAAACAAGACCCAGCATTTATTATATGCACGCTCTTAAGGCTGTGCAATTGGGCAATTAGTTGAAGGAGTGTGTTAAAAAAATAGTTTCATTCAAACACTGAGGTCATCAATTTTGTTAAAAAACAGGTGTGAATCAGGTGGCCCCTATTTAAGGATGAAGCCACCAGCATTTGTTGAACGTGCATTTGAAAGTCGTTTAAGACATTGTTCAGAAGAACAGCTTGCTTTGATTAAAAAGTTGATTGGAGTAGGGGAAAACCCATAAAGAGGTGCAAACAAATAGGCTGTTCAGCTAAAATGATCTCCAATGCCTTAAAATGGAGAGCAAAACCAGAGAGACGTGGAAGAAAACATAAGACAACCATTAAAATGGATCGAAGAATAACCAGAATGACAAAGGCTCAGCCAATGATCAGCTCCAGGATGATCAAAGACAGTCTGGAGTTACCTGTAAGTACTGTGACAGTTAGAAGACGTCTGTGTGAAGCTAATCTACTGCACCTACTGGTAACTTGTTTGCCACTTAGCAATAAAAAATATACTAAAAACCTGGATTATTCTGGTTAGTCACATTGTACTGCTTTTATTTTGAACAATACTGTATATAAGTTTCCTGTACAGCTGAGGGTACTATGTCAGTAAAATAGCTATGTTTCTACCAATTGTGTGTCATTTTTGGACTTAAAAGTTATGTGATGCTACTAACTAAAAGCTGTGCAGTGCAGCTTTAAAGAGAACAGTCTGTCTGAAAGAGTGTGTTTGTAAGATCAACACATCTTTAAAAGGGGACATCTTTCTTCTCCAAGGGACAGTTGTGCTTGTGACTGGATCATTTCTTTCATAAACTTTTAATAAGCTGTATGAATTCTATTTGTAGCTGGAATGAGTTCCTGTCCAGTAAACTTGTGTTGCAGCTGGATTCTGAAAATCCATCTTGAACTGCTCCAAGCAAAGTATTCACGGTCCGAACCCTGGGCCGGTGTTTTAGGTTTGAAGATGGAGAGAGCGATTTCACTGTTATAAACCTAAACAACATGAAGCCTGCTCTGATTAAATAAGAGTGAGGTTGATAAATCCAATCACTGACCAGGTGTTCATTTAAAGTACCTGCTCTTTTTCAACAGGACCCCCCCTCGATGGTACTGTGGAACAGACTATGTTCTGTGGAGCAGTTCTAGTCAGGTGTCTAGTGCCATTGGCTGCATTCTCTTTTAATCCTAATGTACAAATGAATACAGCAATGCTAATAAAAGGAATCATTGCCAGTGTTGTATATTTGGAGCTTGTACTGAGAGTTTTCTTTTGTGTCCCCTCAGGCTCAGAACTCCAGATTGCTCTTGTGGCTCTCTTTAGTGAGATGTTGTATCGCTTTCCAAACGTGGTAGTGGCTCAGGTCACGAGAGAGTCAGTCCAGCAGGCTATTGCCAATGGGATCACGGCACAACAGGTATTTACGCTAATACTGTCTGAGGATAAGAAATGTAGTGAAAAGTAGGATGATATGTACTCTAGAGCTGCAGCTAACGATTATTTTTTCTTTCGACTAATCTAACGATTATTTTATTTTTAATCTTTTTATTAATCATGTTTTGTTTTTTTATAAACTGTATAAAAAAGAACACTATAATTAATAAACTAATGTATTTTAAAGAGGGTAGTAAATATGCATATTTTTAAATGATCTGAATGTGATTATTACAATGTTTAATGTGATTACTTTGATTACAATCTTAATTGTTTTTCAGAGAGTGTAGTGAATTTGTCATTTTATTATAAAATAAAAAAGATAGCATTTTAAACTCTTTAACTAAGGTGATAATTTGTTATCAATCACATACGTATGATTATGTTTTATTTAAGTGGTTTGTTCCAAAAGTAAACAAAAATGCTCCAGATTACAGCGTACTGTTAATGTAAATCTAGTAGTTCATTTTAGGTCTACGTGTGCATAAACTAACGTTACTTCTAACAACCAGTAAATGTTAAAAGTTAACTTTATTTTCGCCAAAGTAACCTATACAGTAATATACGTTTACAGTTCAACTTATTAGCATTACCATTATTATCTAGCATATATGAGTTAATTCTCGACCAAAACACGCCAAAGAACGCTACAATTACTCCCAAAACTAATTGTAATAATAAATAGTTACACAGATGGCTCGTCAGTTTGAGGTCGGAGAGCACCAGGATGTATTCGTCTGAGGTGCTCGTGCATTGTAGTTGTTCTGCCGGGTACACTATTTTGGTTTTGCAGGATCATTAAGGACCATTTTATTTAGCCTCTATTTAAAGTATTCCTTTTGATAATCATGGTCTGGGTTTTTCTGATAGAATGGAACTTTGTCCATTCCCAGGAGATGAATATAAACAATGTGACACGTCGACGTATTTTTGTAGTCGACGTAATCGATGACGACGACGTGTCGTTGCAGCACTAATGTACTAAAGATTCTCAATATAGTTCATATCTCCCATCGATCTCTCTATCTTGAGCTTGATCTATAGATAGATATATACTGTATCTTCATATATTTTTCTAACAACAGAAGAGATTTGCCTAATGCCACAGTTTTTAACAGCTTCTAAACATGTTCTACATGAGAAAATGTGGTTAAATAACACAATCTCCAAGTTATTTAGCTTGTGTTTTTGTGAAAGAAGCTTGTTAAAAGCACACTGTTGCTCACACTTAAGTGCATAAATATGTTAATAGTGTGTCAGCAATGTTAAATGAAACGAGAATAGTGTTTAACTCCATTTAAAGGTAAATAATTCATGGTTAAAGAGTCTTTATGCAGACTGTACTAAGCTCCAAAATCACATCACTCTTGTTTTGTGAAGTTTTTGTTAACAGGACGAAAGAACGTTTTATGTCTCTGTCCCGTGGTACCTCATACAAACTAGACCACATATTAACTAAGCAAGTGTTGAAGTAAACAGTGACTGTTTGAGACGTGTGTAGTTTACAGAACAAGTGATGCTGCGATGACTCTTGCTGTTCAGACCAAAACAGAGGTGGGGCAGAGAGCGTGTACAAGACAGGGAGACCAAGGCAGAATAGTTTTACAATTACTAATATACAATAAAATACAATTTAAATATATTTAAATTTTAGACTTGGAAATATATCTGAAAAACTTCCAGAGTGCCACTCGAGAAAGTCAGAGAAGCACCAGTGGTCCTCGTACCACGCTTTTATACTATAACTGTGTATCTTTTATAGTTATGTATGCATTTCTTTTCGCAGATCATTCACTTTTTAAAAACCAGGGCTCATCCGGTCATGCTGAAACAGGTAAAATATACTTAGCCACTAATAAAAATAGAACTTTCTAGCCAGCCACTTTACTTCACTGTACTTTCTTCTAGACACAGGTGTTGCCTCCGACCATAACCGACCAGATCCGACTGTGGGAGCTGGAGAGAGATCGACTGCAGTTCACAGAAGGTGAGGCCAGCGTGTGTCCACTCTTTACTTCTCGACTGTCAAAGTTTGTGTACACCCAGACAGACTTACAAGGTTGGGATTCTTCCAGAACAGCTTCATTATTTACAGTTTATTACTATCGCTCTGTATGGCAGCTTTACAGTGCAGCTTTAGAAAACATTGACAGAAAGTAAATGCACAGTATGGGGGGGAACAGGTCTGTTGAGGGCAGAGCAGTAATATTCCCACAGCAAGATCTGCAGCATAGAGATCTCTGCTTTGAAATCTTTACTTTCCTTTTGTTTGAAATAATGCAGTATTCAACAGAATATTTGGTCAGAGTGAAATTAGGAGCTGAATCCTTGGATTGTGATTGTGGGGGACATCAGTTAAGGTCGCTAAAAGTGAGACAAAGAGCAATTCTAAATAATTGAAAAGGCATTTCTGTAATGATTAAAGCTCTACAGTGCTCTCTTTTTGTCCAGGTGGACAGTAATCTGTCTCATTGGCAAGTTTTTGGTCACATATTGTCAGGTATAGAACATAGATTTAAGGTGTTACAATACCTTAAAAAAATTGGATATACCAGTTTTGTATGACCTGGAAAATGAGCTGATGAGACCAGAGTTGACACACTTACAAAACAGCTTCACTATTTACAACAATTGTTGGTGCTTTCAACTGATTGTGTCCCATTTTTAGCATGAAGCTTGGGAGAAAACAAACTTGCTCAAAACCTTTTTCTCAAATTTTTAAAGAGATTAGGTCAAACAAAAATTGTTAGAATTGTAGAAAGTGCAATCGTTTGAAAAGTTTGTTAGTCCTTAGCCTATTTGTATTGAACTATTATAGCAACCCAAACACTTTATGTCCCACTCACCTGGAAATTAAAATCATACTTTACACTGATTCCTTCATATTGTGATATTGTATAAGTTAATTTAGGCGTATTATTTTGAATCTGATAAAGGTATAGTCTGGTGTATGCCTGTATCTCCACACAAAGCATGTCTTTCATTTGTGATGAAACAATCACCACAGTAAATATGTAGCAGTGTTTTTTTCTTCTTTGTTTATAGGGCAAGACATGAAATCTCATTCCGTTTCTGAAATGGGATTGATTGATAATTGTTCTCTTATTTTTCCGTATTATTTGTAGTGGCTTATAATGTGAACTATTGTTGAGCTCTCTATTGTGAATTGTGATTTTAGTTTGCAGCCCTGATGTAACCTCTGCAAATCTCCAGCACAGGTTTCTTTGCCAGCTGTCTATGAACCTTAAAAATCAATAGTATAATATACAATACTGTATAACTGGCAGACAATAAAGATTGATCTTTATCTTGTGACATGTGTGTGTCAAAGCTGTATGACACATCACTTCATCTGTCTGCTTCTGACGTTGAAGCTGACAGATGCTCACCTTCCAGTCAATAAAGCCGAGCACTGGAAAGCTGTAATAGTGAGGATGAGTATTGATGTATTGCTGGCCTTTCACCTCATATCTCACCTGTTTGTGCATGTTGCTTGTGTCTCCTTCAGGGGTGCTCTATAATCAGTTCCTCTCTCAGGCGGACTTTGAGATGCTTCGAGACAGAGCTCAGGTAGGAATATATTTTGTGTTGGCATCAGTTCACAGCTTTCCTTTGCCATTAGAACAAATATCATGTACTTGGATATTAACAGACCTATTTTATTAGAGAATTATGTGTTGCCTAATTCTGTGGTTCACAAACATTGGGTTGGGGCCCAAAACTGGGTTGCTTTATGTCAGTATTGCCAAAAATCCTGAAAAACAATTTGTGAAAATTGAATGGAGTTGAATGAAAAAAATGTCTTGAAAAATGATAAAGGTCAAAAACATTAGAAACCAGACGCATTAAAAAACAATAAAAAGAATTTGAATATTACTAGGGAGTTGGATATTTTTAGCTTTATATATTTTTAACAATGTTTTTAATTTAACTAGGTCTTCAAGTTTGTGTGTTGGTATGTTCTTTAAATCTGGAGTCTGTATAATGTCACTAAATGGCTAAAAATGTATTTCCCCAAACTTCAGTACAGTAGTTTAATATACGGTAGGATGAGTGAACAATATAAGATGGAGAAGGCTTTCTGATTTATCCATTATGGCTATGGATACTTTTCATCATTTTTGTACAATTATTAGCTATTTGTGGTCTCCAACTAACATTGTGACCGAGGATAACACCCAGACATTTATGCTCATTAACTTTTTCTATTTGTACATCATCAATTAGTATCTCTATTTGTTCATCTTTTCTACTCCTTCCAAATACCATAATTTTTGTTTTTGTCATATTTAATGACAGCTTATTACTATTGAACCATTCCTTCATTTAGTTTAACTCTGTTGTAATCTCAGTTACCATCAGTTATAGATCATTACCTGAACACAATATAGTGGTATCATCCACAAATAGGATACTTTTTAATTTAGTTGATAGAAAACAGTACACTACTGATCCATGGGGGGTCCCACATGTAATACTCCTCCATCTTGATATGGGTCCACCCACCTGTACATACTGCTGTCTTTCAGTTAAATATGATTGGACCCAGTTAAGAGCCATCCTCCTTGCTCCAATTTGTTCTAATTTCTTGATTCTTGATGATCTATTGTGTCAAACACTTTCTGAAGGTTTATGAAAATACCTATTAGTCAAATTTGTTTTTAATATTATTTGTCATTTCCTCAGTTAGATCAATTAATACCAGTGCTGTTGATCTGATTTAGAGGCTTTGCAATGTTAGTTATTACACTTTAAATTATAGTCTGGTCAAGGCCATTCCAATCAGTGGATTTTTTTATTCGTACATAGGTTAACAATCTTTATTATTTAATTGTAATTTGTCAGAAATAAATGATTTGTGTTGTCCATAATGCTGTTGAGAACATTTGTTGCATCAATCTTGTGTTTAGTAAAATAACACAAAGTATAGATAGATAAAATACCATCCTGATTTTCCTCAGATTCTAAAAAGGTCTAAATAAAGACATAACTTGCATATTAAATGGTCCACACACATTCACCGCCTCTGCTAACTGCTGTTTATCCCACGGCCTTTTGAACTCGCTGCTTTGCTCTCCTCATACAAAGACATAATCACAACCTCTGCTCCTCTCTGCTGAACTCTCTGTTACACGGGTGCTAATGGCTTGGTGGCATGCTGTTGTTTAATGGAGTTCTTGTGCGGCAGGGTCTGGGCTGTCTGGTGTGGCAGGACGTGGCCCACAGAGTGATGGTGGTGACACCCCAGGGACACAGCGAGGTCAAGAGGTTCTGGAAACGCCAGAGATCTCACACATAGCTGAAGACAAGCAACGAGTTACATGGTCACAAGCTAAAAGACAGTAAATATGGTTTGAGAAAATGTTTTGTAATAAATTTGTTGTAGAAATCAAAATTTTTGGATACTTCTTTGTGTTTACCAACTGTAATAATTATTTTAGTGGGGAATGTATTTTAGTTGAGCAGGCAATAGGCATGCAAATTTATTCATAGGTTCGTAAAAAAAACAACGCCGTATTTTGAATTAATTGTTACGCAATGAAAGTATTAATATTTACTATTGTAAACATAATTAGAATACACTTTTACATAAGCCAAAGGCATGCAAATTTATGGGCATAACTTTGGATATAATAAAAAAAAAAACTAGTCTTCAGCTTAATTTAAGTACATTGGATTAGTACAATACATTGATTGATAAGCCATCTAAGAAGAATTTTACAACAAATGTATAAATAATGAATACAAATAGGAGTATTGCTGCCAAATTAGTCAAAACAAACTCGATTTGTATTAAATAAAGCACCAAATATGACCCATGACCATTAAACTGATACTGAGGTCCCAAGTTGCTTACAAAAATGATTTATCACATAAATACAATTTAGGCTACCAATGTTATTTTAGAAGTACTAAAAACACAATAAGTTGTAATAATGTCAAACTTTATATTGTACAAACGTAAAAAAGATGTGATAACAAAATTGACATTTATCTTCTACAAACTTGATACGTTTGTCTCTTGTAATAGTGTGATAAAGCTTCTTGTAATAACATGACATTGTCTTATAATTATCTTGTTCTAAGAAAGCATGATACAAATCTAATTTCTGTTTACTGCCCTGAATCTACTTAGCCATATTTTAGATTCTGAACTGTCATCTTACCATAAAATACCTCTGGTATAGATAATTACGTATAGCAACACAACTTACTTTCATTGTCATTTACAAAGAGCTTTGCCAGCATCATTGTGATTTTATTTAACCTTTAACCAGATTAAAAACCCATTGAGATCAAGATCTCTTGTACGAGGGAGACCTGGCTAAAAGATCTGCAGCACTTGTCATTTTGAATAATACTGAGACAACAATAATAACAAGTTACAACAACTAACGCAAAGAAAACAGACAGGTTGAAGTGCATTAGTTTAATGTGCACCACTAAGAACACAGTAACATTTCAAAAACACAGGCACTGACCGATAGTCTCACATTCTTTTTTTCTTTTTTTTTAAGATTGAACGGAAATTTCCAAATAAAATGAGGTTCCGATAGATCAGACTGTAGAGTGTTCCACGCAAAGGGGCCAGCAAAGCTGAAGGCACAGTCAAATGAAGAACATTACAAGAATATAAGGCATAACGCATATTATTATTATAGCATAGCATATTCGTTGAAGAAGCATGCTCATGTATAATGACACTAATCCAAGAATAATTTTGTAAACCAAAATCAGCCAGTGTGGGTACCTGTGTACACTTAAAGAAGACCAGCTTGACTTAACATAAAGATCCCAGTGATGAGTGAGGCAACTACATCCAGTGACATACCTCAGGGCACAATGACAAACAGTATTGAAGGACTGTAGACACTTAGAAGAAGCACACAAATATAACATATCACCATAATCAAGTAAAGGCAAAAACAGATACTAAAGGTTTATTGGCTCTGCGAGAGAAACAGGCTTTATTTCTATAGAAGAAGCCAAGTTTAGTTTTGAAATCAGTTGGCCAATATGTGCTTTAAATTAAAGTTCACAGTCAAGAAGAATACCCAGACACTTGGACAATGGTAAAAGCTGACTGTAAAAATGTAACGGTAGTGATCAATGACGATTGATACCACAATAAATGATGGTATCATCTGCATTAAAGCGATGTCTGGCATTGGTCAAGTTATTTCATAGGTTGTTGATATACAGAATAAAATGGGTCCTAAGACCAAACCCTGAGGCACACCTTAAGTAATGTCCAGCCGCCTGAACTCATTGTGTTCTGTCTAAATGATAATTGGCAAACCAGGAAGATGCCTGTTTTTATGTCAATCCTATTTAACGTAATGAGATCTTAATACTACAACTCTTTTAAAGATTATTTTTAGACTTTTTCCTTTTGCTTCTAACAATGGTTTTTAATGGTAAATATAAGTAAACTTCTGTCTTTATTTTTTTGTTCTTTCCCAATGTGTATTTCTTCCTATTTTAACAAACCTTTTCAAATATTTTTTTATTAATAGCTTTGACATTTTTCTTTTTTGTTCACTTTTGCTTTTGTCTTGTCACTTTTTTTTAATAGCTAGCCTATTATTATTTTCTCTTGACCAGACTTGTTAATTCAACGTTCAGAAAACCCAACTCACTTCTGGCAACATGAGACCATACTTTGCTCTTGGAACAGTTTAGAAAAATAAATAAATATGTTATATAGTAATTAATCTATGAGCATGAGACTAACATGAGAGCGGGTGGAAGTGTGGCTGCAGACGTCTTTGACAGACTGATGAAGCAACCAGGCTACGCAGCTAAAAGCTAGGTTAGCCGGAAAGACAACCTGGTGCTAGCTAGCCTCATGTGAGCCGAACAGGAAACATTTGGCGCTAAACAATAGAAGAATCGCTGGGAATGTATCACCGCAGGGCAAAATATTCAAACGGAACAGTTGGGAAACAGGGGCCCTTTTACAGGCCATAAATGGAGCCCGGGTTTTCGCGTGATAGCTCTGCGGGCTCTGGGTGCCCCAAGTCGGCAGGGGTACGCGAGGAGACCCCGGGAAGAGAGGCAAAGGGCGGAGAAGTGAGTACCGCAGTGATGAAGCGAAGAGGAGAGGACGGCGCCGCTGCGGAGGAGGCGAAAGCCGAGAGTGAGGAGGATGGAGTTGTTTCGAATCAGATTAAAAACGACAACTCGCAAGATGAAGGCAAATACGAAGAGGAGCTGGACCCGAGGATACAGGCATGATGCATATTTAGATAAAATGTCAAAGCTAACAAGTGCTAATAGGATTTGTATAAGAACATAGACTAATGTAAACGAGGAATCACACTTGGCACAGAAAGGTGGTAAGCATTCTAATGGCCTGAGAGACTGGGATACATACGAAAACCAATAAAGGCCGTTGTCTATAATTAAGGGTACATTAACATCAATAAAAACATAAGTCAGTATACCTAATTGATCAATAAACTGGGTGTTTCCTGTATTCTATTATTTATAAATTGCCTGGCTTAATCTGAATACTTAAAAAAAAAAAACATTACTTTATCTTCTAAGTTACACACCAAGGATGAAGCTTTACTGTATGTTCAAAGTAATCACACTTAGTTTGTAATTTAGTTGTGTACAGCCCTATTAAGCCTACTTCAACCCATAGATTGTAAATAAACATGGATGTTGTGAGCTCATTGCTCCCCCATTCACCAATATTGTCGTTACCACAGGGGAAGAAAATGGTGATTACATCCGGGCTTTTTGGCCTGTTACTGCATAGTAAAACAATACTTTTTAATGTAGTAAAAACTTAGCTTCAAAGACCAGAGCCATCTTCTGTACCAGGCTGTAAACATTTTTTTATACTTGTAAAGTGACCTTTGGAGTTCTCCTGATATTTCCGCTTTTGGAGCCTGCCCTCTGGTGGACGGAGGTATATTGCTGTATGGTGGCGCCCTTACACTACGTTCACACCAAACGCGAATTGTGCAAATAAATCGTGCTATTTGAGCTTAGTTGGATGCTTGAACATTTTGAGTTTACTCGCTTCATTCGCACGAGAAATTCGCTTCATTTGCGTGTGAAAATTCACTTAACAACACAAATTTGCGTCATGGGAGGGGCTTCTGCCAGGCGTGTTGTCTTGTTGAAGAATGTTTGAGATGGATTTTGTCGAGAGAGTAGCGGTGCTCTATTAACTTTGGAGGCTTCAGAGGCGGACCCAGCTCCGTCAGTTTCACTAACTTCTCCAGGAGCTGCGACTGGATGATGGCCGATTTCAGTGGTATTTTCCACTGAGCCAGCCCCAGTTTGATGACCTGTTAGGGTTAGGGTTAGGGTGTCCTGTGTCGGTGTGAGGATTTCCCGCAGGACACCAACTACTGACAGTCGTATTTAATATTGTGTTGTATCTCGTATTTGTGTTTATTTCTTTAATAAATGGAGCCAGCCTCCAAAAGGAATCTGATTCATGGCTTGTTTATCATTAATACCACAACACTGGTCCAGTCATAAACAACTGTTTTCTTACTGTACTATTGTAGATGTGTTTGCAATAGGATATAATAAAAATAACAAATGTTAACCATAAGTATTCTAGTATTAAATACTGAATCATATAAACTTTCTTAAATTTCATTCTAAATAAATCAGTTTGAAATATTGAAATGCTTTTGTGACAAATATAAATCAGAATGTCTATGTGCACAAACACATCAAAACCTTTTGGTCATTATATAAAACATTTATAAAAAAAATAAATAAACTGAAATATGAAACTATACACAAAGTTTAATGCACTATTACCTCGCAGGAATAAAAGAATCCTAAAGTGAAGGAGAGGAGAACAGAGAGAGTCTGGTTTATTCCCTGCTGTGACAGCTGCCTCATTTTACAAACTATACGTTGGGTTCCAAATTAAAAAGAACTGTGCTGCTTTCATAAATTAATATGTATTTGAAATTTGCCAAATTCTTTCATCCAAGACAGTAACCTCTGCAGAGAAGAGACCAGACTCAAGAGAAGAGCTCATCCTCTGAACCTGGAGCTGCAGCTACAGCATGTGTTCGGAGAGCTTCTGAACTGGGTCTTCTCCTTGGTTGCCCTGTAATGAAATGACACAGCTGAAGCAGCAGCAGGTTTTCGCAGGGGGGACCCAGGCTCACTGGCATCAAAAGTCAGCTCTGTCAGGACAATATACAGTCAGGTCCATAAATATTGGCACATCGACACAATTCTTATCTTTTTGGCTCCTATACACCACCACCACAATGAAATCAAACTTTCATTTTTAATACTTAGTTGCAAATTCTTTGCAGTCAATTACAGCCTGAAGTCTGAAACGCATAGACGGTGGGTTTCATCCCTGGTGATGTTCTGCCAGGCCTCTACTGCAACTGTCATCAGTTCCTGCTTGTTCTTGGGGCATTTTCCCTTCAGTCTTGTCTTCAGCAAGTGAAATACATGCTCAATTGGATTCAGGTCAGGTGATTGACTTGGCCATTGCATAACATTCCGCTTCTTTCCTTTAAAAAAACTCTTTGGTTGCTTTTGCAGTATGCTTTGGGTCATTGTCCATCTGCACTGGGAAGCGCCGTCCAATGAGTTCTGAAGCATTTGGCTGAATATGAGCAGATAATATTGCCCAAAACACTTCAGAATTCACCCTGCTGCTTTTGTCAGCAGTCACATCATCAATAAATACAAGAGAACCAGTTCCATTGGCAGCCATACATGCCCACGCCATGACACTACCACCACATGCTTCACTGATGAGGTGCTATGCTTTGGATCATGAGCAGTTCCTTTCCTTATCCAGACTCTTCTCTTCCCATCACTCTGGTACAAGTTGATCTTGGTCTCATCGGTCCATAGGATGTTGTTCCAGAACTGTCAAGGATTTTTTAGATGTTGTTTGGCAAACTCTAATCTGGCCTTCCTGTTTTTGAGGCTCACCAATGGTTTAGGTGAACCCTCAATATTCACTCTGGTGAAGTCTTCTCTTGATTGTTGACTTTGACACACATACACCTACCTCCTGGAGAGTGTTCTTGATCTGGCCAACTGTTGTGAAGGGTGTTTTCTTCACCAGGGATAGAATTCTTCGGTCATCCGCCACAGTTGTTGTCCGTGGTCTTCCAGGTCTTTTGGTGTTGCTGAGCTCAACGGTGTGTTCTTTCTTTTTAAGGATGTTCCAAACAGTTGATTTGGCCACACTTAAAGTTTTTGCTATCTCTCTGATGGGTTTGTTTTGTTTTTTTAACCTAATAATGGCTTGCTTCACTAATAGTGACAGCTCTTTGGATCTCATATTGAGAGATGACAGCAACAGTTTCCAAATGCAAATAGCACACTTGAAATGAACTCTGAACCTTTTATCTGCTCATTGTAAATGGGATAATAACGCCAAGGAACAGCTGAGCAGCCAGTTGTCACATTACTTTTGGTCCCTTAAAAAGTGGGAGGCACATATACAAACTGTTGTAATTCCTACACCGTTCACCTGATTTGGATGTAAACACCCTCAAATTAAAGCTAAAAGTCTGTAGTTAAAGCACATCTTGTTCGTTTCACTTTAAATCTATTGTGGTGGTGTATAGAGCTAAAAAGATAAGAATTGTGTTGATGTCTCAATATTTATGGACCTGACTGTATATACACATTTAACAAGTTAACATTTGAACATTACACCAGTCCAAAACAACACATATCCCATGTGTGGCTTGTCCACACACCTTTTGTGTCTGAATGTCCTGCTGCTGCTTCTGTCTCGCCCTGGTCCTCGGGGTGGTCATAATCCTCGGACCTCTCCACAGTCCCGCTTGTCTCTCGTGGGAAGACTAGGGGTAGAGGAACGACAGAACCGCAGAGAACTTCCACTTTTGTCCTAAACCTGCTGCTAACCCACTTCAAGTCTCCATCTACTTTCTCCTCTTCTTTAAATACATGTTCCTCAGGCTCTTTCTGCACACTTTCTCTGGATAAACACATAAACTCGTCAGTGGAAAACTAGTTGTAAAGTACGGCAAATTAGCTCAAGCTTTAGCTAGCTAGCTCAATATGCAGTATACAACTCTAATGAAATAAAAGGCATTTTTTGCAACTTACCAGAGTTCCCGACCCCCTCACTCACTTTCTTTCGCGCAAGTACCTTTAAGATTCCTGGCTCTGTAAAATGACAAAGATGTATTGTATTCCACAGGCTGCCCCGATAACTTCGTCCTCCATTGTTGTTTTGGATTTCTGCCTCTATGGTCCGCCTCCGCTCGTAGCACGTCACTACTAGAGCAAGCTCCTGATTGGTTAACGCGGCGCGAATATTCGCCAAAGTTCAGATTTTTCAACTCGTGCGAATAAAGCGTTGGATTTGTTTCGCATGTCAAACGCTCAATTTGAGCCGTGGGATTTGCGCGAATCGCGTCATTCGCGCCGCCTCATTCCCACCATCTTATTTCCGCCGCCTCATTTGCACGAATTGCACCGCAGGATTTCCACGCGCGTCTAATCGCGCCTTTGCATTGACTTAACATGTAAATTACTCGCTCGTAGCGCTTCATTCGCGTTTGGTGTGAACGCACCTTTACTCGAGGCCCTTATAACAGTGTTTTTCAACCAGTGTGCCGTGAGAGATTGTCAGGTGTGCCGTGGAAACTTATTCAATTTCACCTGATTGGTACTTTAACGAACACCATGTTCAAGCATAAGGGTGTCCACCAGTGCACGTGGCACCAGGACACCCTAGGCCGGAGATCGATGATTGACTTTGTAGTTTCATCTGACCTCCGGCTGTATGTCTTGGACACTCGGGTGAAGAGAGGGGCGTAGCTGTCAACTGATCACCACCTGGTGGTGCATTGGATCTGATGGCAGGGGAGAAAGCTGGACAGACTTGGCAGACCCAAACGTACTGTGAGGGTCTGTTGGGAACGTTTGGCCGAGTCCCCTGTCAGAGAGATCTTTAACTCCCACCTCCGGCAGAGCTTCAACCAGATTCCGAGGGAGGCTGGAGACATTGAGTCCGAGTGGGCCATGTTCTCCACCTCCATTGTCAATGCGGCCACTGCTCCGAGTGGCCGCAAAGTCTCCGGTGCTTGTCGTGGCGGCAATCCCTGAACCCGGTAGTGGACACCGGAAGTAAGGGATGCCGTCAAGCTGAAGAAGGAGACCTATCAAGCCTGGCTCGCTTGTGGGACTCCTGAAGCAGCTGATGGGTACCGGCAGGCCAAGCGGGCTGACGCCCGGGTGGTTGTGGAGGCAAAAACTCGGGTCTGGGAATAGTTTGGTGAGGCCATGGAGAAGGACTATCGGTCAGCCTCGAAGAAATTCTGGCAAACCTTCCGGCACCTCAGGAGGGGAAAGCAGTGCCCTGCCAGCACCTCCAAGTCTGAGACCATGGTTCTCAGTCGGAAAAGGGTGGCTTGTCCCTATCAGGTTTGTGGAGAGCTCCTGCCTTAAGTGGAGGAGTTTAAGTATCTTTGGGTCTTGTTCACGAAGGTGGGAAGGAAAGAGCAAGAGATTGACAGACAGATCGGTGCAGCTTCGGCAGTGATTCAGTCGATGTACCGGTCTGTTGTGGTAAAGAAGGAGCTGAGCTGTAAGGCAAAGCTCGATTTACTGGTCGATCTACGTTCCTACTCTCACCTATGGTCATGAGCTTTGGGTCATGACCAAAAGAACAAGATTCCGGATACAAGCGGCCGAAATGAGCTTTCTCCGCAGGGTGGTGGGGCGCTCCCTTAGAGATAGGGTGAGGAGCTCGGTCACTCGGGAGGAGCTCAAAGTAGAGCCGCTGCTCCTCCACATCGAGAGGAGCCAGCTGAGGTGGCTTGGGCATCTGTTTCGGATGCCTCCTGGACTCCCCCCTAAGGAGGTGTTCCGGACATGTCCCACTGAGACCTCGGGGGAAGACCTAGGACACGATGGGGAGACTATGTCTCTCGGCTGGCCTGGGAACGCCTCGGTATCCCCCCGGAAGAGCTGGAGGAAGTGTCTGGGGAAAGGGAAGTCTGGGCGTTTCTGCTTAGACTGCTGCCCCCGCGACCCGGCCCCGGATTTGTGGTAGAAGATGGATGGATAGTTTTTGTGCCATTTTTGTTTGGTTGTGTGCCTTGTGACTTTTCTAAAATGTGTGCCGCGGCTCAAAAAAGATTGGGAAACACTGCCTTATAAGGGGTTCCTTGAGAGAGGCTTGCTACAACCACAATCACACAAGTCTTAAACATATTAACTTAATCAAATTATAAATATCTTTGTAAAATAACATCTAAGGCAAGTTCACAAGGCAATTGGTAACAATTAATACACAATTTTGTAATTTTTACAAAATTCTTAATGCAATTGGTAGAAGTTTATCACACTCGACATATCCCTCCAGAAGTAAAGTGACATCACATTGGGCTTAAAAATGAGACTTGAGAATAAACCATTGCTAAATAATATGTTTTTTTGTAATGACCAAGATAGTTGGCAGAGATTTATTGGAAAACAAAACTAATAAGTCATCATACATAAAAAAACATTCAGTATGGTTATATATATATTTAAATTTCCTTTTTTTCCCTAGTGGATTCAAAAGTTTATACACCTCTCCACACCCATACTAATAATCTATCTTTGTCTGTATTACCAGGAGGAGTTGGAACACTTGAACCTGGCCAGCGAGGAGATAAACAAACTGGAGCTGCAACTGGATGTGAGAGAGTTGTTGTGTGTTACATTCACTCTGAATATTCATTTGTAGTTTTCACATGTTTTTTTGGTGTTTTCTGCTGCTGTCAGGATGCCAGGTCGAGCTACAGGAGGATTCTCACTGACTCTGCCCGGAAGCTGAATGCCCAGGGTTCGCAGCTTGGAGCATGTATAGAGAAAGCAAGGCCCTACTACGAAGCCCGCAGACTGGCCAAAGAGGTTTGAGTACAAAAAAAATTCATGAATGAGGCCCATTGTGTAGAAGAATTTAGAAATGACAGTACATTCTAATATGGTTATTGTCCTGTGTATGTTAAATGTACTTCATTTTGGAGTGAACTGGTTGTCAAAGTTACCGTAGGCTTGACAGAAACAATTTAGAGAGGACGACAGGTCAGCAAATGCTGGAGTGACAGTTTCAGCCTAAAATGCTGGACTAGAATGGATTGTACTTAAAAAGACAGGGGGATAGTGTCAGCAGGTCAGTTCACAGAGTCACGGTCAAGTGTTTGAGGTTTAACGATGTAGAACAGTGAGTACGGAATATGTTTGTGCCGCTGTCCGAGGTGCTGAACACGGTGCCCAATAGAAGTGCTTGTACTTTCTTGACAGGCCTCCATTAATTACTCCTGAAAGCAGCTCATTACTGCTGAAAGTTAATTCAGTGCACACTGTGCTGGCTGATTATCAAACTAAATCAATCTGACCGTTGAACAGCACTGCTGCGCTTTTGATTTTTGAAAGGGGTCCACTCAGAGTTGGCTTTAAAAGGCAGCCTGGCCATTAACCACCTGTGAACAGCTATTAACAAAGGCCAGCTTATCAGTGAAAATGCTACATCCATTATCTCTCTCAGTAAGCAGGTAAAAAAGAAATTCTTCACTATGTGTCCGGTTTTAACCTTTGTTTCTGAAGCCACTGTTTAAATGTCACTCGGGTTAAACCTTCTTGTTTTATTGCTTGAGTAAGTTAATGATTTTATATCTTAAGGAATAATAAATGGTAACAAAGTTAAACCTTTCTATAGTTAATGCCTCTCTCTTACAGCTATCTTTCTTTTCATTGTTTAAAAATGAAAGAGTTATTCATGCTTCAATCACAATTCACTTTGATTATTGTAATGCACTTCACAGAGCAGCCCGTACATAACAGACATGGCACAGCACACTCTTAAATAAGAATGTAGTACCAAATTTACCGGCGCAAAATCCAATGTCCAAATGTTAAATTATATTTTCGGCTCTTTTGTAGACTATTGTGGCACTAATTAGACTATGGCATAATTAATGTGTGGGAAACACTTTTCTAACTATTTTCTATTGTACTGAGCGAAGGAGGGGCCCTGACCCTCGTGCCATCACCCGGGAAATCCACCAACACATGGCAGCATTCACACTTATCCAAGTGAACCGTGCTAATAGAGGAAGCTTCTATTTTGTTCAAGTAATTATAAAAACAAATTAAGGACACTTTCATTCGTCTGTAGACCCAAAAGAGGTACAGGGTTCATGGACCAGGGTATAACAAGCCCCAATTTGTCAAGAATGGCTCAAAAAGAGGGAGACTGCCACACATAAAGTACACGGGTACATGTCTTTTTTAACCACCTCAGCTTTTTAATGGCTTTAAATGATAAGCAGTATGTAACAAAGGATGTAACAAAACTATAGTTAAATGAGCACTACACTCTGTTACCTTACGCAGCAGCTGGATTCTTCCATGATTTGTAAGTTTATAAAATCACAAATCTCACAAATAAACATAAGAAAATCTCTCTTCTACTGCTCTAGTCAAAGTGTATGCTCTCAAACTTAATGTACTTTGTTTGACTATATTCAGTTTCAGTTGACTGTTATATCTTATTTATTTCAACATAACAATAACAATCATCAATTATCTGTTCAGATGTAAAATGTGTGATTACCATAAGCATTCATCTTTTCTTTCATCTTTATGAATTCTACATTTTAGCTCAAGATAAATGCTGTACACAAGTCGTGGTAAATGACTGGCAGTCATATTTAATCAACACACTCAGGGTTCATCAGAAAATATAATTGATCTAATGAGAATTGCCTGCAGAAGAGCAAAGGCTTAATTAAAAGCAATAAAGCAAGTAATAGAATATTAATCTGAACCATTAAACGCTGTCATTTGTCCTTATAGAAATGCAAATGAAGTTATCTTTATATCTGGGTGTTCACAGACTGGAGTATTTTATTCTGTAAAACACTGAATATTGTTATATACTGTATGTTCTTCCTGTGCAAACCCTCCTGTATGAGCCTGTTGTACCGTGCTCATTGCAAGGTATAACATTTTGTTGCTTTTAAAGAGAACAACAAATCAGCCACATATTTTGATCAATGTAAATGTGCACCTGGTGGTGCTTTACGTTAGACTAAAGTACTGTTATAGCTAATGTTTCTTCATAGACAAGACACACATCATTAAACAGAGAGTTCATCTACAGCTGTTTCAGTTCAAAGTTGCAGGCTGTTGAACAGCTTTATGTCCAATAGTCTCCAAAGTATTTTTATGGACAGTGACTGGACAAGATGTACACTACACTATACTATATTACACTACATTTCACTATACTATACTTCATTTTTAGTATTTCAACAATATGTTGGTCAGTTTGGTTTGTCTTGTTTCCATAACCACTTTATTATACATGTAGAATGAAAACTTGAATCTGAGTAATAGTGAGCAAAAATAAATAAATCAAATAAATGACAAATAGAAATTTTTTGAAAAACCTTTATTAAGCCCGAGCCATGTTTTCTTGATACTAGCCAGTTGTACTAGAACTCCTTAAGGATACAGACTCAGGTTTAAAAAATCTATTAGCAGCCATCAGTCCTTTACTTGCAACCTTCCCAGATAAATGTTCTGAGTCCAGACAGGTTGACCTGCTGCTTTGTCACGCACTGATGTTAAGCAGGCTCTCCCGTGTGATCACAGTAACCTTGTGACACAAAGTGCTTCCCTGACCTTTATTCAAACAAGATGAAGTCTTGAGTCTAACAGTGTAGATATTCTGGATTCAATTAAATTGAATAGAGGGCTGACAATTCTGGCCTTAATTAAAGTTATTAATACTCTGTATCTGAGTTTGTATTTTTTGCCATGGTTAAGGATTACAAATACTGTCCAAAGACGGATCAATGTAAGTCGACCATATTAAATAAACATGAGAGTAAATGGTTGTCCGTCTGTGTCTGTCTTGACGTTTAAGCCCTGTGATTAACTGTCCTCGGTGTACCTCGCCTCAGACCCAAAGCAACCTTTAATAAGCAATAGAATAAAATATCAAATGGACATTTTTGTAGCATTCTGTAAAAAGCATTTATTCTAACCACGTTATGTAATATTTCAAAGGATGGCACATTTTACACAATGCAACAATTATTTTAATGCATTGATACAGTCTTAAATGGGACATGGGCATACTGTCCTACTCTGTGTGGATTCAGTGTAAAATGCTGGACTAGAGCACTTGAAAACGCAGAGAGAGAGCATCGACAGGTCAGCACACAATGTTACAGGTGTTACAATGTTACATCCACCTCACAGGTGTGCCATATCAAGACGCTGATTAGAGAGCATATTGTTGCACAGGTGTGCCTTAGGCTGGCCACAATAAAAGGCCACACTTTTGCTGAAATAACAAAGAATTTATCAGACCAGGTAAAGTGGACCTCAAAACCTGTTCGGCTATTGCAGGTGTTATCTGTCGGCTATATATTAGCTTTTCCTGTTCATCATCATGACTTTGTTCATCATGTGAATGAATCAGCCAAAGCATAAAGCAGGGGCTTTACACAGAGTAGCAGCATGTGTCTTAACGTGACACTGCATCTGCAAAAAGTGAGCAGCTCTGAGAGTAGCAGCGCAAATGAAATATGGGATATGATGCTCAAAAAAAAGTTTTTAGTGAGTCCGAATTTCTGATGTGGAGGGAGAGGGAGTTCCAGAAGGTGGGGGCGGCAAAGGCGAATGCTTGGTCCCCCAAGGTTTGGTGCTTAGATTTGACTGAGGGAGTAAGGAAATTGGAGTCAGATGACCGGAGCCAATGGGAAGGGCAGTGTTGCAATAGGAAAGCAGTAAGGTAGGGGACTAACCCATTGTACAGTCAGTCAGTCTAGAAATTATTTCCATTTGCTTTTGAAGAGCACACTTTTGTAACCACAATCCAAAAACACTATTATTACTAAATATTATTATACTGTCACACAGTAACCCTGGTGGTTCATCAGCATCAACTACTTCATTCTGACTTAGTCCCTTCAAATGCTAGCAGTTTTATTTTAATGACTCATTCAAACGTAAACTATTCTTATTCTAACAATTCATTAAACATTAAGTGTCTAATGTTTTTTTTTACAAATGAGACCCTCTCTACAAGTCACTACTAGTTATTCATTTTCATCTTTACAATCACAAGCAAAAATATGCCGGCAGCATCTTAGGCTAAATTAGATTACTGATACACAGACAAAACAGTTAACAGGACACTTTGATTGCTGTACATTTTGAACTTCTTGCTGATGCAGGCTCAACAGGAGACCCAGAAAGCAGCTCTGAGATATGAGCGGGCAGTGTCCATGCACACCGCGGCCAGAGAAATGGTGTATGTGGCTGAGCAGGGCCTGCTGGCAGACAGAAACACCCTGGACCCGACCTGGCAGGAGATGCTCAACCACGCCACCTCCAAGGTACGTTTCTCTTATTCTCAACAAAGGGATGGAAACTCTCATTGGTTTCATATATTGGCTTTTGGGAATCAGATTCAGGCTCAACACGTGTGAACAAGCCATTTAGAATAAAAAATAAAATAAATAAATGAATGACTGAAGAATATCAGTGTGTGATAGGACAATACTTACTATTGTGTTACAATATAATGTGTTGACGACCTGCCAATTCGGAAAGATTGCTGTATTGCGCTACAGTGCATTTCTTTTTGGTGCAGTTCTGTTCAAACAGCCCAAACCCAGAAGCATGTAGTTTGCTAAATTGAGCTTTAAGACGTTTAACTCTAGTCTTGTCTGAAATCCTCAGAATTAAGTCTAATTAAGTCATATTCTGGATTAGACATTGAGGTCTAATCCAGAATATTAGACCTCAATGTCACTTTAACCCCTTCAGTTGCAGCCAACTGAAGGGGTTTGTCGCTCAAAACAGAGGCGGATCAGTGTGATGGGTTTTCAGAGCAATAGCCCCCAATTTAGAGGGCCCCATACAACAGGCATAAAAAAAGTGAAGGGTGGGTTTGATCAACAATGTTGACCTTGATTCTTTCTGTTTTAAAGTAGTCTGTTGTCTGTTGGAGCCACTCACAAACGTAGATCTAAGCCCTGGCCCCAGAGAAGGGCCACTGCACTGTTTTACTTTTTTTACCTGTTATTTGAAGTGTCTTTTTTATTTATTTTGAATATTATTGCGTTTTAATTTTTTTTTTTTTATTATTTTGTAATAAAGTTCAGCCCAGTTTTACTTGGACTCTTATGTTGTTTTTTATCTAGTATCCATTGTTTAGTTAATTGGTTATCAGCAAGTAAATGCAGCTAAGCTTTAATATGAACGTAATTTACCGTTCCGTGCCCAAATGTGATAAGGCTTATGGAGCATGGTGAAGCGCCATAGTCTCCTTAGAGGTACTATGTGTAGCTTTTAGGCAAAAAAAAGATGCTCAGATCTGCGTTAGGTATAAACAGTGACCCCACCTTGGCTTCTTTTTTACTGCAGAGGTAAGACAGAGTTGTAGACTATTTCATGTGTGTCTAAAGCTAAATAACTATAAAGCTATAGTAAATTGTGGATGCAAGTGTCACATCTGCTAGATCATAGCCGGCCAAAAGCATTTCAAACAGTACTGTAAATCTTTATGACTGCTTTGTGATCCTGAGATGTAATAAATTAGTTGACAAGTCTTTTCAAATTATGTGAATGTATTTTCAAAGTAGCACTTTCTGAGTGTTGTGTTTAGCCTAGCATGCTAATGCTTTGATCTTGGCGTTTATATCTGGATATCAAAAAAGAACATGGAGAAGACTATGTTTACGTAAATAAACACTACTTCTGTTGTAATAATGTAGGAGATTGCCTGTTTACGTTATGATTATGTCCATTGGGATGTACGAAGTAAGGAAATGCCACCCATAAGACATTCATAAGTCCACAGTTAGGCTACATGACATTCACAAGATATCAACAATAAAAAAAAAGCAATCAGAAACTCTAAAACCTGTTCCCATTTAACAGCGACCCCCTTTTTTCCCCGTTTGTGCCCTTCCTGCCGCAACCCTCTATATTTATAAGGAAGCCTTATGTAAAATCAAAATGAACAAAACCATTACCAGTGTTCATTCATTCATTCATTTTCTATCGCTTAGTCCCGTTTGGGGTCGCGGGTGACTGGAGCCTATCCCAGCAGCTTTGGGCCTGAGGCGGGGTACACCCTGGACAGTGGCCAGTTAGTCGCAGGGCTGACATTTAGACATAGACAGTGACAGACAACCATTCACTCTCACATTCAGTCACTAGGGACACTTTAGAGTTGCCAATTAACCTGTACATGCATGTGTTTGGACGGTGGGAGGAAGCCGGAGTACCCGGAGAGAACCCACAGTAACACGTGGAGGACATGCAGACTCCTCACAGAAAGACCAGAGTCGGCCGAGAATGTTTGAGTCGGCCGGGTTTTGAACTCACGACCTTCTTGCTGTGAGGCAGGAGTGCTAACCACTCTGCCACGTGCACCCTTACCAGTGTTATTCCACCCAAATAATTATTGCACAAGTTGCAGTACAAGACCCAGAATGTCTCCTACCTGTAAAAAAAATCTAAGTATAACTGGCTTTACTAAGACAAATCTACAAGGATCTGTAATCAATGTTAAATTAAGTAAAATATACTCTGTTCTGTTGAAGGCGACCTTTATATTCTACATGATCAAGCTTGTACAACATCAAGTTATCTGTTGAGGACAAGGACAAGCTCTTCCCTGAATAATTACACCGTGTTTCACTGCTGCCAGACAAAAAGGGGTTTGAACAGCTCAGATGAAAAAGATCCTGTCTCCTTCTTTCTTTGCTAAACTTTAAAGGTCATGTGGCTGTTGTGGTTGAGGTGATTGATGGCATCCGCAGAGTTCAGCCAGAGCTCTGCTTCAGTCATGTGGAATATCAGAGAATTCAGACACAATATCCAGAATATCAAATGTAATCTGTGTGTTTTCTAGTCAGACTTATTTGTCCCTTTTTAGATGTTTGGGAGATGTTTCAATTTGCACAATGTATTTGAAGAGGAATTGCTGACCTTATATTAAAGATGTCAGGTAGAACTTGAACATTTCTCATAAGACTTTTCCACAGTGTTAACCCCAGGGCTATTAGCACACAGAAGAATGAACTAAAAACCCAACACAGAGACAATTTAGCACTAATTTCTATATTGAAATGGAAAGAAAAGAGTTCCAGTAAATAGATAATAAACAGCATTGCACAATGTGACTGAATCAATGTGTGTGCTGTCAGTGAGTGGGTAGAGCACATTCGTGAGTGGCTAAATCTTTAGGTGTCTCACAGTTCAATTCAAAAACAACATGACATCAAAAGCATTATTTGTACAGCCAATGATCAGTGGGTGAAAAGCCAATAGCAGTGGACATGGAGGGAAAGGGGGCGGAGTTATTTCCGATAAAAATTTGAGAAACAGGAAGCAACATGGTCAGAGCCAAAAGCAGGAGAAACAAGCTGATGTGTAAATGTGCAAGTTTTGAGTTCTTTTTATGGACTCATACTGAGGATAAGACCAAAGTAAATACTCTACATATTGCATTAATAAGTGTTATTTGTTTTAACATAATAAGATGTAAAACTGTAAAGGTTTTTGTGCAGGAAACATTACATAAACGTATGGAAAGAGATGAATCAAAAGCATTTGAGACATTTTTTATAAACTTGCGTGACCAAAGTATAGTATAACCATATAGAGTCAGTTACATGGCGATGAAACAAACAAACTAACAAACTAACTAACTAACTACTAACAAACACATGTTGATTAATGTGCACTGTCCTAAACATAAGAATGAATCATTGTCTCTGGGTTTGCTCCAAGGATGAAGAAGGAAATGTGGCCTTCAGGAAGATATTAATATTTTGTAAGCAAGTGTTAAAATGAGCTTAATCTCACATGTTGTGACTCAGTACACATTCAAAAATATCCAAAATCCACCATAAACAGTCGGGTCCATAAATATTGGGACATTGACACAATTCTACTCTTTTTGGCTCTATACACCACCACAATGGACTTGAAATGAAACAAACAAGATGTAGTTTGTATATGTGCCTCCCACTTTTTAAGGTTTATACTTCTATACTTGGTATTTGATTCATTTCAACAACATAGGAATTAGATGTAATAAGATTTAAAAGTGCTCCAGTAATGTTGAGGTTATTAGATTAGAGTTAGTTAATTAGAGTCACCAGTTTACTTCTACATAAATGTCTTTGGACAGTGAGAGGTGGCTGTAGTACCCAGATGGAACCATGGTCGCACGGGGAGAACATGCACACACTATTATTTACTAATTATGGTCCATGTTGTTCAGTATAGTCTCTAACGTCCAAACTGAAAGGAAAATGTTCTCTCACCATAAAATCATTTCTTTCTCCAATTTCATTGCATTAAACACAAGTTACAAAATAGTTCAAAATTAAAGAATGCTTCCATTGTTATCCTCACTTGTAAGTCGCTTTGGATAAAAGCTTCTGCTAAATGACTAAATGTAAATGACACAAGGACACAAGGACAGTATGAACTGTGAGGAGAGTGGGAATCGAACCGCCTACCTTCCGGTTCAAAGACGACCACTCTACCCACTGAGCTACTGCATTTTGTAAATGTAGGGGCATTTCTTTTCTGTGTATTTCACACTATAAAATGAAAACATAAACGCTGTAAAAATTAAATAATGCAGTTCCAAATGCACAGATACAGTATTCAGTTCGATGATGACTGGCACAGATGGAGTCAACAAGAAGTGTAGCCTCAGGTTTACTCTGATGGACTCATTTAAATATTCATCTGTCAGCGTGGGGTCCGCTGTGAAGTGTGCAATAAATCTTGAGTGTCGACCTGTCATAGCGGGCGCTCCCTCAGTTGTTACAGACACAAGCTTTGTTTTTAGCACTTTTATCTTCTCCTTTCTGCTACCGACAGGAAAGTCCTGTGAAAAGCTGTGGACCTTGGTGAAGTGACGCTTTACATTAAATCTTTTACCAACCAACATGCTAGCACTTCAAATTAGACACACACTTATCGTTTACATTCATGAAACTAAACTCTGTTTCCCACTCTTTACCAAAATACAAATGTTTTTAGCCTCTTAACCGCAGTCCTGGTTTCACCGAGCTCACACATCATCAAGCTTGACTGCAGCGCAACTGTTTGATTGACAACAAAATGGTGAAAAAACATTTTGTGTCCAGAGGGGGTGGGCACCTATAAATTTGGTTGGAGAGTCATGTTTGTTGGTTTGCTGAGTGACAAATCAAGTTTGACTAATCATGACTCAGTGTGCATGTGGCTTTAGCTTTATACACCATTATGGGATGTCTAATTGCTCTTAATAATCACAGGTTAATTTTCATAATTGCATGTTTATTTGCTTGTGAAGGTGAACGAGGCAGAGGAGGAGCGTCTTCGCAGCGAGCGGGAGCACCAGAGAGTCACGCAGCTCTGCCAGGACGCCGAGGCCCGAGTCCAGACCCTCCAGAAAGCGCTCAAGAAGGTTATCCTCAAATCCAAGCCCTACTTTGAGCTCAAGGCACAGTTCAACCACATTCTGGAGGTTAGCAGCATGCGGCTTTACAAACACACTGACAGCTTGCAGGAGTGGACCTTTTCTGACAAGGTGTGAGAGGCGAGCGAGGCTGTGTGTCTCTTTTCTTAAGGCTAGTTTCAGCTCTGGGACTGCTGGGTCTGCAAAATGTACAGGGCTCCAGAGATGGCTTACACTTTTATGGCTTTGAGGCTTTGCAAACTGCAAGTCAAAGCAATAAACTGCTATTGCATTTTTTACAACTAGCTGTAAATGTAAACTCAAAACAACTTATTTATTCTTTCTACCTATACTCTATTAATACAACAAAGTATATTGAATAATGGCAACTGCTTTATCACAGCCGTATAATTTATTTACATTTTTTATATAATTCATATCTGACAAGAAAACAAAAGTAATAATTAATGCTTTTGTCATCTTGAAAATTACCCACAAAAACAGGAATCCCACAGGTATCTTTACTCGGTCCACTTCTTTTCACTTTATAAACCACAGACAGATACCAAAAACACTGTCCTTTTCCAAATGTATGCAAATGATGCAGTTGTTGTTTCTGTCAAATGTTTTATTGTGTTTAAGGTCTGGTATATTGTCTTTATTTGTCTGTGGTTTGTAAAAGCCTATCTAGGGACAAGCCTTGCAAATTGACCAATGAGGTTTTCTCTGCTTTTGCTTCTTTTTTGCCGGCTCTGACATGATGAATGTCTGAGACTGATTGGGGCGAGTGTTTATGGGTGTAGTGTCGTTAAGCAATTAGTTTCTCGTGAGACCCGAGACTTCCACGATGCTTCCTGACTTGAAGGGGCGGCGGGTCGCCTGCTGGTGTATTTTTGCATGGCTGGTTATTCTGCTAAGAGGGGGGGCTGGGACAGAGCCCATCCACCACAAAATAAGTTATTAAGACATGACAATGACTCCAAAGCTGTTGTGTTAAGGTGAAAATCCTGCAAAGTTCTTCTTTAAATAAATGCTTTGTGCTGGTAGTGGGTGTAAAACGTATTTCATAAGGATACACGTTGAGAACCAGTGTTCTGTAGTTTACAGAACCACTGTAAATTACATACAAAACCATATGTAGTTTATATTATTTTTATAAAAGAATGAAGGATTTTTCAGTTTAGAGCCAGGGACCTTGAATGGTTGTTCCTATCGATTCTTGGAAAGATTTATGAAAGTAGCTCTCGTCTTCTGTCAGTGGCTGTACAGTTAATATTGCAGTCATTAAAGGTCATGTAGGGTGCTGACAGCGGATTGGTGCACTAATACCATTGCTGCTGGCTAATACATTATTAATTATTTTTGTTAGATAATAAGAGTATATATGTAGTGTACAAGTGGGCACATATGTATTTGTTCAAGGCCTTTACCATAGAGGTGATAAAACTCTGCTTTAGAAATCCTAGAATCTCCTCTTAAACATCTTATAAATATCATTTCTGACTTACCATTGCTCTCTTATCATCTGTTAATACAACATCAAGAGCATCAATTATTGTTGTGTTTGAAGAATATAGCAGCATTAGTATGGGTATAGATGAGTGTGCTTTTTAACCCAGTGCATATTAATGTCCTTCCACTTGGCACGCGCTCAGGAACAAATCATCTGCAGCTGACACTGGAATACCTCACAAACATTAATTCTGCAACAACAAGGCAATTAACCAACCACGCTGATGCCTCCAGGAGTGCACATCACCGTTAGACACAGTTACAGATGCGGAAAAATAACAAAATAATTGATTGATTAATAGACGGGCTGAAGGTTTGCATTAGTCTTTGTTTTCATTACATGACATTAGGTGCTGTTCTATCCTCAACAGAACCATCTTTGGAGTGAGGTTTTAAAGAAGAGTGCATTGCAACCTTTTGCGTCCGTGTGGAACCAGGCCTGTAAAAACAAGAGGTGGATAAAACAATAACCTATAAATCCCAGCGCTACAGTTTATGGGGAAATAATAAATGTTACTCCAGACCGAAATAAATGCATAAACATAAGCGTTCTCATAGCATGCTTAAGCTAAAGGTGGTCGAACTAAATATTATTGTGTAGTATTTACAGTATTTATACATTATTATTGACTTATATGGCTAGTCAATGTATTTTTCTATTTATTAGTTTTTGGTAAATTTGTCCTTACCTCCAGCTGCTGGATTCTTGCGAGACTTTCACCGACTCACAGAAATCTATCTTGTCTTGTTCAAAGCTGGTTTGGACCAGTGGTGAGGCAGTACTGGCAGTTAATTTTCTAAAAAAAAAAAAAAAAAAGCTTTGGGTTGCACTGATTGGATACTGGCAGGTGATTTATCCAATCACCTCCAGGTTTTCATCTGAAGTACCTGCCCTCCAGAGGGTTCTGTGGAACACTCCATCCTGTGAAGTAGGTGAGAATTCTCCAACAACACAATACAATACATTTTCAATCTACAGCATCTCAGGTTTAAGGTCTATATTCTGTTCTTTCCCAGTTCAGATGTTTTTTAGCTCTACTAAAACATCTATTCTCTTCGAGCCCCTCTTGTACTTGTTTCAGCTGACCTTTTTTGTTATTCGACGAGTGTTTAAACATGGACCAATGATGTTGAAGTCTGGGCTGGAGCCATTTGTTACAGTACAAACAAGTTGTTGCAGCAGCTAAGAACTACAATCTTTGAGAGAAAAATACAACTTTGCAACTTTTTAAACCAACACAAAAGCATATTGAAGCATATGAAAATAAAGATGGTGAAGATTTTTTTTTTTTTTTGATAATTACAACAAATAATTTTTCTCAGGAAACAGGGAAAAAAACCCTGTTTTTTAAATTAAAATATTTTTTATTGGACATTTTTTAAGTTATTGCAAAAAATTATAAACAAGTAAAAAATAGGTGTTCTTCCCCCGCCACACCTACGACAGAATTTAACTAAACACCCGGGACATTCAGTCGCCACAAAGGCACGACCAGAACATATGAATGTGGGAGGCCTCGGTGGTGTTACACCCAAGCCTCTCTCATGCAACCTCTTAAATGGTCCTCGAGTAAGGGCGCCGCCATTCGACGTTATACAACGATATACCTCCGTCCACCAGAGGGCAGGCCCCAAAAGCGGAAATATAAGGAGAAACCCAATGGCGACTTTACAAGAGTAAAACTCGTGTTTACAGCCTGGTACAAAAGATGGCTCCGGTCTCTAGAGCTAAGTTTTTACTACATGACAACTCTGGGGGAGTTTTACTCCAGAGTTTAGCTATTGTTTTACTCTGGAGTAAAAGCCGAAAAGCCTGGATGTATCCGCAATTTTATTGCCCTGTTGTAATGACAATATCGGTGAATAGGGGACCAATAGGCGGATTACATTTTTTTTACAATCTATGGTTACACCTGACACACAGGGACTTTGGAAATGTGAGCCCTGTGTTCAACTTTAAACTGCAATAATGCACACAACATGCTCTACTGTCTGCATTGTATATGGCATATTTTTATTTAGTATATTGTCATTTTTGTATTTAAGTCTATATCTAATTCCATTTCCAATTGTAATTTGTCTAGTACCAGAGTGACAAAAGCCCAAAACCTCATTCCTTGTATGTGCTAAATACTTGGCCAATAAAGTTTATTCTGAATAAACCGGTCGTGGGCACAGAGAGAGGATGTTACATTTTTTAAGTTTGAAGAACAGACCTTTTGTGAATGGACTCAGGGTCTACTGTGGTTCAAATCCCTTATTTAAAGACAAAGTGCCCATCAACAGATGTAACGATGAGCAGTGTTGGGTAGCGTTACTTAGAAAAAAAAAAACTTAAGTTACATTGTTACTGCTCTAAAAAACTTACTACTCTCTGATAAAACTAACATGTTAGAGTACTTGTGTTACTAGAATCTGTGTGTGGCCTATACTGCAGCCAGAGCTTTATTCATTTATACTTTCACTGCTGGTTTAGTGGAAACAGGAGTTTTGTATTAACCAGCAATGAAAAAGTTGGATAGATAAAGGGAACGATATGTCACAATCACACCAGCTGCAAACAGAGCGGAGACAGACTCAGATCAGCTGCTTTGATCAGAGGTCCTGATAAAAGAACAACAGAAACATATACATAGAGACAGCACCACTGCAGAGAGGAAAAGGGTTCAGCTCTGCGCTCTCTCACAGCCAGCGCAGGTGTTCACTGGAGCGGCTCCTGGTGAGAAGTAGAATGTTGTTGATGAAGCCAGTTTTTCAAAAACTCAAAGCATTTCTGATTTGAAAGTACTTGGATTGCTTGGAAAAACTAATGGGTTAGATTACTCATTACTCTAAAAAAGTCATTTGCGTACTCTAACCCCCCCTCCCCCAACACTGACGATCTTCTCCTCCCAGTAGATGGCATGCTACCATCTCATGAGAGGAGAAGACCTAGCCAGAGTAACATTTAACTCCTTTAGTGTCTATACAGCCTAAAAAGTTACATACTGTTGCTTTAAATAACCTATACAATATGGATGGTGAAAGATGTGTTATTATTAAATTATATGAACACTAAGTGGTTCTGAATTATTTTTGCAGGAGCATAAGGCTAAAGTGGTGCAGCTGGAGGAGCAGGTGTCCAAAGTGAAGACCCGTTACTCTGTGGCCCTCCGGAACCTAGAGCAGATCAGTGAGCAGATTCATGCACAGAGAGGTCGTATCCGGGCCAGCAGGGGGCGCCCGGCCATGTGCGGGGGGCGCAGCTCTCCTGTTGGAGCAGAGGCGGAGGTCCGGGCTAGCGTGAGTCTCCAGGTGGGCAGCAGCGCAGCCGCGGGAGAGACGGACGGCGACTGGGCCCAGCAGTGGGTGGAGAGGCACCGGGAGAGCGGCTGGGGCCAGGGCCAGGGGCCTGAAGGCTCCGACTGCATGTCCGTCATCAGCCTGCAGACCATCGCCTCCGACCTGGAGAAGTGCGACTCGGTGGAGCACCTGGGAGAGCTGAGCGACAGTGGGAGCGCACTGGGGGAGGAGTGGGGGAGGAGGGGGGCCGCGCACAGACCCCTGAGTACTGTAGTGGTGACAGAGGCAGTCCAGGGGCCGCACAGGGACCACGAGGAGCAGCCTGCTGTCGGGATGGACAAACAGGAGAGCTTCGTCAAACAGCACCACAGGAGCGTCAGTCTTTAGTCTGTTTTAGTGCACACTAGTTTATTTCATGCTCACTTTCTTTTAGGGATGCACCGATACCACTTTTTTGGAAAACGAGTACGAGTACAGTACTTGCATTTCAGTACTCCCCGATACCGATACCGAGTACTTAATAAAAAAACATGATTTAAATTTACAGGTAACAGCTTTAGTCATATAATTTAACAAAAAAAAACAAGGCACGGGGCAAACACTGCTTGTCCAAATATCCGTGGTGAAACTAAACGAAGAGGAGGCTTGCAGTAGGCTGTGGATGTGTTTTTTCACAGAGTCGTGTAGTTTAGGCAGCTCCGTGTCAGTCATGTAGGCGGCTTGGGACATCATAACATGGAGGAGACGCATGAATCCCACATTTTCTACCTCCGAAAGTCGCTGGTCACTCAATGCAATGTACTCAATGATTGCCTGTGTTATTTTCACAGCACGTGGATTGTCTCTGGACATTTTCTCGCAAGAGTTTGCTGCAGTGTGGGTTGTGTTGGTTTAGAAGCGTGGGTAAACTCTTTATACTCGTTGTCGTGTTGGGATTTTAGGTGCTTGATTAAAGTACTTGTGTTAAATGCGCTACCTTTTGAGCCTCCTCTGGACAATTTAGCTGAGCACAATTTGCAGTCCGCCTTTGTTTTGTTTTGTCTTCATTCACTTTGAAATAGTTCCACACGGCTGACATGTCTCATCTTTCCTTCGTTCTTCCCGCTCTGAGCTGCAGCCGGGGCCTGGGGGCGGGCACTCGGCGCCTGTGATTAACCCCTTGCACCCCGCTCAAACATAGACATTTCTCAGACCGTGGTATCGTCCCCGGTATCGGGGGACTTTTAACGAGTACGAGTACTTTCAAAAATGTGGTATCGAGGCCGAAACCAGATACCAGTATCGGTATCGGTGCATCCCTACTTTCTTTGTGTTTCTTAACGTGGCACTTCATCCTAAAAGGTACAAAGTCTTTATCCCACAACTAGAGGTAGGAAAAAGGGCCAGACAGACTGATTGGATCTCTATGGAGGTGTCCTGCCTAAACTTAGCCATATGCTTTATTTCTACTGGAGCGATACGGTATGGGTCAGTACAGGTAGGTTTCCATTACTAAAAGAAAACACACTTTACCATGTCTTATGGAGACGGGTTCTACTGTCATGTGAATTTTAGCACATTGGCCAGATGGGAACTGTAACCCTCCAGGGCTCGCTTGGATTTACCAAAAATACAGTCCCATCTATTTCATAATACACTGTTCAACACCTGCACAACAGAATATTTACTTGTTTTTCAATTAGTTTGAAATCAGTGTAGAAACAGTTCTTGCTTGGCCCTACGCTACAGTTGGCAAGAGCAGGTCGGGTTGGAAGGTACGAAGGGCGCTCACTAATGAGGCTGTACGTGACGGCAAAGGGAGCAGTCTATCACAAAATACTGACCTTCTCCGACACCTGAGCCTGCAGTCTGACCTATAAAACATCAGGTACTAAAATATAATCAGTGTTTTTGTAATTATCTAGACATAAAAAACAAATCTGAGGTTTGGTGTAAGACCTTAGTCGACCTTTGATTCTTAAAATATGTTCTGAATGTAGCACAAGACTCGTCGCAGTTGGTTGCTGTCATTTGCAATTAAAACGACTGCAGAGCAGATCTTACCAATTGTGCTACATACTTGAATTTTTTTTTAATCAGCAAAGAATATTAAGTCCCTTTTGCCTGTCCTTGAGCAGTGTTCTAGTGCTGTCTCTGTAAAGTCAGCTGTGATTCTGATCTCTGAGCAGAGAGGTATCAGCAGCCTCCAAAACTCACTGCATCACTCCCTTTTAGTCTTTGACTGTTGGACAAAACTGTGACTCACCAGTGGCTGTTTCTTCTGTGAAAACTGACAGCTGCCTGTGGAGAAGTCCACTCTTCTGTCGTTTCTTCTCAGAGCCCAGTGGTACGTCAGTGTTTTCACCTTGAAGAAATGGTTGGAGAAAATGGTTTTCTGTGGAATACAATATGTCCGGTATGCCTTATACACTTAAATATAATATTTTTAGAATTTGGTTGACCCTGGCCCTGCAGACACTTAATTTAAATTAAACTTTATTAATCCTCAAACTAATATGTGATATGATGAAGAGGGCATCAGGTGCTGGGTCTGTAAAGGCAGTGTCTGGTATGGCTCTTGGTGTAAAATAAACTGTAACCCCAAACACATGTGAGAACTCTCTTGGGATATACAGTAGCATGGTCTCAGTCCCATTGCCAACAGCTCCATGGCCCATGTTTACAGATTGTAAGATAATTAATAAGTATTATTTCCGCACTTTGTAAGAGGGTACATTTACATTTATTCATTTTGCAGACACTTTCATTCAAAGTGACTTACATTAAGGTTCCATTCTCCAGTGTTACAGCTGGAACACCACTGGAGGAGGGGGGTTAAGTGTCTTGCCCAAGGACACAACAGCAGTATGAACTGTGAGGAGAGCGGGCATCGAACTGCCAACCTTCCCGTTGAAGGACGACCGCTCTACCACTGAGCCAGGTACCTACTCTCAATGTAAATTTATTATATGAAACATTTAATGCACTGTATATAAAGTTGGGCCAGCTCCTAGTTAGTATGTACTGTATATTCATAAAGTATAAGTCTGAATAATTGTGAGCCTCATATATTTCTACAGTGTACCTTAAGGCCTTTGTTTCTGCAAAAAGCCATATTCTCAAATGAGCCAAAACATTATGTTTTTTTTCTTTTTCTTTTAAGTGCCTAAAATCCTAAAAATCTGTCACTAATTATGTTGTGGTGGCCTTTGAAATGTGTGAATATTGGAATTGATATTAATATTGTAAGCAGCTGTTGATGCTGGCCTCTGCTTAGCATTGTATTTATTTATTTTCTTTAAGTGAAAATCACCAGAAGTAGTACTAATATATTTTTTTTATTGGTAAATTATGATTAATAAAACAATGGATGATGCTGTCATTGTTAAAGGAGAACTAAGTGACTCACTCATTGTATGTTTTTTCATTGCATTTGACATTACCCAAAGCATTAATGGAGAAGAGTAGCTCATTTATAAAGTATGAGTATGTTAAATAACAGACATAAACTTTACCCACTGAGCTAACAAACATCCATATGGTCAGTGCAGAGATAAATCTGCTGCTGTTTACACACAGCATGTCCTTACTTAGGATTGGATTGCCCAGACTTTCACTTTCCAGACACTGTCTCCAGCTTCTTTCGGAGTTCTTTCTTTTGTCTTCAGATATACATTATTATGTATTATAACCTTAACCGAGCACCCGACTCATTTTGACCTTTTGGCTCAACGTTACACAAAAGACCTGTACATTGAGTGCATCACTGGAGACACTGTCCTGATCCTTCTTACAATCTCCCGTTCCATTCTTCCCTCTTTCGTGCAAAAAGAAAAAGACTCCCCTCCAGCCTTTTTCCCACTTACCGACTTACTTCTCCTTTAACTTTAAACAAAAATAATATATTCCAATTGCAATCTTGGACTAAATGTGACAATGCCAGTATGTACTAACCACAAAGTTGTAACAAATGATCTCCAACATAGTATTTATTTTATAAGATTTGTTTTGCACAAAGAGATGTTCTCATTTAATGTGTGGTGTTAATGTACATCTGATGTGAATGCATGGATATAATTTATTCTAACCATTGTTACCACTTTGCTCTAGATTGGGTCTGACTTTAACATATCTATGTCACATATGCAATAGTTTTCCTCAATAAAACAAACGTCTAACCCATTTGACTGTGTCCTACTGTTATTGTGGTGTCTATGAGCAATAATAATAGCTCATATACAGCATTACAAAACACTTAGTAAAAATAAATGAGACGACACAATGATGGATGTTGGATGTGTACAATACGTGTTTGTTTGGAGAATGATGGAGAGTCGGACTGAAGGCTACGACACAATCCACTCTCTCATTTAGCTCACCATTCATCCATGTGACCCAGCGCGACCTCGTTGGCTGCAGCGCTGGATTGTAGAGCCTCGAGGCTGCGCTCTGCCGCTCCAGATTAAGAACTTGACCCATAGTTATTAAGCGACATGGGCTCGGACATCTGGAGTCGCTTTCAGGTCTGACAGCAAATTCATTTTATCAGCTTAAGATTTCTGAAGAGCAGCTTTACAGACAGCACAGATGGGTGTGTTCCAGGAATAATACTGATGTTTTGTCCTGATGGTCAAAGCCTATCAAATTAAAGTGAATTTCCCCATTGAGATAACAAAGTGATAGTAAAAAATACAGAAAATCCTTAAAAACATCCTCAAAACTGACAAAAAAATGTAATGTTTTTCAGTTGTTCTAGTAATAGTCTCATTCTAAGAGGCTAGAGGCAGAATTTCTGGCTGTAGCTTCATGAATTAAAACAGATGCATTTAAGAGAAATTACCTACATTTTATTTTTTCTTGTTTTTGAGAAACAGTTTAATCATCTAATATCCTTTTGTGAATAGTCCTAGGCTTTATTATTAAGGATTTTAATAGATGAGTGAGCACATACTGGAGGTTTTGGCCAGGCACATGCGAGCATAGAGAGAGGTCTCAAGTTTGGGACACTCCCATTAGTCTACGCCTCTTGTCAACAAGTACTAGGAAATAACGGCTGCCAATAAAACAGAGAAAGTGTCTATTACAGCACTGGATATTTCAAAGCAGCTCAAAAAGAAAAACAGGAATAGAGAAAACATTCCATTCACAAAAGGTTTAACAAGGTGGGATCAGATCAGTGACGCTGAAAGATAAGCTATAAACTTTGGTTAGATGTGAAGTATTTGTATTTTGTGGTCATGAATTGTTCCAGTTTCACTTTCAAAACCAAAAAAGAAAGAAAAGCAGAAAGAAAAGGTCCCCAGCGCTGCTTTTGGCATCGAAAGTTTTGACAGCTGGAAACAAACCAGAAACCATCTTCTACTACTTTTAATTGCTGCTATATCCACCTTCTCGCTTTGCTATATATTTTTTTTGTTTTGAATTTAAATTTTTTCAAACTTGATGTCACTGGGAATGTGATGTGAAGTATTTATTTTTGTGGTCATGAATTGCTCCAGTTTCACTTTCAACACCAAAAAAGAAAGAAAAGCAGAAAGAAAAGGTCCCCAGCGCTGCGCAGATGGAGTCTTGACCCTCTGCCACAAACATAAATTGATACCCACCTTAAACATCCTCAGTGAAGTTGACGTAATGTCTCTTCTGTTGGTGAGTAGAACAGAGGATCAGCGTTTAGATTGAAGGGAGAATGTTTAAATGTGCCTTCTGTGTATGACCTCCTGAAGCAGAAGGACTATTGGCACATTTCAGGTATGCTCTGTACCTCGGTAGATAATATGGTTGCACAATCAGCATGTGATGTTTGGTATATAGGTATGGGATATGCATTTTCTTTAATGTTGTGATGACAATATGATTTTGGCAAAGACAATACTACATGACAGATGAAGAGAGTGTGTAACCAGTTAATTATACAAAATATAGTTAATGTGGGTCCATACTGTCTGTGAAGGTTCTCAGTCATCCAGGTCAACTTTAAAAAAAGGTTAAGGTAAAAGCATTTGGTCTTTATCAATTCTGATAAAGGGGGTTTATACTATTACCTTATATCAAATGTATAACATGTCTCTTTGTTGGTCCGTCAGTTCATCCCGTTTTTTCTTTAAGGTAATCATATAAATGTTAAGCACATTGATATTTTTGTTTCCAAAGTTATATCTAAAGAAGAACTGTGATCTATTTGCTCCGCTTTATGGACTTTGAGACACTTGAATGGGAGTCATATGAATGCTAACAGTATGTTGAGCTTGTTCTGTTTGGCATAGGGTGGAGCTGTGACGTATGCTAACACATGCTGCTGTCTTGGCCAGGACTCCCTTAAGAAAGAGATTTGTAACCTCAGTGGGACTTTCCTGGTTAAATAAAGGTTAAATAAATAAAAGAAAGAAAGAAAGTTCCAAGAGCTTGTAAACAGGAATGTGATGTTTTTTTTACCTTCTCTCTACAAAGCCATTAACACACCCCACCAACACTAATGTTAGGGTTTTTCTATTAAGATGCATCTTTATAACGGTTTAAACTTTTATAACTTGTTAGTTGTTAACTTTGTATGTTACACTGTACCTCAGATTAAGGACACTAACTACCTCAACTGTTGAAACCAGTTAGAACCAGTTGGTCGCCCCGTCTGGACACATCAAATACTGATCCTGACGCAGGAAGTGCCCCCTCGTGTGTGAGGTGTGGCCAAAGGTTAGGACTTTTAGAGTTTTGAGTTAAACAGGGGCACAACTCGTGGGCTAGCCTCGTGTTAGCTGCGGGTTGTGTACCAGCGCTGTACTTAGACCTTTTTCTGAGTGAAATTAAACAAACTTTACATTGGTTTTATAGTTTTTATTCTCTTAGTCTTAGCTCCAACACTCGTACCAAAAGAGCTGTAAGAAAGTGTTTTCAAAGTAACACTAACACAGCCCATACAACCACTAACAACACTGTTACCAGTTGAACTCAGAATTAAAAAAGTCCCTTGGATGAGGGACCATCCATCTTCAAATCAACGTCCAGATGCCTTTTCTGAAAAAGAAAAAGACAATATGTTGCAAACTTTTATCCATCCTTTTGAAATAAAACTTATCTGGTCATGGTTCGGTCATAGCCCAGCTCGGGAGCGCGGTGTAAACTGAAGCAAGGCTGATCCTGTGGCTGGATTCATGAAATAACTATTGGGCGTTAGTCTGAGACACTCTCACAAACGGTTCATTCAGGACTGTTTTGTTTTTATGAAGTGTTGAGTCACATAAGTGATAAGACTCTGAATAAGACACCACTGCCTCACGGTTGGAGGTGGATTCACCTGTGGGATTGGTAAAGAGGAATTTGTGTGCAAGTGAGTGCTTTTGTTGATGTCCATTAGGAACATATGGAAGATATAAATGCATGCATCTCATTTGAAAGAGAATGTGTGAGGGTTAATATGTTTAAATGGTTCCAATAGTTTTCTGTCCTGCTCCTTTAACATCTCCTGACTCAGGTGTAGTTGTCAGAATATTGAAGCGTCTCGTCATCCCAGAGCTGTTCCTGATGCCATCTTGTCCTTTTCATCATGTGTCTGACCTCATGAGCGTCATGTGGGTTGTCACTGACGCCTGCTCTCTCCTTGTCCCCACGGAGCATCACTGCTGCCGTTCCTCTGCCTTTTTTCTGTGTTTGCACATGAAAGAACTCCCAGCACAGAGCCATATAACCTAACGCAGATGAATACATTTTATACCGATGTGGCAGTCTGACTGAACAGCATTTTCAAACCAACAGAAGCCTGATAATTGGATTGTGTTTGCAGGTCTTAATAACTACTGGGGCAACTTAACATTTTAACATTTTTATTGTTACTTGTAGCTATTTACAAGCAAGCAGCATCCTCCAGGACTGAGGCGTGGACATAATGCACAACACAGTTCTTGACCTTTAGCGAGGGATAAACTCCTAAAGCTATTCATTTTCATAAACCCAGTGTTGAAGTAAATGGTCTTGGTATCTAATGCTATGTGTATGAGGATAAATATATTTTTTATCTTCAAAACACAAAGGAACATAACTTGACTGTGCGTCCATTTAAAATGTAGAGCAACACTTCTAATTAATTACTCCTAATTAACTCTTTTCTAATAAAAAGAAAAGAAAGCTGCAGCATAACCAAGTGTTTTTCACCAAACGTTAACAAAATAACCATTTCCAACACATTTTCCTAAACAACAATCCACCATACACCTGTCCTATGGAATTGCTGCTCTATTATAACCTTGTGCTGCAGCTGGATTCTCGCGAGATTTGGGAGTTCCCAAACTCGGGGAAATCCATCTTGTAACGCGCCAAGCCAACTGCTTGAATCGAACCATGGGCTCACCAGCCTCTTGTGACCAATGATGTGTCAGCACAAACAGGAAGAGGCGGGTTTTAATTTGTCAAATGCACAACATGCGTCCTCTTCTCTTGTTTGTGATCAACATGGCTACGCCGAATGATGCTAAAGCTAAAAAATGTGGCACTAAAGGATTTTCTGGAAGGATAAGATGTGCTCTTCTTCGTACTTGCTTTGTCATATTCTGAATACATACATGCTCCTTTCAGCGGCCGACGTCCTCGTTTCATTTACCAATTTAGTGTTAGTTAATGTTTCTTTTCTTTGCAGATTTACTTTACAATAACTATTAATGTTACAGCTGTTTGTTGTTTCTTCATATCAGCTGCTACTTAAAGCTCCAGTACCCGATTTTCTGTTGGTGAAAAGTTGCTGTGAAGGATGAGGAGGTGACAGAAAAATTCTTCCCCATTCCAGTTACCGAGCCTGCTGCCATTGACCTCTCACCTGTCCCCCTTACAGCAGAAGGAAATCAAGCATTTTCTTAATCCAGCTCTGTTCCAGGAGACTCCTGGCTTTACTTCACTGGTACAACATCAGATCCGGCTAAACAAGGATGCTCCGGTGAGGCAGAGGAGCTACCGTATCCATGAGCGGTTAGTGCCAGTGATGAAGAAAGAAATTTAACTCATGTTAGAGCTCGGAATTATTGAGATCTCTAATAGTGAATGGTGTAGCCCTGTTGTGCTTGGTCCAAAAAAAAAAAAAAAAGGATGGTTCTCTCCGGTTCGATTTCAGATATCTGAATGCCATATCAAACTTCAATCCCTACCCAATGCCGCGCATTGACGACTTTCTGGAACGAGTGGGGAGTGCATCCTACATTACAACCTTGGATCTTTCCAGAGGATACTGGCAGCTGGCAATGGCACCGGAGGCAAGGGAACTAACAGCATTCAAAACACCTTTTGGCCCTGCTGGACCAGGAGACAAGATACTCTGCAATAGAACTGGAGTGTCTGGCAATGAAGTGGGCCATTGACTCTCTGCGGTACTACCTGTTTGGCCAACCCTTTATCCTGGAGACTGACCATCGAGCGCTCCAGTGGCTGCACCGCATGAAGGAGGCCAACACTCGTATCGCTGGATGGTATCTTGCACTGCAGCCTCACAACTTTACTGTAAAGTACAGGCCGGGGAAAAACAACATTGTGGCAGACTGTCAAGATTGGCAGAAGACTAAGGCTTTGGCTTTCTGAGAAGAAGGGGATATGTCACAGCCAGTTTGTTACCTGGCCAAAACACTTTAAAGGCCTGTTCACACCGGGACGAATTTAGCGCGTGATATTCGCCGACGTTTAACGCCTCGTGACTAAACAAAGGGCGCCAATGTGAGTGTGCACACCGACGCGAAAATGTACCGGCCTTAACACGACACTCTTGCACTTTAGACTGTTTACACACAGCACTTTAAACAATAGTACTTGACAGCACATGCCAGTAAAGAAAGGATTGCACAGAATTTGGTTTTAAATGTATTTATTGAATGGTCTTTCTGTTGAGGATCCGGTTGACATAGAAGCACTTTGATAGATTTATGCTCAGCCCTGGAAAAACGAGAGACATTAGAAACAAAACTATTTAGGTGCAATATGTGTTATGTGGGTGTGTGACTGTATTTTAAGTGTTTCAGTGAATTGTGTGTGTGTGTGTTCTGACCTCACCTTGTCTTGTGTCCAGGTGTTAAAAGAGTCCCCGGGGCATCAAGAGTCATTTAAAGGTTCCAGCCTGGACCAAGTCAAGGGAAGGTGTAGGGGTAACAGGGTTAGGTGTTTAAGGGTTTTATTGGTTTTAGATTACATGTGTGTATTGTTTAAGGTTTTAAATACATATTTGGTTTTGTTTATAGTTTAAGGTTATGGTTTAGGTGGATGGAGGATTTTAACTTAGTTTTAAGAAGGCTAATGTTAATATGTTATTCCATGTGGGTTTTAGTGGTATGATCCAATTGGCAAAGAAGGTATTTAAGGAGTCTGCTTCAATCATTGGGGGGTTCTTCTTTGTCTGGTTGGTCTGCTGCTGGAGAAACCATGGAGCTATAGCCGCTATTGCATACTGCCCTTTATTTTGTAACAATGGAAAATTGAAAAGAAAAAGTTGTGGACCACGCCTTTTTGCCTCTGTCTGGTATTTATCTCCTCACTATTCCAACCGCTAACGACCAGCTGCGTCACACCGTCCCTGTCTCAGACTCTCCTTGTTAAACAATATGTGACTGAATTCAGTATTTATGCGCGTTTTAGGTTGCCTCCCTTTTTTCTGTTGATATTTTTTCCTTGAGGCGTTTCTCTGTTGAAAGACATTTTCAGTGCTGAAATACACTTTATTGGCAGCTATTACACTTCCTGGAATGTCAGATCACAAGCCGGTGTAGACCAATAGGAGTGCCCCTTTTTCCAGCATGTGTTTTGCTCGCATGTGATTGGCCAACCTTTTTTGACCCTGAATCTCCATTAATAAACAGTAAGTAACATCATAAAGCATGCTTTTTTATTACTTTTACAATATACGATTTGGGGTTTAAACCATTTAAAAAAATAGAAAATAGAAAAAAAAATGAGGTACACTTCAAAAATATTTCCTCTCAATTTTGAGATGCGATTTTAGTTTTGGAGTGCGCCACTTCGGGGCAGTATGACGAATGTGCCTCAGGCCTGAGCTTCTCAGAGTCTCGCAGTCTCCTCTTTCTACCGAGCGAAACTGCACTGAACAGGATCACGCTGCCTACTGTCAGTTCTCCTGCTCGTACAAGTTGGTAACGTGTAAAGCACATAAAAACACATACATATGAAGTGTGTATGTATGTATGTATGAAGTATGTCACTGGAGTCTGCATGTCCTCCACATGTTACTGTGGGTTCTCTCCGGGTACTCCAGCTTCCTCCCACCGTCCAAAGACATGCATGTATAGGTTAATTGGCAACTCTAAAGTGTCTCTAGTGAATGAATGTGAGAGTGAATGGTTGTCTGTCACTGTCTGTCTCTAAATGTTAGCCCTGCGACTAACTGGCCACTGTCCAGGGTGTACCCCGCCTCAGGCCCAAAGCTGCTGGGATAGGCTCCAGTCACCCGCGACCCTTAATGTGAGTAAGCGGTAGAAAATGAATGAATGAATGAATGTCACTGTTTTTCATTTATTTGTATTAAATCATTCACAATGGTCTATTCTCTTCTGTTCATAGCTTTTTTCGTGTTAATATTTAAAAGGTCACAGAGAATGAGTGTCTGTGACAGAGTTGTATCCGTCTTTGTTCTGTGTTAGCTCTCCATGGGCTCCGTGTCGGGGGCCCAGTGTCGGGGGCCCAGCTTGGTAACAGTAAAAGAGATTATAGCACCAGCTCGTTTTTATTGGTGTTTTTATTGCACAATATAGATCTTAAAACCCCGCAAACCAAAGCTAGCTCATACTATAAACGCTATAAATAAATAGTAGTCCATTTGTGAGCATCTAAAGTAGCAGCCTCTGAGCAGCAGAGTTAGTGGAACACAGACAGGACTCACAGGTCTGTACTGCCTATGCACTCACTTTTCCCTTCTCTTTGGTTAATAATGATATGTACAACATGCCTTTTGCTCTTTGATTATTGCAACTTAAATCCCTTAAAAAAACAAGTCTGATCTTTGCTGTAGTTTCTACAGAGCTGAATTAGCCATAGTGATAAATAAGTAGCCAACCTTAAACAAAATGTATTTAATTATTTAATAGACATTGATAACAAGAGCATGTTGTCACTGGGTAAATGTCACATACTGTACTTTATATTGTCACAATCAGAGGCTAGCCTCATGAAGAGTGGAATATAGAGCTTTAGTTTAGTGCTTTGAGTCTGATGGAACATGAGACTGTTTAACAGTGATCAGCCTCGTGCACTTTTCTTTTTGTTTGGCATTAAATTGACGGTATTAGGAGATGAAACCTAAGTCCAGATGCCTCTGTTTTAACTTTTTCTGTACAGTATGGTTTATTGATGTTCAAATCATTTTGGCTTTAGTTAGTTGCAGTTAGAATTTTATTAGTATTTTACCGTAAATATTACATTTTAACTCTGTATTTCACAGTTGGCCATAAAAGACACCACATGTTTGATTACAAAGCAATATTTAAAATAACTATTTGTTCTACAACAATTATTTGTATGTTATATTATGTTAATTTCCACTTTATTTGCTAAAATCTTGTGCTTTTCACACGTTGGTAGTTATTTATGTTATGCAATTTAGTTTTAAGTGATTTTAGCATTTACAGGTATTTACAGTATTTTACCATAAATATTACATAGACTAACCTAGTTAAATAAAGCCTAAATTACTTTAACAGTGTATTTTTCTTCACAGTTGGGCTATTAAGTCTTTTTTTTCTTTTTGTTTTGTTTTATAAAGAGTATGGTCTTTTATTGTTAACCATTTATGCTTTTGCAGGCATTTACTGTTGCAATTTGACAGTATTTTACTGTAAATATTACATATTGGTGTCTTACTGTTTAATTACAAAGCAACATCAATGAACACACAGTGGCAAGAAAAAGTATGTGAACCTTTTGGAATTTCAATGTTTTCTGAATAAATTTGTCTTAAAATGTGATCTAAACTTCACCTGAGTCAAGAGTATTGACAAACATAAAATTCTGATCTTTTATGTCTTAATTGAACAAACTCATTCAACATTCAAAATGGAAGTGAAAAAAGTAAGGGAACCCTTGAGTTAATGACCACAAAAAAGCTAATTGGAGTCAGGTTTTAGCACACCTAAAGTCTGGTTAAGATAATATGTTTGGAGGTGTGGACTAAAGCTACTCTGACTGATAAAAAACCCTCAAACTTTTGGAGTTTGCCCTGCACAAGAAGAACACACTTATGTGAGCCATGCCTCGCCAAAAAGAGCTTTCAGAGGAGCTACGATCTAGAATTGTTGCTTTAAATAAAGCTGGAAAGAGTTACAAAGTTATTTCAAAGACTTTAGATTTCATCAGTCTACAGTTAGCCAAACAATCTACAAATGGAGACGTTTTGGGACTGTTGCTACTGTATCAAGAAGTGGGCGCCCAGTCAAAATGACACCAAGAGCACAACAAAGACTCATCAATGAAGTAAAGACACAACCCCGAATGACAGACAAAGATTTGAAGGCATCATTAGAACTTGCTAACATCTTTGTTCATGAGTCTACAAAACGTAACTTAATGGAAAGGAAACAACATGACTTCACTTTTTCCACTACCATTTTGAACGTTGAATGAGTGTGTTCAATAAAGACATAAAAGATCAGAATTTTTTTGTGTAATTATTTTTAGACACATTATGTGTGTCAATACTCTTGACTCAGATGAAGATCAGATCACATTTTAAGACAAACTCATTCAGGAAACCATGAAATTCCAAAAGGTTCACATACTTTTTCTTCCCACTGAAACTAATTATCCATATTAGCCAAGAGCTGCAAACGCTCCAAATGCATGCTTGGCAAAAAGTCTGCAGTCTAACCTGTCTTGACACTCATGACTTTACCGAATGAGGAAGCAGTGATCATACCTCCGGGTTAAATAGCTAACACAACACAAGGTGACAAGACAGTTTACTCTTAGCTCTGTTCAAGGCTAATTCTGTCGTATTCACTGCAGAATCCTATCTACAAACAGACAGATCTGATTAGGGAGAATCTTTATTAAGCCATGTGTCCACTATCTTTCAATGCAGTAGGCGTTAATGGTCTTTGAAACAGAGAAATAAACGATTACATTCAATTATTCAGCAGTGATATAAATACGCTCAGACAGGCTAGAAAGAGGCTGGAGAGAGCTGCAAAGTGTAAGGGGACCGAAAATGTGATAATTGAATGTGAAAGTCGGCAGGGAGAATTGGGGACAGAGCGGGGGCAAGTGAAGACGAGCTAAACTGTCCATAGACTATAATTGTAGGGCTGTATTGGGTAAAGGTGACAAAATAAAGCAGTGAGTGATGACAACTTAAAGATGGAGAGCACTCATTGTGGCCTCAGCAATTTCCTACTTCAACAAGGTGGAAAAAACGAGCATTTATATGCGCCGTAATGAAGTCCAAACCGCTGCACTCCGGTTATAATTACAGAGTGTTGATGGGAAATGTGAAGATGGTCGAGAAAAGAATGAGCAGCTGTCGTGAAGTAGGAGTGCCTGTATGTCTGCAACAGTGTGTGTTTATGTAAGAATAGATTCACAAAGCATATATTTTGGACACTTACTGATGGTGTTTAACTTAAAGGTTATTGTACTAATGTCCCTTCTTACCATTTTTTTCTCTCTCTTACACTGGCAGTGAACCATATGTACCATATATTTTATCTACTGCAGCGTGAAGTGTGTAAAACCAAAGCATTAGCCAAACACAAAGTTAAAGAGCACACAACGTTTCCAGTACAGTACACTCAAAGCCAAACAAGACAAAAGTGGAGGTTTTCTAGTTCCTACGTATTCTGAAGTGCCAAAACAGATTTTTACAAGAACAACATTTGTGGTGATACTGGTTACCAAAGACCAAAGTCACATTGGTCTTGATGCACATAAGATTGGATTACGCTTTATTTTTTCTCTTGCATTTACGGGAAACGATTTAATCACCCAATAGCATTCAATCAATCAATTAAATAATAGAATAGAGTATTCTCTGAGTCTGCAAATAATAGATGAGAATGAACAGCTTCTGGAGAAAGGAGCGCTCCCATTGGTCTACAATGATGTCAATAGGGAATTAATGATTACTAATAAAACAGAGAAAGTTTTAAGTCTGTGCTCTCCTTTCCCATTCCACCAAAAAACATGTACAGTATAGGATTATAAATGGAAATGAGCTGTTCAACTATAGTCTGGTACAAGCATCTCTGCTTTGGCCAAAATTTCTAAGATTTAATACAGCTTTTTACGCAGTAAAACAGCTTGGGAAAAAAAACATACATAGAGTTAAAGGGAAGCAAAGTCAAACGCAGATAAATATTATTAATGCATCCACACAATGTTGATGGTAAATGGGATGCATATTTATTTTTCTACCCTTCCCACCCAAAGTGCTTTACATGATACTTCCTTTAACCCCATTCACACATGGGGCAGACAGAGAGGGGGGCCAGCTCCCGACCACCACCAAACTAACCTCTACATTCGCACACATTCATATTCATACACCAGAGCCATTGCACTGGAGGAGTTAGGGGTCTTGCCCAAGGACACGACAGTATGAACTCTGGGGAGCGGGAGTTGAATCGCTAACCATCTGGTTATAGGACACCCGCTCTACCTCTGAGCCATTAGATCACGTAAAGATTAACGAGGCAGAGACAATTGCCACCAAGACTCTAAAGTCACAGCTAAGCTAATGTTAAGCTGACGCTAAGTGCTAAACTTCAGATTGGTGTAAGTATTTTGTGGAGGACAAATTGGTTCAGTTTTGTATAAAAAAAGAGAAAAACAGGAAAGGTTCCTAGGCTGCTTTTAGGGGAGAGTGGAATCTGAGTCAGGACCCCAAAAATCAGGTATAGTGGAGCTTTAATTAGTTTAATAAGTCTATAAATAAATTGAAGCAAACAGTGTTCTGTTGTGTTTTTAATTTTTCTAAAGCAGAAAGATAATTGTCACCACAAAAATATCATTGCATCTGTCAGTTGTGTCATTTCACATGCACTTCTATCACACCTATTTTCTAAATCACATAAACCTTTATTCATTTACATAATACTTCATTTGTCATTTTTGATATAAATTGAATCTCATTTTAAGGTATGTATATAATTCTCATGCACTTTTACTACATTTTATCAGGTTATTTTTGTTAGTTCCACCATACAACTACTGTATATTCTTATATTTGGGTTCATTCATTGCCCAGTGCATCTGTTGTGCGTCTCCCCTCTAGCTCTGTTCTTGATCCGTCATCAGAGATTCTGTCTTCATACATGACTCTGTGCACGGAACAAACCGAGTCCAACATGTTCGGTTTCAAAGGTTGAGAGAGTTTTGACTAAACTGAATATTTTGTCAGAGTAAAATGGCTTTGACAAACAGGAGATCCGGCCCGCTCCACTTGAAAGTGTGTTGACCCGTAAAGTCGGAGAAACACTGGATAAAATTGTCACAAATCAGTCCGTAATCTTTTTTTAATGTTGCAAGGCAGCGGAACACAAACAGACGTGTTTAGCCCCAGGCTCTGCTCACAGGAAGGACAACGCACCAAGGCTCAGGGTTTTCTGTGAAAGAGGTGCGCCTTCTGTCTTCACGAGTGACAATTTATTAAAAGAAATGAGGTAAACAAGAAAATTTACAAAATAGAGAGTTATGGCCACAAATATAAAGAATTACAATTTTACAAGTCATGATATTTTTGAGAATATAGTTGTATTAGTTTTTTTAATGCCATTATCAGTCAATTCAGTCAAATCAGTCATTATTGTCCTGGTTAGTAACATGTATATTATTGATATCAGACCTTGAATACCAAAAGATATTTTTATTTTTCTGACCATAAAACATTTTTATTTTTTCTCAGTCCATTTTAAATTTTAAACCTAGTAACACTTATACATTAGGGCTGGGCAAGTTAACGCGTTTTAATCGCGTTAACGCGTTAATGAATTAACGCCGACAATTATTTTAATCGCGCGTTAACGTCGGCCGATTAGTATGGTGAAAGACGAATGACTGCACGTATGAGCCGCCCTCATACAGTGCTTTAAGTGGGCCGGTACGCACCTGTACTCAGTACCGCCACTTCTCCGTGCGCCCAGAACGTGCTTTTAGCGTACTGGTACGCTCATTTGGACATCTGTTTTAATAGAGGTTTTAATCCTTTGCCTGCTCTGCCGCTTTCCAGAGCGCCCTTCACAATGCACGCTTCCTAATTCGTCCCACCAAGAGCAGAGACTACATTACCCATACACCCTTGGGTATGGCAAGTGAAAGGGAGAGGGTGTGTGAAACGTGCGGGAACTGCATTCACATGCTCTGACTGTAATGAAAACACAAGAGAGACATTTATATTGTTTATATTGTTATAATGTTATGATTGAAGCTCTGGACCTAACTTGTTTTTCTATAACAAACTAAACAAAATATTAATGCCCTGTCAGTGGCAACTATTTTTGTTTTTAATATAGTTGTTTAATTTAATTAGGTGATTCTACATTTAAATATTGATGATAACAAGCTTGGGGGAAAACACAATTAATTGCAATTAATTACAGAAAATGTGCAATTAATTAGTTAATTTTTTTTAATCGATTCCCAGCCCTATTATACATATATATATATATATAATATAATATTGACTGGAAATATGTTTGTAGATTATTTGTTCTGAACATCACACTATTTAGTGATTAGACCAAATTGAGAGAAAGGTTTATGATGCTTTACCATCACATGCAGATGTCCTAAGGGTCAAAGTTTTTACATTTCAATACATTGATCCTATAATGAAAGACTGATTTAAATCTATATTAATAGTATTGTGAGGCACTACTTGGACAATTTTTAAATTTATGAAGCAGCTGGAGGAAACAGAAAACTCCATCAAGAGTCTTTATATTAACAACATATGATGGACTACACAGCATTTTAACTTTATAATGTTTTTTTTTTTTTTGATTGTTTGCTATGAACCAACTTGAAATACAAGGTTAAATATTGCTAACTGGTTGTAATATAATAAAGCTATCAGTATTATTGGGGCCATTGTATTTGACTTGTCTGTGTGTTGTTGCTGTAGGAGATGATCCAGACAAACCTGACCAGTGCTGTTGAAGACTGGACTCCTCCCACTTCAGTCATCTGACTTTTTACACACCAGAGAATAACAAGCACTTATTCATGTAAATTACTCAAATGCTATTCTAATGAACTATACATTACAAAACATCTTTTTACACTATACTTTTCACATGTGCAGTCACTGTTTGCACTCATTTTAAAATGAACATTGCACAGACCTGTTCTTCTCAAGTTTCAAGTCACACTTGCTGTAACTGTAGGTACACACTCACACTGGTTGTAGCTGTAGGTACACGCTCACACTGGTTGTAGCTGTAGGTACATGCTCACACTGGTTGTAGCTGTAGGTACACACTCACACTGGCTGTAACTGTAGGTACACACTCACACTGGTTGTAGCTGTAGGTACACGCTCACACTGGCTGTAACTGTAGGTACACACTCACACTGGTTGTAGCTGTAGGTACACGCTCACACTGGTTGTAGCTGTAGGTACACGCTCACACTGGTTGTAGCTGTAGGTACACGCTCACACTGGCTGTAACTGTAGGTACACACTCACACTGGTTGTAGCTGTAGGTACACGCTCACACTGGCTGTAACTGTAGGTACACACTCACACTGGTTGTAGCTGTAGGTACACGCTCACACTGGCTGTAACTGTAGGTACACACTCACACTGGTTGTAGCTGTAGGTACACGCTCACACTGGCTGTAACTGTAGGTACACGCTCACACTGGTTGTAGCTGTAGGTACACGCCACACTGGCTGTAACTGTAGGTACACACTCACACTGGTTGTAGCTGTAGGTACACGCTCACACTGGTTGTAGCTGTAGGTACACGCTCACACTGTTTGTAGCTGTAGGTACACGCTCACACTGGCTGTAACTGTAGGTACACACTCACACTGGTTGTAGCTGTAGGTACACGCTCACACTGGCTGTAACTGTAGGTACACACTCACACTGGTTGTAGCTGTAGGTACACGCTCACACTGGTTGTAGCTGTAGGTACACGCCACACTGGTTGTAGCTGTAGGTACACGCTCACACTGGCTGTAACTGTAGGTACACACTCACACTGGTTGTAGCTGTAGGTACACGCTCACACTGGTTGTAGCTGTAGGTACACGCTCACACTGGTTGTAGCTGTAGGTACACGCTCACACTGGTTGTAGCTGTAGGTACACGCTCACACTGGTTGTAACTGTAGGTACACGCTCACACTGGTTGTAGCTGTAGGTACACACTCACACTGGTTGTAGCTGTAGGTACACACTCACACTGGTTGTAACTGTAGGTATGCGCTCACACTGGTTGTAGCTGTAGGTACACGCTCACACTGGTTGTAGCTGTAGGTACACACTCACACTGGTTGTAACTGTAGGTATGCGCTCACACTGGTTGTAGCTGTAGGTACACGCTCACACTGGTTGTAACTGTAGGTATGCGCTCACACTGGCTGTAACTGTAGGTACACGCTCACACTGGCTGTAGCTGTAGGTACACGCTCACACTGGTTGTAGCTGTAGGTACACACTCACACTAGTTGTAACTGTAGGTACACACTCACACTGGCTGTAACTGTAGGTACACACTCACTGATTGTAACTGTAGGTACACACTGGCTGTAACTGTAGGTAGGCTACACACTTACTGGTTGTAGCTGTAGGTACACACTCACACTGGCTGTAACTGTAGGTACACACTCACACTGGCTGTAACTGTAGGTACACGCTCACACTGGCTGTAACTGTAGGTACGCGCTCACACTGGCTGTAACTGTAGGTACACCGGCTCTCTTTACCCAGTATCTTCCTCGCCAATGTACGATCGCTAGTGAACAAAATGGATGAGATTCGACTCAACATGACACACAGCAAAAGACTTCTGAACTGTAACGTCCTTATCTTCACGGAGACGTGGTTAAATAATGGAATACCTGTAGGTACATACTCACACTGGTTGTAGCTGTAGGTACACGCTCACTGGTTGTAGCTGTAGGTACACGCTCACTGGCTGTAACTGTAGGTACACGCTCACACTGGTTGTAGCTGTAGGTACACATTCAACCTCTTATATTATTATTACCCCTGCCTATTTGCTGGGTGTACCCCCCCACTAGACACTGCCAAATATAAATGTTTTTTTTCGTGAATATGTTTTGGGTTTCTATGTATTTTTCAACTGTCCTGCACGAAATGTCCGTAATGGGAGTGGATCCCTCTTTCTGTGGTTCTCCCTGATGTTTCTCTTTTTTTCCCGGCTGGGTTTCTTTGGAGTTTGTCCTTACCCTGATGGAGGGTCTAAGGACAGGGGATGTTGTCTAGTGCAGTCTATTAACCCCTTTGAGGTGGCTGTTGTTGTGATATTGGGCTATATAAAAATTAATGTCTTGTCAAATTAGGTTGTGTTAATAAATGGTACAAACAGTAATAGATAAAGATTTGAAAAAAATAAAATGTGTTCAAGACCTTGTTAATACTACCTTCAGCAGTTAATAAGTGAGAGTAAGTTTTATAAAATCAGATTTTTGTTAAATTATGTAGACAATGTCTAGTTTAGAAAGAGTGCAGAGCCATTATGAACAGTAAATATTATTACTTGTAGAAGCTGACATAGTGTGGCAAATAAAGAAGGGGGGTACAATTTAAGAGAATTCAGGAGAACATAATTTAAAGGTACAGTGTGTTTGTACTACACTAAACCAACAATGTTTACCAGAAATGGTGTGATACTATGGAATGGAATGGAGAGTAATAAGAGTGTGGAAACAGGTTCATATAGAATTGAATTTTATTAAAATTATTATTATATATAATTATTTATTATTTAATTTTTCAGGAAAACAGAAAAACAAGAAAAGATATTTAACAGTGAAGAAATCTAATAAATAAAAGCAAAGGAATGTATTTATTTGAAGATGTTTCATCTCTAATTCCAAGAGACTTTATCAATTCTAAGACTGGTAAGAGAGCTGAGCTTATGTCTATAGAGGGAGGGGTTTGATATGAAATTATACCTGAAAACAGACATACCACATCCCTGTTTCCCGTTTGTCCATCAGTCTCCACTCAGGAATGATACAGGACTGCTCTAATGTGTCTTTTTAGTTCATAAACACACTCCAGCGGGTCAACACTCAGTAACTGACGCTAGTCCATTATGCACCACCTTGAACTCAGAGAACATCTGGGACAGGCCTTCTGCTCGTGCCCAGAGTCAGAACATGGTGAAGCAATATATCAGTTCGATGCATCAAAAACCTGGAGCCTCCAAAGCTTCAACGCTAACAATGCTCAAGTCCAAGCTAAAAACTTGGATACCCTCCTATGACAACTGAGTGTTTTATTCACACTATTTACGTTTCTATTTCCAAATTTTCTTTTTTATTCCTGTAAAGCAATTTGAATTACCTAGTGAATTAATTATTCTATATAAATAAAATTGCCTTGACTATAACTTTGTTCAGAAGACAGCTCCTCATAAATATGTTTTTGGCCCCAACAGCTGCATTTCAATTGAAGCTTGTGTACACAGTGCTTATGCTAAGCTAAGGCTAATCACATTGCAACAGCTCTCGACTTAACTGTAATGCTGAGATACATATTCATCTCCTGCTGACAGTGTTTGAAATGCAGAAGCATGTTTTTAAACGCTTAGTTGTGGTTTTAAGACACAGTGGCACAGATTTTGACAGATGCTTGGAAATGTGCCTCCATTCAAAGGGGAAGAACACTTTCTTGCTGAGACAGTGCTGACATGTTCTGAGTGAGGCCTGCTGCACCTGTTCTCCCGCCAGATCTCACGCGTGAACAAAAAGCCAGCATCAATCCAAATCTGTGAGAGTGGAACACAGGATTACGCTGCCGTCCTCCCACACATGATAAAAGAGTACCCAGGCTGTGAGGCAGCCATGTAGAAGGCGTCCGGAGACGGCAGCTTACACAGGTTCCGCTGCTCTGCGCTGGGAACACTCGGCCCTCACCAACTGGTTTATACAGTGTCCAGCTGGAAAACTCCATGGTCAATTGAGGCTTTTACAGCAGCGGCCTGTTGTAATTTCAGCTTCAACCTGTGAAATAGTACAAAGATTGAATGGCATTTAAATATTGTATGTAGCTGGTAAAGTTAATTTTCTCTGCAAAGCGGCTGAGCACCTAGAGTAAAACCCTGTCACCACGTGGAGAGGAGTCAGCTGAGGTGGCTGTAACATCTGTTTTGGATGTCCTCTGGATGCCTCCTCTCCCGGGACACTTTCTCCAGCTTAACCTGGGAATAGAAAGGAATTCCCCTAAAAAGCTGTGAGACATTGCATGTGCATTTAAGTGTTTTTCTCTAATATAAGGTCACATTCGCAATTTTTAAGAGGCTGGATTTCAGTGTCATAGGTGTGTTCCCATTTTAGCCAAGCTGTATATTCAGTCTAAAATTTTATTTAGTACTTTTTCTACACTTCATGGGCCCTGTTAATAATAATAATAGCCGCAAGCGTAAATAAAGCCCTCGCCTCAACTTGCAACAGCGGGGCACATGTCCTCGGGAAGCATGCCCTGCTTTAAAGTGCAAACGTAATGTCAAATGTGTCTCAAAAGCAAGTAACCATAACCCAAAATGGTGGGCTTGTCACAGCAATAGTCAAAATCTCATCTAAAAAGTAATTATGAACTTTTGTTGGCACACGTGTCTCAATGATGTTTGAAGATTCTGAGCTGGATATCCGATTGGGACAAGATATCTACAATCCCATGCTGGATGTGTGATAAATTTCATTTTAATATGACAAACTCCATTTTTTACTTCCTGTTCAGTTTTTAATAGATTTTGGGCGTTGCCATGGCAACACAGTTAATAAGTAGATGGTTTTCATTGGGTTTTTGTTAGTCCTTTACATAAGGAATGTGTGTACTAAATTTGATTTCTCTATAACAAACTAAATTATTTGGCCCAATTATAATTTTGTAGGGGGCGCTGGGCCTTTTCAGGATGGTGGTTAGATATACTGTAACAATTGGTCTTTTGGTTTCATTTCAGTCAGACAACATCTGTGAGAGTAACAGCAGTTTGAAAAGGCAAATGGTGGACTTGAAAACATCTCAAACTGCGCACTAAGCAAGTCACAGAGCAACTAGAAGACTCTCGTAACACACGACGCACAATTCAATGCTAACACGTAATTTACCATCACAAAATCCAACATCCGAACATCATATTATATTTATGACTTATTTGGGGTAAATGGCCTCGCCAATTAGTTTATGGCGGGCCGCCATAGACTCGTAAATGAGTGGATAACACTGAAGTAGATTTGTGTACACTGTGTGACGCAGGCAGCTTCAAAGGTGGAGCAGATGGCAGCCTGATAAATTAATCTCCTTTTGCTCCATTGCACCTTAGCCTCTTTCCCTTTAGACTTTCCTTGTATAAACCTATGATAAAGCAGATAATGCCTGGGCCGAGTACCAGTGCTGTCAAAGAGGAGCTACAGCCTGGCAGCACAGCACCACCACTGTATTATTGCTCTACGGAGACCACATACATCAAAGTGGTCATCTGTCGGGGATCTCCACTATTTATCCAGCACAGGGAGCAGCCATCGCTCTTTCTGTCAGCCAATCAGATCTCTAATTTTCCCCCGTTCAACAAGAAAGAGGGTGCAAAGATATGCTGCTTTTGTGGTCAAAGAGAAGAATGGAAATAAAAAGAATAATAACAGGTTTTTATCATACACTGCACTAGCTATTCTGGATGGACCACAATAATCAATTGTATTATTGTGGTCAAAGGCAGAGGCCAACAATAACTGACCATTTTAATGAGTATCTCTTTGTGCTGTGGAAGTCATTCTTGTCAAAAATGATAAACTAGCCACATTATTCTAGCAGAAAAAAATGCGGATTCATCTCCTGCTGGAAATGTTTCCCCACAAAGGCACTATTTTTCTTTCAAACAGAGATGGTTAAGCTTTAAAAATTATACTGTAAGCAGCTTATAGAGATGAAGTTTTCAAAAGGAAGTGAGCCGACAGCAAAAGACAGATTCTTTTTTGAATGTAACATGATGTTGTAGCTTGTGGATGGAGCTTTTTATGGACACTGTATCTGAATATGTGATCTTATATGGGTAGACTGTTAATATAATACTGTTAATATAGACTGAATGCTTGTCTGTCACTGTCTGTCTCTAAATGTTGGTCACTGTCCAGGGTGTACCCCACCTAAGGCCCTAAGCTGTTGGGATAGGCTCCAGTCACCTGCGACCCCTAACGGGACTAAGTGGTGGATAAAAGAATTGATTGGGGTTTTCATTTGTTTATTTGATACAGCTTGATACAACTAATAAAGTAATTAAGTTAAGTTATAGCTAACATGCAAAATTGTACCTTTCTTTGCTTATGGTTTTGGACTGTTGCATCATACTTGTTTCTCCTTAACCAGACCAGTTTGTTTTTTCCCTTGTTAAAATTAATGGAAAAGTTCAGTATTGAAATGCACACACAGTTTGTGATGATGTCACTTGTGATCATGTCTAATAAGTAAGTAAGTTGTCATATACAAACCCGATTCCAAATAAGTTGGGACACTGTACAAATTGTGAATAAAAACAGAATGCAATGATGTGGAAGTTTCAAATTTTAATATTTTATTCAGAATACTTGGGTTGTCCTCTTTATTCCGGATGACATGGCGTCCAAGTTTTTCAAAAAGAACTTCAAATTTTGATTTGTCAGAAGAGAACAGTTTTCCACAGTCCGTTTTAAATGAGCCTTGGCTCCAGAGAAAACTCCTGCGCTTCGGATCATGTTTAGATATGGCTTCTTTTTAGACCTATAGAGTTTTAGTGCCTTGATATTGCCTTTCTATGTTTTGCCGTAGCATTGGGGGAATTGGTGCTCCTCTGCCCATCTTGACCTCTGAGAGCCACTGCCACTCTGAGAGGCTCTTTTTATACCCAAGTGTTTGGTGCTGGCGTATTTTATGTCCCCCTTTCACCTTTTCCCCTCTTTTATTCAATTAGGTTTTTGTTTAACCTGGTGGTACCGGCTGTCCTGTTGGATTCTTTAAGGGTTAAATAAATAACAAATAAACAAAGTTTAACTATGACCCTGTGTCTTCTGTGTCCTTCATAAATATGTTTCATCCTTGGGTTGTAACATATTAATGGGGGCTCGTCAAAACTTTCAACGTAACAGTTTATAGCTGCTTTAAAGTTATTTTTTGGTTGTTTTTCTCTGCAGTTGTATTTATTTATTTATTCACATTTTTTTGTGAGGATTAATCCCTTAAGATGAATCATCTTGTTTTCGAGGGGGTCCTTTAACTCACATTCATTCATCAGGGACAGTTTAGAGTTGCCAATTAACCTATACTTCACACTCATTCACACTCATTCACACACATTCACACTCATTCACACTCATTCACACTCATTCACACACATTCACACACATTCACACACATTCACACTCATTCACACTCATTCACACACATTCACACACATTCACACACATTCACACACATTCACACACATTCACACTCATTCACACACATTCACTCATTCACACACATTCACACTCATTTACACACATTCACACTCATTCACACTCATTCACACACATTCACACTCATTCACACACATTCACTCATTCACACACATTCACACTCATTCACACTCATTCACACTCATTCACACACATTCACACACATTCACACTCATTCACACTCATTCACACACATTCACACACATTCACACTCATTCACACATTCACACACATTCACACTCATTCACACACATTCACACACATTCACACACATTCACACTCATTCACACTCATTCACACTCATTCACACACATTCACACTCATTCACACACATTCACACACATTCACACTCATTCACACTCATTCACACACATTCACACACATTCACACTCATTCACACACATTCACACACATTCACACTCATTCACACACATTCACACACATTCACACACATTTACACACATTCACTCATTCACACACATTCACACTCATTCACACACATTCACACTCATTCACACTCATTCACACACATACACACTCATTCACACACATTCACACACATTCACACTCATTCACACACAGACACACTCATTCACACACATTCACACACATTCACACTCATTCACACACATTCACACTCATTCACACACATTCACACTCATTCACACACATTCACACACATTCACACACATTCACACTCATTCACACTCATTCACACACATTCACACTCATTCACACTCATTCACACACATTCACACACATTCACACTCATTCACACACATTCACACACATTCACACTCATTCACACTCATTCACACACATTCACACACATTCACACACATTCACACACATTCACACTCATTCACACACACATTCACACACATTCACACTCATTCACACTCATTCACACTCATTCACACACATTCACACTCATTCACACTCATTCACACACATTCACAAACATTCACACTCATTCACACTCATTCACACACATTCACACACATTCACACTCATTCACACACATTCACACACATTCACACTCATTCACACACATTCACACACATTCACACACATTTACACACATTCACTCATTCACACACATTCACACTCATTCACACACATTCACACTCATTCACACTCATTCACACACATACACACTCATTCACACATTCACACACATTCACACTCATTCACACACATACACACTCATTCACACACATTCACACACATTCACACTCATTCACACACATTCACACTCATTCACACACATTCACACTCATTCACACACATTCACACACATTCACACACATTCACACTCATTCACACTCATTCACACACATTCACACTCATTCACACTCATTCACACACATTCACACACATTCACACTCATTCACACACATTCACACATTCACACTCATTCACACATTCACACACATTCACACTCATTCACACATTCACACACATTCACACACATTCACACTCATTCACACTCATTCACACTCATTCACACACATTCACACTCATTCACACTCATTCACACACATTCACACACATTCACACTCATTCACACTCATTCACATTCACACACATTCACACTCATTCACACTCATTCACACTCATTCACACACATTCACACACATTCACACACATTCACACATTCACACACATTCACACTAATTCACACATTCACACTCATTCACACACATTCACACTCATTCACACATTCACACACATTCACACTCATTCACACTCATTCACACACATTCACACTCATTCACACACATTCACTCATTCACACACATTCACACTCATTCACACACATTCACACTCATTCACACTCATTCACACACATTCACACTCATTCACACACATTCACTCATTCACACACATTCACACTCATTCACACTCATTCACACTCATTCACACACATTCACACACATTCACACTCATTCACACTCATTCACACACATTCACACACATTCACACTCATTCACACACATTCACACATTCACACTCATTCACACACATTCACACACATTCACACACATTCACACTCATTCACACTCATTCACACTCATTCACACACATTCACACTCATTCACACTCATTCACACACATTCACACACATTCACACTCATTCACACTCATTCACACACATTCACACATTCACACTCATTCACACACATTCACACACATTCACACTCATTCACACATTCACACACATTCACACACATTTACACACATTCACTCATTCACACACATTCACACTCATTCACACACATTCACACTCATTCACACTCATTCACACACATACACACTCATTCACACACATTCACACACATTCACACTCATTCACACACATACACACTCATTCACACACATTCACACACATTCACACTCATTCACACACATTCACACTCATTCACACACATTCACACACATTCACACACATTCACACACATTCACACACATTCACACTCATTCACACTCATTCACACACATTCACACTCATTCACACTCATTCACACACATTCACACACATTCACACTCATTCACACACATTCACACACATTCACACTCATTCACACTCATTCACACACATTCACACACATTCACACTCATTCACACACATTCACACACATTCACACACATTCACACTCATTCACACTCATTCACACTCATTCACACACATTCACACTCATTCACACTCATTCACACACATTCACACACATTCACACTCATTCACACTCATTCACACACATTCACACACATTCACACTCATTCACACTCATTCACACTCATTCACACACATTCACACACATTCACACACATTCACACACATTCACACACATTCACACTCATTCACACACATTCACACTCATTCACACACATTCACACACATTCACACTCATTCACACTCATTCACACACATTCACACTCATTCACACACATTCACTCATTCACACACATTCACACTCATTCACACACATTCACACTCATTCACACTCATTCACACACATTCACACTCATTCACACACATTCACTCATTCACACACATTCACACTCATTCACACTCATTCACACTCATTCACACTCATTCACACACATTCACACTCATTCACACTCATTCACACACATTCACACTCATTCACACACATTCACACACATTCACACTCATTCACACTCATTCACACACATTCACACTCACACTCATTCACACTCATTCACACCTGGGGCAGACAGAGAAGGGGGCTGCCATACAAACGGCCCTCACAGCCTTCTCCGACCACCACCAAACTCACCTCTACAGTCTCACACATTCATCCACCAGAGCTACGGACACTGGAGGCAAGGTGGGTTAAGTGTCTTGCCCAAGGACACAACGGCAGTATGAACAGGGGAGAGGGAGAATCGAACTGCCAACCTTCTGGTTATAGGATGACTGCTCTACCACTGAGCCACTGCGCCCCACAAGCTCAGGTGCTACTAATAGAGGCAAACAGTTACCAAGTGATATTTTTGTGCTTCTGTGACAGTTGCTGTATTACACACGTGGACAAAATTGTTGGTACCCTTCGGTCAATGAAAGAAAAACTCACAATGGTCACAGAAAAAACTTTATTCTGACAAAAGTAATAATAAATAAAAATTCTATGAATGTTAACCAATGAAAGTCAGACATTGCTTTTCAATCATGCTTCAACGGAATTATTTTAAAAAATAAACTCAGAATCCCTTGAATCCCTTGATAGTCTTCAGATTTCATTGTACCCTGCACAGATTCAAGACACTTTGTGCCAGATGCAGCAAAGCAGCCTCCTCCATGTTTGACAGTAGGGACAGTGTTCTTTTCTTGATATGCTTCATTTTTCCGTCTGTGAACATAGAGCTGATGTGCCTTGGCAAAAAGTTTTTTGTCTCATCTGTCCATAGGACACTCTCCCAGAAGCTTTGTGGCTTGTCAACATGTAGTTTGGCATATTCCAGTCTAGCTTTTTTATGATTTGTTTTCAACAATGGTGTCCTCCTTGGTCGTCTCCCATGTAGTCCACTTTGGCTCAAACAACGACGGATGGTGCGATCTGACACTGATGTTCCTTGAGCATGGAGTTCACCTTGGATCTCTTTAGAAGTCTTTCTGGGCTCTTTTGTTAACATTCGGATTATCCGTCTCTTTGATTTGTCATCAATTTTCCTCCTGCGGCCACGTCCAGGGAGGTTGGTTACAGTCCCTTGGATCTTATCTTTCTGAATAATATGTGCAACTGTAGTCACAGGAACATCTAGCTGCTTGGAGATGGTCTTATAGCCTTTACCTTTATCATGCTTGTCTATAATTTTCTTTCTATTCTCCTGCGACAACTCTTTCCTTCGCTTCCTCTGGTCCATGTTGAGTGTGGTACACACCATGTCACCAGACAACACAGTGACTACCTGAAGCCCTATAAATAGGCCCACTGACTGATTACAAGATTGTACACACCTGTGATGCTAATTAGTGCACACACCTTGAATTAACATGTCCATTTGGTCACATTATTTACAGTCTTTTCTAGGGGTAACATCAATTTTGTCCAGGCCTGTTCCATGAGTTTATTTTTTTAAATAATTCTGTTGAAGCATGGTTGAAAAGCAATGTCTGACTTTTATTGGTTAACATTCATAGAATTTGTATTTATTATTACTTATCAAAAATAATAAAATAAAGTTTTTTCTGTGACCATTGTGAGTTTTTCTTTCATTGACCGAAGGGTACAATTTTGTCCACATGTGTATGAATGCACACAGTCCAAAGTATTGGAGTATTGGGCTCTTTTAGTCTTTGGCCTCTCCAGACTGAATAAAGCTCTTTGAACATGTCTGCTATTGATTTTGGAAATGAGTGTCATTAGTTTCAAGACTCCGATATCCAATGGAGCACTAATAGAGTCTTCAAAAAATATTTGCCTCAGTTTAACCCTAACATAATGTGAATTTTATAACACTCCTCTGTTTAATTTAAACGTTATTGATCCTTGTAGGGAAATTCACTCTCTGCCTCCAACCCATCCATCATCAGTGTCACAGGGACACACTACAGCAGCTGCACCTGGGACCTGGCTCAGCGCACTGACTGAAGATGAGCCTGTTGTGTGCAATTGTGTGCAATTTACCTCAAACAACACAGATGGCACATTTTATAACTTGTTGCATGTGGCAGTTTTATGATTTTATATAAAATTCTCTTGAGTTGGCGTCTATAGTGTATTAAATTTTAAATCCAGAACTCGAGATGTGAGGTTACATTTACTTATACGTATACATTTACTATACTATAATATATAACTTTTTGAAATTATTGAACTTAAAGGTGCACTGTGCTGAATTTTGTAGTTTAAATTTGTTGAAGATAATGGCACACAGTAAAAACTGTTAATTAAATGTTATTAATGTATAATCAACAAATTTTAAAAAAAATCCATTTGTCTAACTTGGAAAAATACTGTAGATCTTCAAAGATTCAAATAACCCAGTGGCAGTTTCATTACTTCCTGTTCATGTTTCTACAAATGCCCAGAGAGGAAAGACTGAGCTCTGTTTGAGATGAAACACATATCTTGCTGTGGGTCTTTCAAATTTATAAGTCACCACAGACCTATTTCTACTGGGTCTGTTCATGTCCCTGCAGAGCTACCATAGTCTGTATTTGACAGCCCTAAGAGGTTTCCAATAAAACAAATCTAAAAAAGCAAATCTGGCAGTTCTAAGAGGGTCTATGAAGAGGAATTTAGACTGAAACACAGTCGCCAGTCAAAACACCTCATTCAGCTCATTTGCAGATTCAATACATGACTCGATTTTTTTATGCAGGGAAGATTGTCCAGAGCTGGACCAATAAGAGGAACTTTGCCATTAAGGATCATCCTTTTTAAGTAGCCCTGAAGGGTGTGTTTTTTAAAGCTGCTGTTCAGAGCAGATCAGTTTACCTACTGTATATCCACTAAATACTATTGTTAACTAAAGGGTTCTTTGCAAGAAAATAAACATCAAGGCTCAGCACAGAAACATTTTATGGCTGATAAAACCATGTTGCTGTAGTAGAAGTGTGTATGTGTGTTATGATCAGAATGGATATTTAAATAGTTTTATATAACACCTTTATTTTTGGTACAATATTTTAATCAAATTCAACTTTATTATTCCCAAGGCGAAATTCAATTAGGTCTCTTTAAATAAATTGATTTAGACTTCCTCTTTCACAGACTGATTAATTGTAGAGTTTTACGTCAGTCTGAAAGAATTAGTTCTTGTGTCGTTCTGTTCTGCAGCTCACTGATCTCAGATGTCCACTGGCTGCTCTCTTTTGTTCAAAAGCCCAGTGCAGATCTCATCTGAGGTTTTTTGCAAAGTGGGTCAAGGAGGGTCCTGTTGTCTGGTTGGGCCTTAAAAAATCACAAATCTCCTGTTCGATACTCATCCTTCTGTCCTGTAAGAATATCAAATCTGTAAAGACCTTGTGTAATAATAACCCGATAATCACCAACACTATTAAAGCATGGTTTGTGGTGCAAAATCCTGTGCTCTCCCCAATACAAGGAGAGAGCACAGGATTCAATCCAGGCATAACTGGCATAGATTACAATGTTTGGACACTTCAGGGGATCATGTCATGTCCTAGTGTTATGTGTCAGTCTGCTTATGTAATGTATTTCATTTCCTGTGTCTTAATGTGAAGTGTCTGGTCCCTGTCTGCAGGGCTGGACTGGTAATCTGGCATACCGGGCAAATGCCCGGTGGGCCGACGCACTTGGGGGCCGGTCCATATAATATGAATTTTTTTTTTTTTAATTGGCCAATGACCGGCCCATAAAGCAGGGACAGCGGCCCATTGGTTCATTTTTCATACTGACACTGGGCTGGCCCAATCATCTCTTAACAGGCTCCACCCCTCCTCCTCTGTTTCTTGTGTCAGATGCAGTTAGTGGCTCAGAGCCAGAAATCTGTGGCTTTAGGAGAAACAAAAGTGCAAGGGGTGCGGAGAAGTTATGGGCCAAAAAATAAAAATGCTAGAGGTTGATGCCTCAACATGTGCAAAAATAACAGACATGTTTAGTGCTGTAGCTTCAGTATCCAAGCCTACAGTACCTGACGACATTTTGCAGAAACATGGAGAGTTTAATTGAAACGGTAAGCATAGCTACATGATTAACAGGGAGGAGTGTTAATCAGGGCGGGTGCAGGAGGAAAGTGTGTGTGTGTGTGTGGGCCTGGTTGGGCCATGACGGCGAAGATGATGATTTACCTAAATTAATGAATATTAAAATAAGACAACTTAATCGTTGTTGCCATTATATAGTCTGTCAGATTGTCACCCACTGCACTAGCCACTCAGTCAGCTAAAGTCAAATAACACAGCATAAGCTATTTTGCATTGTTTTTGTAGATAGGTTAGCAGAGTTAACTTATTCAATTGCAACTTTGGCTGACTATTCTAATGTTAACCCTTTAATACCATAATGGCCGCTGGCCCTTCTCTAGAAAAACTTAAATGATGCCATTTGATTATTTTAATTATTACTCAGAATGGCTGCGTCAAAGCGCCCACGATGAGTAGCTAACGCATGCTATTTGGGAATTAAAACCCGCCTTGCATTTTGAAAGCTGTATATTTTTGTTTAGCTGTATATTCAACGAAGTAGATATTTGTTCATGTTTCTAATGAATTTCCAACATCATTAATATGCAATATTTACGGTGAGTGAATAATATGAATATCATATATTTTTAGGACGTTTTGTGTGAGTAATTTGGTAGTATAGGTTGGTTTTCTTTTTTTTTTAAGGGGAGTATCTCAACAATGAGAGGTAAATCTTGTTTGGTGTCATAATAAAGAGGGTTTGTGCTCTTTAAAACAAAGTAGCCTATACTTGCAATTGTAAACTAGTTTTTCTGCTGTCTGGTTCATTGGAAAAAAAAACATTTCTTTTTAGAATTAGCAGTATTCTACATCCACATTATATTGGGTTCTAAAGGGTTAACTAGCTTTTATAACATGGAGCACTTTGTCCATCTAGAAATCCTGCTCTTCAAGAATACAGGACTATATAACCAAAATGGATCCTTACTAAGTGTACTTTTAATAACTCTTCCAAATAATTGTAATCCTCTCTCTCTCTGTCCTTATGTATAGTCAAGCCAGGTTGAGTTAGCAGTGGAGGAGAGAGACAGGGAGGAACCTTTGATCACCAGGGAGTCTGTCAAGAGAGAGTGAGTACACTGGTCCACTTGCACTGGTACACTTGTCCATGGCACTTAGTTCTCAGCTTTGTAGGGTTTTTTGGAATGGAACAGTAGATATGCATATCTACAGGGACCGCAAGGATGGTTTACTAGTTGGTTGTGTCTGACCGATTGTGGTGGGCTGGTCTGAGTAAAAATGTCAGGGCCTTTTTTTTGTCCCAGTCCAGCCCTGCCTGTCTGTATGTCAGATTGACTTCCTGCCCTTGTGCCTTTCCCTCCTTTGTGATTACCTGCTCCGCCCCAATGTGTTCCACCTGTGCCTCACTGTGTTCCCTATAAGGTCTGTGTGTTTTCCCCTGTCCTGTGCTAGATTGTAGCATCAAGATTGTAGTCTCTATCCTTGTGTTTTGGTATCCAGTGTTTCCTTGTGTTTTTGGAATAAATCCTTTGAACCATCTGCCTCTTGTGGGTCTGCACAGTGAGTCCTTTTGCCTGTTCCTGACAGATCAGGAAAATGTGTAATTAATTTATGGGGTCTTCCATGTGCTTTTTTGAACAGATCCAAGGTAAGTATATTATTTACACAACCACTTTGAATATCTCCAAGTCTGAGACTTCATATTTACAAAAACCACACTTACTTTTGATGTCAAATTATAAATAGGTTACTTCTTAAGTGCCCGGCTAAAAAGACAATTACAGTGGCAAAACAAAGTATGTAAAACTTTTGGAATTTCATGGTTTTCTGAATAAATTTGTCTTAAAATGTGATCTGATCTTCATCTGAGTCAAGGGTATTGACAAACGTGTAAAAAAAATTCTGATCTTTCATATCTTTATTGAACACACTCATTCAACATTCAAAATGGCAGCGGAAAAAGTAAGTGAATTAATAACTGGTTGACCCCCCCCCTTTACATTTTTTTTACATTTTTATTAATTTAGCTGACGCTTTTATCCAAAGCGACTTACATTGTTCTAATGTAATTACCAGTGTTACAGCCACTGGAGGCAAGGAGGGTTAAGTGTCTTGCCCAAGGACACAATGACAGTATGAACTGTGGGGAGAGTGGGAATCGAACCGCCTACCTTCCGGTTGAAAGACGACCACTCTACCCACTGAGCCACTACTGCTACTTTTTATATGTATGAATAAATGTAAATGTTGAGGAGGAATTTTAGCCCATTCTCCCTGGCAGAATGTCTTCAGTCATATTCTTTGGTCGTCTCATGTGTTTCTACGCCAGATGTAACGCTGTGTTTTTTTTCCCCAAATAGTTTCCACAAAACATTTTGCCAACACCGCTGTGGAGTGTTAATGTGCTCTTTTGCAAACTTCAGGCGTTTTTGTAGAAGTTTCAAATTTCAATATTTTATTCAAAATACAACATAGATAACATCAAATGTTGAAAGTGAGACATTTTGAAAATGAATGCCAGATATTGGCTCATTTTGGATTTCATGAGAGCTACACATGGCAGCATGCATGGGTATAAAAAGAGCCTCTCAGAGTGGCAGTGTCTCTGAGAAGTCAAGATGGGCAGAGGAGCACCAATTCCCCCAATGCTACGGCAAAAAATAGTAGAGCAATATCAGAAAAGAGTTTTTCAAAGAAAAATTGCAATCTACAGTGCATAATATCATCTAAAAATTCAGAGAATCTGGAACAATCTCTGTGCGTAAGAATCAAGGCCAGAAAACCAGACTGAATGCCGGTGATCTTCGGGCCCTTAGACGACACTACATCACAAACAGGAATGCTACTGTAATGGAAATCACAACATGGGCTCAGGAATACTGTTCTGTGGTCAGACAAATAAAAATTTGAAGTTCTTTTTGAAAAACTGGGTCACCTGGACTAAAGAGTTCAGTTCAGAAGCCTGCATCTCTGTTGATATGGGGTTGCATGAGTGTTTGTGTACACATCTGGAAAGGCACCATCAAAGCTGAAAGATATATCCAAGTTCTAGAACAACATATGCTCCCATCCAGACATCGTCTCTTTCAGGGAAGACCTTGCATTTTCCAACATGACAATGACCACATACTGCATCAGTTACAACATCATGGCTGCGTAGAAGAAGGATCTGGTTCTGAAATGGCCAGATCTTTCATTCATAGAAAACATTTGGCGCATCATATATATATATATATATATATATATATATATATATAGTACATGGCAAAAGAGTATTGTAATCTCAGTGGGACTTTTCTGGATAAATAAAGGTAAAAAAATGTATATATCAATATTAATAAACATATATAAACACACAAAATTTACTGAAATATTGTCTAGACTATGAGTTCTTAAAACAAAATTGTGAAACATTATTATCATCAGAGCAACTTTACATAAACTTATTGTAAATATTCCTTGTATATAAATCATTACACTGTAACTGTATAAATAAATAAATAAATAAATAATTTAAAGGACATATAGTAATTAATGTCTAACACCAAAACCTGAGGTAACTAATATTTACATATTTGCTTTTATTTTATAAAATAAATTGTAATTACTTAATATGAAAGGAGGGGGTGTCCCATCTGTCCCCCTTGGGATTTACGCCCATGCTACAGATATGGCATGAATAAAGCCTAAGAATACAAAATTAAAAGGCATCTGAAAGTTACTAAGAAATACAGTAAACAGTTTCCCCATTCACCTGAAACTGGCAGGACAAAGTAGCTTCAAACGAAATCCCTGAGTCCACTTTGCCCATGTAGGCTGCTGTCCATATTTATTGAATAATGTTCAGTGTTTCATAAGGAAGGGTTACTTGTCGGACACCTTATTTAAAATGTAATGTGGTAAAAAGATAACGCGTTACAACACTTTGGAGGTGATTTTGCCAGCCTTTCCCACAGGATGTAAATGCAGCATCTAGGTTGCGTCCTTCAGTGACGTCACCAGCGGAGTGAGCGGGGTGAGAAGGGAGAGCTCCTTCGCGCAGCGCTGTCCATGTGTGTGCGTGTGTCAGCCGGACGTGTGTGTGCTCTAATCCTACACCCAGGATATGTACAGGCAGCGGTGCCCGCTCGAACCCGCTCTCTGACTGCCAGCGAGCTGACAGGACCTCAGTTTGGACTACGTACGTGTTTGTAGAATCTCGGCCGGACGGTTTTCTGGACTAATTGTCTCCATTAAGCACTTTTGCACTCACCGCTGCGGGCAACTGGCGGTTCGTTTTCTGCCCTACCAGCTGCTGCCGATGGGAGCCTGCTGAAAGCGACTATGTGTGAGTACCACTCCAATACTGTACACTGTATGTGTCATGTGTCATGAAATGTAGGCTACAACTTTGAATTTACGCCTCTTGGGAGTTTGATTATACACTGTTAATGAGACAGTAATCTTCACAAACAGCTGCATATGTGTAGACTTAATAAATTCACAGTTAAAAAAGCTTTTTGTTTTTATATGATAACAAGGGTTTTTTGGTTATTATAGCGTTGAAACTAGCTGCCATGTTTTTACACTTCTGTTATGCTGTTAATTGTTTTATTTATTTTTTTAATTTTTCATTCATTTAAAGCAAACTGTATTTTGAGCTAGATGCTGGTAGTAGCCGTCCAGCAGGTGCTTGTGGCCACATTTCAGCACTTGCACGTGCGTTCTCCTCAACGTTGGGCGCCAACTGACTCTTGCTAGTGGACACGCACGCGCTCCTGCCGGGCAAACTGTCGTCCTGTTCAGTCCATGTATGTGGAAGGACAAGGCTAGCTATTGTGTTCATAGCTCACACCGAGGATTTCGGATTACCGTGGTCCTAAAACCGAACTTTCTGTTGCGTGTATGTAAAATATTCATGCCTGAATTAAAGTAATATTGTGTGTTATCTTTTGAGAATAAAATAACGGATAGGCTAATACACGTACATATTGGAAGACGACAACAATGTGCCTGTCAAAGAGTCTTACAATTAAGTTAAAGCTGCCATGCAAAGTCAGATGAAAAATATCACAATGAACCATGAACATAAATGACAAAAGACTGCCTAAAGCTTTCTCCTGAACCTCATCAGTTAATCATGTTGTACAATCTTGTTTAATATTTTTTTCAATATAATAATAGGACAATAATATAGTAGTAGGCTATAGGCAGTAGGCTTATATTAAAATACAGAGGTAGGACCTCAAGAACTTAATATTGCCATTGATTTTCACTTGTATTGTTCAAAGCTTTTTTTACTAGTGTGTGTGTGTGTGTGTGTGTGTGAAAGATTTATATTAATTACACAGTGATAATATGATTTGGAAAGTCATATCACTATGACTTTCCAAATCAATTTGATAATACATAGCCCTTCAAAGCAAGTTTCCTTTTATATAAAATATATCAAAGTAGAAACTTGCTTTAAGATTTAAAGAAGATGCATTTAAAGAAGACAATTAAAGATTGCTCCCTGCTCCATTACTCTGCATACGCTGCAGCTCAGTCCCAGAGCAATAGAGACGCCTTTGAGTGAAGTGATGTCACCCAAATTAGAAATGGTGGATTTACGGCTAAAAAAAGTGGGGGAAGCATATCTGTTAAGCATACAACCTTGTAATATTGGTTTATTAGTTGGTATGTTGTTTGCATTGCACTTGGAGCCCTGCAGGTGTGTCGTACCTTAGATAATATGTGTAAGATCTATGAGCATTTTCACACAAACAAATCCAAACCAGAGTCCAGGACATATTTGATTATTTTGTTACATTATTGTTACATTTTGTTTAGATTTGTTTGTTATATTTTCACAAACTCACCAAAGGACTTCCAAATGACTTTACTGACATGGCATTGCTCTGACTAGATTAAATTGCGGTGTACTGGTTCATTTGAATGTGGTTCATTTATTCATCAGCCAGGTATTTATTTTAAGTTCTTTCCCAATGTAAACACTTTCTGTGTAGGACCATCAGTTTAGTTATTTTGGAGTTCTGTGCATGTCTATAATAACACAGTCCTAAGAATCCAGTAACTAGGGCTGCAACTAATGATTTATTTGATTTGTCAACAATTATGTGCTTTAAGAAAAATTCATTAAGCTTTACCAAACAAAAGCTTACAGTTACAGTGCCAGGTTCAAATAGCACTGATTTAAATAATGAAGTTCATAATTTTTTTGGGCTCCTGTCAAACACTTTGATATACTAGAAACTAGTGTTGTCAAAAATATCGATATTTTGATTAATATCGATACTGAAATATCTCAAACAATACGATACTCATTTCCCGAAGTTTCGATACCAGCTGAGCTTTGGATTTTACTTGAAAATACAAGAGTTTTTTGTTTTTTACTTGCACTATTGGTTTCTTAATGTATGACAATCTGAGAGGCCTTTGAACAAGTGCACTACCTCAGAAGTGGCGGACGCGATCTGGACCGCAAGACATTATTCATAATTACAAGCGCATTGTGAAAACATATTTTTGAACCGGCACTTCTAGGACGGCTACGTCTACACGCGCGGGTCCTCAGGTTACTATGGTTACGGACAGAGCAGCGGGAAATTTCCACATGTTTAGCGTAGCCTGATAATGAGTTAGAAACAACAAAAATTTAAAAGTTGAGCCTTGGCAAAATGGACGGAGAGGGAACGTTTATTTTAATCAGAAAATACAGTACGGCTCCTCAGATCCGTGTCAGTGTCAAAGCTGAACAACAGCCTTTATCCTCTAGTCCCGGCTGCTTTGATAATCAGAGAATGAATCCAGAACTGAACCAGGACTGGACAGTTTTCATGTCAGGATTAAAAAGACTCTAGCTCAGAGGGAAGTGAGGACGTCTAAAATGGTGAGTTGTACATTTGTCTGTCAACTTCTTTATTCTGTCGTAGGTTAAGTATTGACTCGTTTGTCGCATATTTGACCTCATTTACAAACAACGTGGGTAATTAGCTCACGCAATTTGTAGTATTTTCCTTTTGTCTGTGAGCTGTGTTTGGTGAAAGCTAAACATCCTCCTCATGGAAACAAAGGATAAAATACAGAAAACAGTGTATTATCAACATTCTTCTCCATATTGTTTAAGAGGCTGTAGGTGTAGAATAAATGAGACTTTACTTTAAAGAATTATATTCAAACACATATCCTTTTATTAAAATTTTCCGGACTCCTCTTCCGGAGTGAGAAAAGTTAACTAAGCGGACCTTGGCTGATTTTAATTGATTTTAATTTAATATACCTCATTGTCATGTTCTATCTAGACATGTTATATTTATCTTTAAAAAAAAAAAAAAAAAAAAATATATATATATATATATATATATATATATATATTGTGACAGTTGTTATCCCTTCAGTATCGAAAATGGTATTGAATATCGATATTTAATCGATATTCAGGAAATATCGATATTTTAAGGTATCGTATCGAAGTTAGAAATTTCAGTATTGTGACAACACTACTAGAAACAAAATAAAAAAGGATAGTTTACTTTTAAAGTCACAGCTGAATTATTGGTTCTCATTAACGTGAGCAGAAGGAGGAGGTTCACCACTAAGTTAATGTTAACTCCAGCAGAAATAGACTACTTTGTGATTCGCTGTTTTATTACACTTCTGTTGTTAGTTTGTAGAAGTGATCAACACTCGTTCAGCCTCGTTACGAGACCTCGTTTAGCGACAGTAAGGTAACACAAATGTACAACATTAGCCTGTTTTCTAAAGCAGAAGCGGTCTTACTTAACTCTAAAACTTGTGAGTTCACAGTAAACAGAGCATTTCTGAAGGCTCTGTGTTTTTAAGGTCCGTGTTTGTATTCTTTGGTAAATACTTGAAAGTATGTGACAAGTTGCAAGAAAAATCTGCACCAACAATTTTTTATAATCAACATCGTTGATTATGTCGACTAAACGTTGCTGTTCTTTGGTTGACTTGTTGTAGTATCTTGTATCTTTCACTTGTCACTCACTAATGTTTTCTTTCCACTCACTGACAGCACACGTGTAGTCAGTCTCTATTTCATCATGCATTATATATATATTTATATATATATATATGGTATATTGGGTCTATATTTTTTTGTACACGTTAAAGGGTTGGCTTTATATTTGTGTCCAGTTATTGAAATAACTAGGGCTCTGTGGGTTAGTGATGTGACCAGAAATGTTGTGATGGTGTCCTTATCCCTCCTGGCCACCCCTTAGAGGGGCTTTTGCTTGTAACGTGTTTGTAAAACAGTTCTGCTCCTATAGTTTTTGTATTTGTATACATAATCTGCAGTGTAATTATTACTGCTGGCTTCCACTGCTGGCTTCCACTCAGTATATTGTGCCAGCCTCATGTCTGTGTGGAGGCCTGTGCTATCTTTGCGGACAGTAGGCTGCAGGGTGTCCATGCGTTGATCTGTTGCAGTGTGGTCCATTTATCTCCCTGTCATCTGGACACACAGCTGAAGCTGCCGCAGCCGGCCGCTCTGATGCCAACAGTCTGGGGTATGAAGTACAGCAGTGAAGCCGGCCAGCCCCAGGTCAATGTGACAGATTACAAGTTGGCTATGTGATAAATATCCAGACTTCTAAAGTGTGCCCACACAGGTAACACCAGGATTACTCAGAGTAATCACTTCATATTAGATCATGAACTAGTCACTGCTTAACAGTAAAAAGATTAATTTCATTGTTTATAAAATATCCATATTCAAATGTTATATACAATACAGTGACACAAAAACAGAAGAAATGGCAGGTGGTTATAAGTCTGAGTCTTTTGCTTTTTATGCATCATACTGTCACCAGTGGCGTTTCCTCCCAGATGGCAAGGAAAGACCAGGCTTCCCCTGTTTTTCAGACTGTAGTTGTAATTGATATATAAATTATTCTTTTAACATTGTACAGTTTATCTTTTGTGTTGTCATTTCTTTGTAGTTTCTTTGTAATTTTAACATGTGTCAAAACAGCACTCTAAACTGAGCTCTCAGAGGAGATTGAATAGAAGTTGGCATCCCAAGAAATTGAGCATTATTAACTAATCAGAAAACACTTCAAAACAGATCATCACTCAATCAAATTACAATATTGATATCACATGATTTAAAAACATAGGACATTCACATTTGTTTACAGTTTACACTGTTAACAAAACATTGTGATTAGCAGATTATATGTTTGGAGGGTGGTGATTCTGAATATTTAGCTTAGTAAAAAATATGTTTAAGCTCTCTTTTGAACAATATCTTAAATAAAATGTGATGGCAACACACGCTAAAAACAGAGCTGAGTTCAGAACAAATAGAATTTTCGGACATTTGGAGAACTAATACTGTATTGAGTGGCCTACTGGATTAATATTGTGACACATACAAAACATGTACATAAACAAAATACACAAAACAACACATACAACTGTACATAAAATACACAAAACAACACAGAACAAGTATGTAAAAATAGGAAAACAAAAGACAGTGAGAATGGTGAAGATGAGGTCAGCTAATCCTAACAAAGAATGGGGAAGAGAAGTTTGTCTGAGTATTTGAGAATAAAATGTGTGTCAAAGAGAGCATGTGTATATATATATATATATATATATATATATATATACACTGAGCAAAAATTTACACACGTGGACAAAAATTTACACACGTGGACAAAAATGTTGGTACCCTTCGGTCAATGAAAGAAACTTTCATAAACTCATGGAACAGGCCTAGACAAAATTGATGGTACCCCTAGAAAAGACTGTAAATAATGTGACCAAATGGACATGTTAATTCAAGGTGTGTGCCCTAATTAGCATCACAGGTGTGTACAATCTTGTAATCAGTCAGTGGGCCTATTTATAGGGCTTCAGGTAGTCACTGTGTTGTCTGGTGACATGGTGTGTACCAGACTCAACATGGACCAGAGGAAGCGAAGGAAGGAGTTGTCGCAGGAGAATAGAAAGAAAATTATAGACAAGCATGATAAAGGTAAAGGCTATAAGACCATCTCCAAGCAGCTAGATGTTCCTGTGACTACAGTTGCACATATTATTCAGAAATTTAAGATCCATGGGACTGTAGCCAACCTCCCTGGACGTGGCCGCAGGAGGAAAATTGATAACAAATCAAAGAGACGAATAATCCGAATGGTAACAAAAGAACCCAGAAAGACTTCTAAAGAGATCCAAGGTGAACTCCATGCTCAAGGAACATCAGTGTCAGATCGCACCATCCGTTGTTGTTTGAGCAAAGTGGACTACATGGGAGCCGACCAAGGAGGACACCATTGTTGAAAACAAATCATTAAAACTACATGTTGACAAGCCACAAAGCTTCTGGGAGAATGTCCTATGGACAGATGAGACAAAAATGGAACTTTTTGCCAAGGCACATCAGCTCTATGTTCACAGACGGAAAAATGAAGCATATCAAGAAAAGAACACTGTCCCTACTGTCAAACATGGAGGAGGCTCTGTTATGTTCTGGGGCTGCTTTGCTGCATCTGGCACAGGGTGTCTTGAATCTGTGCAGGGTACAATGAAATCTGAAGACTATCAAGGGATTCTAGAGAGAAATGTGCTGGCCAGTGTCAGACAGCTTGGTCACAGTCGTAGGTCATGGGTCTTGCAACAGGACAATGACCCAAAACACAGCTAAAAACACCCAAGAATGGTTAAGAGGAAAACATTGGACTATTCTAAAGTGGCCTTCGATGAGCCCTGATCTCAATCCTATTGAGCATCTTTGGAAGGAGCTGAAACATGCCGCCTGGAAAAGGCACCCTTCAAACCGGAAACAACTGGAGCAGTTTGCTCATGAGGAGTGGGCCAAAATACCTGCTGAGAGGTGCAGAAGTCTCATTGACAGTTACAGGAATCGTCTGATTGCAGTGATAGCCTCAAAAGGTTGTGCAACAAAATATTAAGTTAGGGGTACCAACAATTTTGTCTAGGCCTGTTCCATGAGTTTATTTTTTTAAATAATTCCGTTGAAGCATGGTTGAAAAGCAATGTCTGACTTTCATTGGTTAACATTTATTATTACTTTTGTCAGAATAAAGTTTTTTCTGTGACCATTGTGAGTTTTTCTTTCATTGACCGAAGGGTACCAACAATTTTGTCCACGTGTGTAAATGCAGCACTTTTGTTTTTGCCCCTATTTTTATAATAAAAGGCGTGGCCTTTTATTGTGGCCAGCCTTAGGCCAGGTATAAAAGGAGGGCAGGTTACCAGTTTATAGAGCTCACAGTGGTGGGTGCGAAAGGGTGCATTAGTTGCAAAGTGTATGGCTGAGTGACAGAGAGTATCCAGTCTTTCAAGAGCAGTGCTTCAATGATGATGTCACCAAATTTCCAAATGGGGAGTAGTGTTATCTTGACATGGTTGCTTTTGGTAGCATGAGTGAAGGAGGCTTTATTGCGGAAAAGGAAGCCTAGTCTGGGTTTGACTTTTACTTTAAGTCTTGATATGTGTGCTCTGCGTTCTCAGAAGAACATACTGTTGGTGGTTCCCAGAGTCAGAACGGAGTTGGGTAAGGCAGCATTTCAGTAGCTGCCCCCTGTGCATGGAATGAACTGCAAAAGAACCTAAATATATCTGAACTTGTGACTTTAGGAGAATTTAAATCTATTCTAAAGAGGCGTGAACCCAATGTGCTTGGAAAATGTAACTGTTTTTGAACTTGCACACATTGACTATGATTTTGTAACTTTTGATTGTAAATATTGTTATTTGTGTTTTTGTTAATGTCTTTTGAAATTTTTTTGAAACTATGTAATGCTGTTGTCTTGGCCAGATCACTCTTGGAAAAGAGATTTTTAATCTCAATGAGGTTTTACCTGGTTAAATAAAGGATATAATAATAATAAAAAGTTGTGTCATACCCTGACCTATTTCTGATTTTGTTTTGGCCATTTTTCAGAGAATATGAATGATAACACAAAATATTTTCTTTCACTCATAATTAGTGGTTGGGTGAAGTCATTTATTGTCAAACAATTGTGTTTACTCTTTTTAAATTATAATGACAACGGAAACTACCCAAATGACCCTGATCAAAAGTTTACATATCTCAGTTTTTAATTCCGTGTATTGCCACCTTTAACATCAATGACAGCTTGAAGTCTTTTGTGGTAGTTGTGGATGAGGCTCTTAATTTTCTCAGATGGTAAAGCTGCATATTCATCTTGGCAAAAAACCTTTAGTTCTTGTAAATTCTTGGGCTGTTTTGCATAAACTTCACGTTTGAAATCTTCCCAGAGTGGCTCAATGATATTGAGGTCAGGAGACTGAGAGGACCAGTCCAGAACCTTCACTTTATGCTGCTGCAAATATTCCTCCAATATTTTCTGATAAAATGCTGTATTCATCTTTTCTTGTGCCTTTGTAGCTCACACATCCCTAAAACATCAGTGATCCACTTCCATGTTTCACAGTAGGAATGGTGTACCTTTCATCATAGGCCTTGTTGACTCTTCTCCAAATGTAACGTTTATGGTTGTGGCCAAAAAGTTCAATTTTGGTCTCATCACTCCAAATGACTTTGTTCCAGAGGTTTACCGCAGATCCTTTGACAATTCATTTGCTTTCTTCATGACTCAGAATAGAGAATCATCAGTGCAGCACTGATGAGAGCTGCAGGGGTCTGTCAGGAGCCCAGAAACTCCCTGACCTTTTATACACACGCTGATTACAAGCAAACAGATCACAGGTGAGGGTGGTTACCTTAAGTTATTCAAACCTGTTTGTGTCTACTTGTGTGCATGTTATCAGGCCAAAATGTGTCAACTTTTGATCAGGGTCATTTGGGTAGTTTCTGTTGTCATTATGATTTAAAAAGAGTAAACACAATTGTTTGACAATAAATGACTTCACCCAACCACTAACTATAATTCAAAAAATGTTTTTGTGTTATCATTCATATTCTCTGAAAAATGGCCAAAGTAGTAAAAATTTAACACAAAGTGCCACTTACAAGAACTCTCCCACTTCCTCTTCCTCCCACTCCCCACAAAGTACAACGTGCCCCTCATTAGAGCTGCTGTCAGTTATATAAATTAACACAAAGTGAGCGGTGGACAGAAAGACTAAGCTCAAAACACATAACTGTAAGAATTGTAAAGAAGTTTCTGACTGCTAACTCACTTTCAACAAATTGTTGCAAACCTTTTCTAGCATGGTGACAACGAGTGTGGATGTTGGTATTGTGGAAACCTCATCTTAATTCAGAGTTGTGGCGGCATAAATACAGTAAATCTACTTTAGCAAAAGGCATTCACTCGCTCACCGTCTGTGTCTCTCCTGCTGCAGAGACTGGTAACGGGCCAGGTTGGTTCTGTGCGGACTTAACGAGCGGACAAAGAAAACATGTCTGTGTCTGAGGCTGAGCTTTATTCACTCCAAAACGGACAAAAAGTCAGAACCATCTCTGTTCCATAAGTTATTATTTCATAACACAGTCAGACCCGTCTTAAACTAAGTGTTCACCTGTTTGAGGCCCTTGTCACAGAGATGTCATAATGTTCTGGAGGATCGTGTGCTGCCTTCTGTGAGTCTCTGCTGCAACCACTGAGTGTAAAGACCAGGAGTGTCCAACTTAAGGTCCATGGACTAAATACGGTCCTTTGTGACGTACTTCTGGTCCTCACATTAATTATTACTGTTAATACATTCTTGCTATTATTAATTAATAATAGGTAAAAATGAATAAAAGGTAACAATTAAACAAATGAGAGATGTTTTGATAAAGTTCTACGGTTTTAGGGAACCACACCAGTGTTTATTATTGGGTTTGATCTAAAGTGGTTTTAGGTCTCAGCCAAAGTAAATAAGAACTAATTATTTAACACAAAATAATTAACCAGGTGTATATCCATCAGAGGCAGATTTATTGAGGATTTGAAATAATCTTTGTTAATATACACTTATTCAAAGTATCTAGCTTAAGAAGCTATTTAAATTGTATGTAAACGCATGTCCTCCTTGAACCGCCACCTTATCCTGGTGGAGGGGTTTCAGTGCCCGAATGATCCTATGAGCTATTTTGGCAGCTATGTATGCCCCTGGTAGGGTCTCCCAAGGCAAACAGGTCCTAGGTGATGGGCCAGACAAAGAGCAGTTCAGAACCCTTTATGGAAATGAAAAAATCAAGGACCGTTACGTTGCCCGGTATGGCGCAAAAGGGGCCCACCCTGGAGCCAGGCCCGGCGTTGGGGCTCGTATGCGAGCGCCTGGTGACCGGGTCTTCTCACGGAACCAGGGCGGGCTCAGCCTGAAGGAGCGACATGGGGCCGACCTCCCGTGGGCCCACCACCTGGAGTAGGAACCGTAAGGGGCCGGTGCAATGTGGATTGGGTGGCAGTCGTAGGCGGGAGCCTCGGCGATCTACGCCCCAGACACAAAATCTGGCACTAGGGACATGAAATGTCACCTCGCTGGCGGGTAAGGAGCCTGAGCTTGTGTGGGAGGTTGAGACACTAGAGATAGTCGGGCTCACCTCCACGCACAGCTTGGGCTCTGGAACCCAACTCCTCGACAGAGGCTGGACTCTCCATTACTCTGGAGTTGTATGCGGTGAGAGGCGGCGGGCTGGTGTGGGCTTGCTTATTGCTCCCCAGCTCAGCTGCCATGTGTTGGAGTTCACCCCGGTGAACGAGAGGGTCGCTTCCCTGCGCCTTCGGGTCGGGGATAGGTCTCTCACTGTTATTTGTGCTTACGGGCCAAATGTGCAGCGTACCCGGCCTTCTTGGAGTCTCTGGGAGGGGTGCTGGAAAGTGCTCCGACCGGGGACTCCGTCGTTCTACTGGGGGACCTCAACGCTCACGTGGGCAGCGACAGTGACACCTGGATCTGAACCCGAGTGGTGTTCTGTTATTGGACTTCTGTGCTAGTCACAGTTTGTCCATACTGAACACCATGTTCAAGCATAAGGGTGTCCACCAGTGCAAGTTGCACCAGGACACCCTAGGCCGGAGGTCGATGATCGACTTTGTAGTTGTTTCATCTGACCTCCGGCCGTATGTCTTGGACGATCGGGTGAAGAGAGGGGCGGAGCTGTCAACTGATCACCACCTGGTGGTGAGTTGGATCCGATGGCGGGGGAGAAAGCTGGACAGACTCGGCAGGCCAAAACGTACTGTGAGGGTCTGTTGGGAACGTTTGGCCGAGTCCCCTGTCAGAGAGATCTTCAACTCCCACCTCCGGCAGAGGTTTGACCAGATTCCGAAGGAGAATGGTGACATTGAGTCCGAGTGGACCATGTTCTCCACCTCCATTGTCGACGCAGCCACTCGGAGCTGTGGCCGCAAAGTCTCTGGTGCCTGTCGTGGCGGCAATCCCCGAACCCGGTGGCGGACACCGGACGTAAGGGATGCCGTCAAGCTGAAGCAGGAGACCTATCGAGCCTGGCTGGCTTGTGGGACTCCTGAGGCAGCTGATGGGTACTGGCAATTCAAGAGGGCTGCAGCCCGGGTGGTTGTGGAGGCAAAAACTCAGGTCTGGGAGGAGTTCGGTGAGGCCATGGAGAAGGACTATTGGTCGCCTCAAAGAAATTCTGGCAAACCGTCCGGCGCTTCAGGAGGGGGAAGCAGTGCCCTGTCAACATTGTTTACAGTGGAGTCTGCTGACTTCAACTGGGGATATTGTTGGACGGTGGAAGGAATACTTTGAGGATCTCCTCAACCCCACCGACATGTCTTCCACTGAGGAAGCAGAGGCCGAGGGCTCAGAGGTGGACTCGTCCATCACCCAAGCTGAAGTCACTAAGGTAGTTGGAAAGCTCCTTGGTGGCAAGGCACCGGAGGGTGTGTTCCAACTACAGAGGGATCACACTCCTCAGCCTCCCCGTGAAAGTCTATGCGGCCGATAGGAGAATGCGGCCGATACTTCGGATTCAGGAGGAACAATGCGGTTTTAGTCCCGGTCGTGGAACACTGAACCAGCTCTATACCCTCTCCAGGGTGCTGGAGGGTTTATGGGAGTTTGTCAAATCAGTCCACATTTGCTTTGTGGATCTGGAGAAGGCATTTGACTGTGTCCCTCGCCCTGTGAGGGGTGCTCTGGGAGTATGGGGTCCAGGGCCCTTTGCTAAGGGCTGTTCGGTCCCTGTACGATCGGAGCAGGAGCTTGGTTCACATTGCCGGCAGTAAGTCAGACCTTTTCCCGGTGCATGTTGGACTTCGGCAGGGCTTCCCTTTTCACCGGTCCTGTTCATTATCTTTATGGACAAGATTTCTAGGCGTAGCCAGGGAACAGAGGGAGTCTGGTTTGGGGACCACAAGCTCTCGTCTCTGCTATTTGCAGATGATGTTGTCCTGTTGGCTCCATCAAGCCAGGACCTCCAGTGTGCACTGGGACGGTTTGCAGCCGAGTGTCAAGCGGCTGAGATGAGGATCAGCACATCCAAGTCTGAGACCATGGTTCTCTGTCGGAAAAGGGTGGCTTGTCCCCTTCAGGTTGGTGGAGAGCTCCTGCCTCAAGTGGAGGAGTTCAAGTATCTTGGGGTCTTGTTCACGAGTGAGGGGAGAAAGGAGCGTGAGATTGACAGACGGATCGGTGCAGCTTCTGCAGTAATGTGGTTGATGTACCGGTCTGTCGTGGTAAAGAAGGAGCTGAGCTGCAAGGCAAAGCTACGTTCCTACTCTCACCTATGGTCATGAGCTTTGAGTCATGACCAAAACAACAAGATCCCGGATGCAGGTGGCCGAAATGAGATTTCTCCGCAGGGTGGCGGGGCGCTCCCTTAGAGATAGGGTGAGGAGCTCGGTCACTCGGTCACTCGGGAGGAGCTCAAAGTAGAGTCGCTGCTCCTCCACATCGAGAGGAGCCAGCTGAGGTGGCTCTGCCATCTGTTTCGGATTCCCCATGGGCGCCTCCCTAGGGAGGTGTTCTGGGCATGTCCCACCCGGACGAGACCTCAAGACCTATGAGTTAAGTGAATTGTTACATCCTTCATTTACCAAAGATAAAAAAGGCATGTCCTAGTCCCACTTAAATTGTCCGTATTCAGTCATGTCCATATAATGTAAATCCTGCCAAATCACTGTTTGATGGTGCTCCATATCCACCTTCAATTCAGTGTGTAGAGAAAGGCCTCTGTAAACCTCAGATCGCCTTTGCCATGAGTCATCCCAAGTGTTACCAGTGAACGCATATTGAAGCGGATACCTTTTTCAAACAGAGCCCAGTAAACACTGTTGAAAGCCCGTAGTTTCTTCCGAACCTCCAATAAAAAGTCCTTAACAAAAGCTTAGAAGTGTGTCATATTCTATTCTCTAATGATAATGTTGCAACAATAGGCAATTATGAGATGAATTATAATTGGATAATGACAATTGCATTAGGTTAATGACAACTGCATGAACTACAATTCATACACTGGGTAACTCAAAGTGCTTTACAGGAATAAAACACAATTTACAAGATTTAGATTAAGAAACATAAGAAAAATTTAAAACATTTTAAAAGAAGAGTACAGATAAAAAACACTTTATGTTGTAGTGTAGGCGGAGCTAAAGAGGAAGGTTTTTAACCTCCCCTTCAACATTGTTAAAGTTGAGGCTTGTTTTACTTCATCTGGGAGGCTGTTCCAGATTTTTGCTGCATGAAACCTAAACGCTGCTTTACCCTGTTTAGTTCTAACTCTGGGCACGAGCAGAAGACCTTTCCCAGATGTTCTCAAAGTCCGAGGAGGTTCATAAACAACTAGCATGTCAGAAATATATTCTGGTGCTAAACCATTAAGAGACCTGTAAACCAGCATTGCTGTTTTAAAGTCTATTCTCTGAGCAACAGGATGCCAGTGCAGAGATTTTAAAACTGGCGTGATGTGGTTGTACTTCCTGGTTTTGGTTAGAACCCGAGCAGCCGCGTTCTGAATAAGCTGCAGCTGTCTTAACCCTCGTTTTAAGAGACCAGTGAGCAGGCCGTTACAGTAATCTAACCTGCTGGAGATAAAAGCATGGATAAGTTTCTGTCTGGTTGAGACACAATCCCTTTGACTTTGGAAATGTTTTTACGGTGATAAAATGCAGATGATGTAATTGACTTAATAAGACTGTGGAAATTCAAGTTTGAGTCCACGATGACCCCTAAATTTCTAACCTAATTTTTAGATTTTAGAGAAAGAGACACGAGGTGACTGCTGACACTTTCTCTTTGTTTCTGTGGCCCAAAGATGATTAGTTCAGTCTTGTTTCTGTTCAGTTGAAGAAAATTATTTTGCATCCACACATCAATCTGTTCGATGCAGTGACACAGTGAATAAATTGGTCCATTTTCCCCTGCTGTGAGTTAAATGTAAGTGTCATCTGCAAAATTATGGTATGATACGCCACAGCTGCGTATTAACTGGCCTAAAGGAAGAATGTAGAGATTTAATAATAGAGGTCCCAAGATAGACCCCTGTAGAACCCCACATGTGAGGGCCATTTGGTCTGATACACAGTTACCAACCGAAACAACATACTTCCTGTCTTCAAGATAGGAATGAAACCATTTAAGAGCAGTTCCAGTGATACCTATCCATTCCTCTAATCTTTGTGACAGGATTCCATGGTCCACTGTATCAAACACAGCACTTAAGTCCAACAGAACTAAGACAGAGACTTTGCCCGTGTCAGTGTTCAGACGGATGTCATTTGTGACTTTGATAAGTGCAGTGTCTAATGTGTCTCTTCTGTACAACAGTAGGTCCAACAGCAACATTTGGATTTATGGACAGTTGGAAAACACCCTTAGTAATGACTAGGTCCAGAGTGTGACCTCTGTTATGGGCCGGCTCATTAACATGCTGACAAAGACCAAAAGTATCAAGAATAGTAGAAAGTTCTTTGGCATTTCTGTCACAAATATTATCCACATGCACATTAAAATCACCTGATATGGCTATTTGTTCAAATTCTGTGCAGATAACCGAAAGCATTTCAGTAAAATCATCAATAAAATCATGATATTGTTGGGGTGGTTTGTAAAGAACTACATATAAAATGGATGGAGAAAACCTCAACTCCATTTTGAATGACACATACTCAAATGATGAAAACTCTCCAAGTGATAGCTTCTGGATAAGAATATTATCCCTGAGAAAGGCACATACACCACCACCCTTTTTCTTTTCTCGCATTTTGGATAAAAATGAAAATTGTGAGAAAAAGTGAAATTTGATGGGCTGGATTCAATAAGGACTGCATTTTCAGTCCTGCTGTCTAACCATGTTTCTGTTAAAAACATAAAATCAAGCTTATTTGAAGTTATAAAATCATTAATTAAAAAACATTTGTTTCCCAAAGACCTGACATTGAACAGTGCAGGTTTCAAGTCCGTTTGAGCAGGACCTGACTTTATCTGTTTGCAGGGGGGGATTTGAATCAGATTTGTCTGATTAGACAATCTTACTGTTATTCTCTTCTCCAATCTGCGACTTCTGACTATAGCTATGGAGCTAGGAGGGAGTGTGCTCTCCCAGGGCCTCAGGTTGATAAGTGTTTTATTATGACAAAAAACATTGATGCCTACCTGTTCTGTGCAATTTCTCTGTATAACAAACATTTTCCATTATATTTAAATTTAAAATATGCTCTAAGTTGCATTTTCTCTCCTTCCTCAGTTTAAAAAAAGACTCATCGTGCATTGTGGGAAGGGAAAGGCCACAGATGGATTCTGAGTATTTTAGCCAAACAGAAGACACAGTCCTTGAAGGAGGTGCGGATCCAGAGAAGCATCCTGGAGATTAGGAAACATCCTGGGTTTTTAATGCTGTGTCAGATGACATATCGGATGCAGGTGAGGTAGGTGGGTCACCTGCAGAGGAACAGACAGGGGCACAGGGAAAGGGAAAATACTAAAGGGGCAACCACAACACTTCTGTTTTCAATCTGATGAATGTTTTCTACAGTCAACATTAACTATAAAATGTATTCAGTTCTATATAAAACGTATATGAGATTCTATGTGCTTATTTTATTCAAATGAATTGGCACCGAACACCCAACAAGTGTGAGTCATGTCCTGCTGCTGGTTTCACACTCCTTCTCTGATTGACAACTCGCAGCACTATATACTGTGCACTAGTGTTCCAAAGTTTCAAAACAGCTTTGAATGAAGACATTTGCTTTGTATCAAACACAGTAAATCCAGACCTACAAATTACTCCAGGTGTTAAAACTGCTGTTAACTATTTACCAGTGCTGAGAAACAGATTTTCCATTCCCCTTGCTGTTTATCATTATCCAAGAAATTCATAATTTAATCAATCACTAATGCGTACTTGCCTCAGTACAAATTCATCATGGTATGTACTGCAGGGTAAAACCATATGTGAAGTGAGGCTGTGATGTTTCCATTCATTGTTTCAAACTATTGATAAAGTGCACAAATTGTTTCCTAACGCGTAACTTGTCTGCGACAGTTATTACTGTTCGCTGTTCATAGAATCAAATTGCATCTCAAGAGACTTTATTTATCTAAAAGGAGAAATTCACTGGTAACAGCTGGACTCAGGACCACCAGAAATACCATTTAACGTTTCCTACTCGTAATTTTACTGTACCTAGATTGTCATGGATAGCACTGATTTTGTTCACCATCCATTTTTCTGCCACAGCCTCTGGCCTGTCCAGTTCCAGTCCGGCAACAGATTTTGCCTTCTTGCTTGTTCAGTCTGCTAGCCTCACCAACCATCATGCACTTCACTAGCACACAACTGCATAGAACAGTGCATGGAGAAAAAAGTTACACTGGATTACAGGTTTCTGCTCAAAAGCTAATGCTCTGGAGAGCTAGCTGTTGTCCATGTCCGTGGTGCTGAAACACATCTCTACTCACAGATGGAATAAAAACAGAGTGGCCTTTAGAAAAACCAGCTAGGGTCTTTGACACTATACAGTATGTGTCAAAGAGTTTGCATACATTTGACTTTTATTTCCTCCTCAGTGTGAGCACAAACCTCACTCAAACCTGGCACTGGAGTGGAAACATGACAGGACCAGGGAAAGGCCTCAGTATTGTCCCAGCATGCCCATGGACTATACAGGGCATATATTTGTTTTTTTGTAACAGCCCGATTCAAATGTTTACTGCATAACCCCTAACGGACAACTAAGTCCCCAGCATCTCTGAGTCTGTTTGAGTGACAGCGCTTGCTGCTAGAGGTTAAACAATATCTTGTTACAGAGTTTTGATAGGTATGTAAGTTACGATTCTGATCCAAAACTTTACGATTTGATACGATTCAACAATTTGACATAAAAATATATATGTAAAAATCTTATGTAAAAAAATGTGTGTCAGTTCTATAGAGTAGACACCTGTACATCTGTTATGTTAGAAATAAACAGGAAAATAATGTGAAGTCATTGACCGTTGTCAATGACTTCACGCAAAGGAGAGAGCTAAACATGTATTTAATACTTTCTTTAGGTCTGGAGAAGCCTCATTCAAATGAAGATTGTATTATTTAAATATAGTATGCAATTTGTTAATATTTATACAATCACTTTTTTCCCTTTGAAAATTGATTTTATCTTCATTTAGGTTTTCTGTAACTGATGTACTAGTCAAGCGTCTATCATTATGGTGTGGTCAAAGGAATAAAAATCAATTAATTTTTATTCCACTATTTATGCCACTATATTATGAGAATGTGTATCATACCAGAACTTGTGAAATTAATAAAATAGAAGATATTTATTGAAACATGATCCTACTATTTGAGTTTAAAGCAGTCAGATTCAGAGTCCTTTTGTAACTAAAGATTCTGAAAAGTTATTGTTTCTTTAACTCTTCAGTTGCACTTTAAAAACACTGAATCAAAATGCATAGTAGATGAGATCTGAGTAAGCCAGTCAAAACAGCTTTTGCGCAAAACCATGAAAAAGACAAAGTAAAATGCAATTGAGCATTCTTAGAGGATGTAAACCTCTAAGAAGGTGTTATTTGGGTGAAGTTTGGAACAGAGACAAAATCATTTCTGTTAACTGTTGATAAATTAATAAAATAATTACAACCGTTCATTCAACCAGTATAAAAAAGGTAGTTTGAAGCCCAGCTTTGAACCTGTGGTTTTTGTTCCATTTACTGAAAACACTGACTTGTAATTGCAGTAATGGGACATGTTTTGCGTTTGTTCTGCTGCTTCACACAGCACTTGAAACTGAAGTATGGTCTTGGATTCATTAGTGCTTCAGATGAGACAGTATTGCAGCACACACATGAGTTCAGATGAGGAGATGGGATAACTGAGAAAATATGAATTTGCCATGGCAGGGGGACAACAATGGACAATGTGGAAGATGCACAAAAAAAGTTATACATATCAATACATTTTTTTGCAAATCCCATGAAGTGGTCATTAGGAATGGGCAATATGGTCTTAAAACTACATCATAGGGCTGGGCGATATGGACAAAAAGTCATATCCCGATATATTTAGGCTGAATATCGATATACGATATATATCCCGATATTTTTTTCACAATGTGAGAGCAAATGTTCAGTCAAAGTCAAAGCCAAATATAACGTCACAAGTAGTTTTATTGAAACCGGCCATTTCAGTGAACAGTTGCAAAATCAAATGAATAAATAGTAAACAGGTTTCTTCACCTGGTTCATAAATAAATGCTCAGCTGTTCAAATAACAATAAAATGTAAAAAAAAAATATATATATACTGTATAACAATAGGACAGGAGTACCTTTTTTAAAAATCAAAGCTCAATAAGGTGCACATTTAAATTTAAAAATATCTTAAAAATAGCCTATAAAAAAAGGCCAATCTTTTTCCGAAAAAATATATTTATATGAGAAAAGTACATTATCAAAAATGTTTAGTTTTACAACTATAAATGGCTTATTAAAATCCAAAAACATATTTTATTCTCCTTTCTAAAAAATCCACAGATGCAAATAACAAACATTACAAAAGAATATGACAAACCCTAGTAACTTAAGGGCAGCATTTACATATAAAGAAAGAACAAAATAAAGTGCTCAGTTTAAGAACATTTTTTTTAAACATCAGCTTGAGATTACCTTTTCCTTTTTGTTAACTTAATTTATTATTTGAACAGTCTTAACCAGTTGCACAAGAAACTTGAGGTAGACATTAGAAGACAGACAAGCGCATCCTCCTTCGTTTAAAGATTTTGTGTGAGAAACACCAGCCTGTCAACAGCATCTGGCTGGTCAACGCAAAATGGGTCACGTTAGCGAGCCGGTCAGCAAGGCTCTGTCTGATTTCAGTGTACATTTGTGGCAGTGCTTCTCGTGCAAAGTAGTTGCGACTGACAAGCTTATATCTCGGGTTCAAAGTTTTCAGTAGCTTTTGGAATCCGACTTGTTCCACAGTTGCAACGGGGACCATATCTTTAGCAATGTGGAGTTTGCATTGAGCTTTGTTTCGGGGCTGGAGCTTTTTCGGGTTGTCGATGGCTTGCGGCTGTGGCTTCTGCAGCGCGCAGTTTCAAAGACTCTTCGTACTGCAGTTTGTGCCACTGTTTTAGGTGGTGAAAAAGATTTGTAGTGCTTTTTCTTTTACTTACCAATTCCTCGCGCGCTCCGCAGACGTAGTTGCTTCCTCCATGTTTGTTGAAGAGTGGCTCTGTGCCTGCCCCCTCCCCCCCTCGAAGAGGAGGGGCGGTGGCGCGGGGAGCAGCGCAAATTTGAACTATATCATATATGCGATATGGTCTAATTCCATATCTCGTCTAAAAATATTTCGATATATTTTTTTATATCGATATATCGCCCAGCCCTACTACATCATAATATTTTCTCGTATTTATTGCAATAACAATATCAATGACGATTTCAATTTTGTGCCATTCATCACCACTGTTTACTTCATTTTCTTCTGCTGCGAACACTGTTATACTCTTCAAGTATAAACAAATCATTGAAATAAAGTTGGTTACACAATTTGTGCAAATAAAACCTGATAATAAGTAACCTGATAAAAGTAACAAAGTTCACTGAGGAAAAATAATGTACTCCAAAGATTTAAATCAATTATGAATGTGAGACATGCTACCAATTAAGTAAAAAATAAAAAAATTGCAAATTTTGTACCACAGAGTAACAATTCCAACTTCAGTTAAGTTACAAAATAGTTTAAAAGCTCAAACTAAAAATTGTACAACAATACTAACATATTTTCAACTTGACTGTGTTTGTATTTTTTTTCGATAGTCTTCATAAATTGGCCGTTACTGGGTCCATTTTATTAGAGATGGGGTTTACAGCTCTTTAAAGGGAAGCCTTTCAAAGAGTTGTTCAAATGAATGGCTTATTTTGCTCAAAAAACATTTAAAATAATGAAACATTATGTACCTCATTATGATTTATCTGCTGAATGCAGTACAACATTACATTTATATTAAATGTAGCGTATTACGACAAACTGAATGTGATTCCCTTTCGAGGGAACTCAACACTGCGTCGTGAAACAACACTTTGGGGAACGCCCTCAGCGTGACGCCTCTGAAGCATGAATGAAACCTAGACCAATCTTGATTGGTACTACGTCACAACGTAGTGCATGCCGGCCTACCCGGATATATAAAGGGACTCTTCAGCAAATGCCCTGTGTGTGAACGAGAGACTTGTTTGAAAAACTTTGAATGAAAAGTATGGCGGAACATTCTAAGAAGTGTGTGTACCCCTACCCTCGTTATATCACGGGTAGGGACACTCTGCTCCCGCTTGTCACTCTTTGATGAGAAGAGCGGCGAGCCTCGCGCTCCTCGCGCTCCTCGCGCTCCTCGCGCTCCTCAGGGTGCAGGACTCGCTTCTGCCGAGGCAGGACGGAGAATGCATTCCTGGGGTTCGCAAAAGGATCTCGCAGCGGGGTTGGAGACGGGTCCGAGGGCTCTTTCTCCTCCCTTACCTGGGAGATCCATAGTTCAAACGCCGGTGTCGGAAGCCCGGGCTTCTTCCGCCCGGGCTTCTTCCGCCCGGGGGGAGAGCTCATTGCTTCGTTGCTCTGGCTCCTAAGAGTTAGATGTAACGGGCAGTGGAGGGCCTGGCCGTGTTGAGGCCGGTCTGGCTCGCGTTCCCCGCGGATCAGGTCCCGCGGCCGCCGAGGCGGCGCGGCGGCTTAGATCGTGGGGATCGCAGCTGGAGGTTGTCACTCTTTGATGAGAGGAGCGGCGAGCCTCGCGCTCCTCAGGGTGCAGAACCCGCTTCTGCCGAGGCAGAGCGGAGAATGCATTCCTGGAGTTCGTAAATGGATCTCGCAACGGGGTTGGAGACGGGTCCGAGGGCTCTTTCTCCTCCCTTACCTGGGAGATCCATAGTTCAAACGCCGGTGTCGGAAGCCCGCCCCGCGGCTTCTTCCGCCCGGGGGGAGAGCACATTGCTTCGTTGCTCTAGCTCCGAGGAGTTAGATGTAACGGGCAGTGGAGGTGACACAATCAGGCGCCATCTCTTTCCCCAGCATTGAGGAGTTGGCTGATGTATTAACACGAGCTGTAGATAAGCTACATATATCTTGGCCATCTGATAAACAGAGCGCTCGTCCTAAAAGCAAATTAGACGAGCGTTTTCTGTCTAAGAAACCCATTGCCGTTGGGACTCGTGCGAAATAGACTATATGAGCGTTTCCTGCAGCGCAGAGCACGACCTGAGCATCGGAGTTTTAAATTTAAAAAAAAAAAATAAATAAATAAATAATAAAAAAAAAAAAAAAAAAAAAGAGAGCTTACAAGAGAGAACCACGGGTTGGGTGGCCTGTTCCATGACTAGGGCTGGGTACCGAACTTCGATACCTTTATGGTATCGAATGAAAAACTTCGATTCTATGGGTATCGAAAAATTATTTATCTTTCGGTGCCAAATTTCGGTTCCAAAAGCGTCCGGGTTTTTTTTTTTTTTTTGCCAAGCGGCTGTGTCTGTGTGAGCTTGTAGCATACGTGCATGTAAGGAACTACATTCGCCGTGATTGGCTGTCCACCACCACGTGACGGTGGGATATCTGAAGATACTCGCACTCACACAACACAAGTGTAACGTTAGTTTTTTTTCTCCAAACGTTCCAGTTTTATAATGCCAAAGAGATCTAAAGTGTGGCTACACTTTATAAAAGTGGATGCCGAGTCAGCAAAGTGCAACATATGCGACAAGTGTATTGCAACCAAAGCCGGCAATACCACAAATTTAATGAAGCATTTGACTATGCACGGGATCAATATGAAGAAAGTTGCCTGTAAAAAGAAGGAAATAGAGGAGCCTTGCACCTCATCGGAGTCAAACCTGCCCCCTTCAACATCATCTGGCATTTCTGACATTGTAGCAGGTAAGAAAGGAAGATATTACCTTTTAGCGAACAGAAGTTAAAGTAATTGTTTACGCTAACACGAGTGGTTTGAGTGTGTGGATGCAACTCTGCGCTATGATGTAACGTTACCCAGGCGCTAGCTTTAACCTTATTCTTTGACCAGGCAACATCTTTGTTTTTCCAACGTAACGTTAAGGTTTCACATTTTAGAAATACTTGACAGATAAGTGTAATTTCCCTACTTAAACCAAATGCATCCCCATGACGTTGACTACCACTTTATGTATGTTAGCTTGTGCTGCTAGTCGGTTGCTGTAGCGTTAGCGCTGTTATTTCCTCCTTCACATTAGCCTCTGCCTCCTTTTGCAGGAAGGCATGGCGATAGAAGTAACAACCAACAGCATGACCAGCACCTCAGATTCAGGAGAGATACAGCTGTACAGAGGTTTGCCGTGTACACTCAACACTCAGTGAATCCAGCAACTTGGTGGTGGAGTAAGAAGGACACACTGCCAATGCTATCCAGCTTGGCAGCCAGGTTTCTCTGTGTACAAGCCTACACAAATACATTTATTTATTTATTTATAATATGTTCATGTTGTGGCAAAAAGGTTTCTCTTTTTTTTGTAAATTTTGGCCAAGTTAGGATTGATACGATGTGTGAAGTGTGAAGTGTTACCAGAATTTGTTTTAATTAAGATGAAAAATAAAAGTTTTGTGTTTAATGTATTTGTGTTGATTTTGAAATGGATTTTAAAACACATGGTATCGAAAAAAGTATCGTTAGGAACCGGTATCGAAACTGAGGTATCGAAATTGGCACCGGATCGAAATTTTGAACAATACCCAGCCCTATCCATGACTTATGCAATGAGTTGTGTGGGTCATGGAGCAGGCCACGCTTCTCGCCAGTGAGATTGGGACTGCTGAGGCTTTTCTCAATCATCATGGGGGAGCTCTGTGACCCTTCCTCCCCTTGGGAGCCCACTAAGCAGCTGCTCCTACACGGGGAGAGGGTCCGATGTTTGAGCTGTCTGCATCTGAGGTTGTGGACGTGCTCAGCAATGTGGTTTCATAAAAACCCCGGCGCTGCCCACCAAGCCGTGTAGAGGTACATCGACCATGGTGGGCGGGGCAGCAGGTCGGGCTGGGGCATGGCTGCATGGCTGCATACTGTGGCAGTATATTGCAGGCACGCCAGGCCGACCTGTTAAAGGACTTGGAGAAGACACATCTGTGGAGAGAGTCCCCTCCGGGGAGAGGCGGCTGAGGCCGTTTTTCTCTACGGAGCCCCCTGGACACCGATGTAGTAATCCCGCCGTCCATGACGCTTCGGGCCACATCGGTTTCCAGCATACGCGAGCTGCCTCACAGCCCACACCGAGGGGTTTTTGGGCGGGCAGCAATGGTGTATGCGCATCGAGGATCGTACACGCCTTCTCTCTGCCAGCTGTTTCAGGGGGGCGACAACGGTCTTCAAAGCAGACCCGAGATCGGCCTTGAGAGGCTGATTCCCGTGGCAGATTTTTTTCCAGGCGTGGAAACGCCTGTGGGATGTGTCGCCATAGGTCCTGCGCACTGTGACCCGCCGAGATTCGGTGGGGTGGTCTGGACCGCAGTGGTCCCGGAACGGGCTCGGGTTATGGAACAGGAAGTACACTCCCTGCTGGTAAAGGAGGCCATAGAACGGGTTCCTCCGCCAGAAATGGAGTCGGGTTTCTACAGCCGGTACTTATAGTTCCCAAGAAGGACGGAGGTCTGCGTCCAATTTTAGATATAAGGTATTTGAACCGGTCTCTGAGGAGGTTCAGGTTCAAGATGCTAAGACAATACCTATTATCGTGAATCAAATTCGGTCCGAGGACTGGTTTGTCACGATGGATCTGAAGGACGCATACTTCCATATTCCTATAAATCCTTCTCACAGGAAATTCCTGAGGTTCGCTTTTAGGGGCGAAGCGTTCCAATATCGGGTGCTTCCATTCGGCCTAGCACTCTCCCCTCGCACATTCACCAAGTGCATGGATGCGGTTCTGGCTCCACTGAGACTCCAGGGCATCCGGGTACTAAATTATATCGACGACTGGCTCACTTTGGCCCAGTCTCGAGAGAGGGCAGTTCGGCATCGAGATGTCGTCCTTGGCCACATTCAGAGCTTGGGGTTGAGACTCAGACGCGAAGAAGAGCGTGTTGACGCCCTCCCAGAGAATTACGTTCCTGGGAGTAGAATGGGACTCGACGACGATGCGGGCACATATGTCCCCCGCACGCATCGAGTCCATACAGGCGATGGTCTCCAGCATAAGACTAGGCCGCAACGTCACTGTAAAACGGTTTCAGAGACCGTTGGGTCTAATGGCAGCTGCGGCCAACGTAATACCTTTTTGGCCTGCTGTACATAGACCCCCTGCAGTGGTGACTGAAAACCAGGGGGTTTTCCCTGAGGGGGAATCCATTCCGGAGTGTCAGAGTTACGCGCAGGTGCTGTCGTTCCCTGTCAATATGGAGGAAACCCTGGCTTCTGTCCCAAGGACCAGTAATGGGAGCAACATGTCGCCGGAAATCCGTTTCAACAGATGCCTCCATCACTGGCTGGGGTGCGGTCATGGACGGCCGCTTTGCCCAGGGTCTGTGGCAGGACCATCATCGCTCCAGACATATAAATTGCCTGGAGAGGTTGGCTGTGTTCAGGGCTCTGAGGAGCTTCCTGGCGGATCTCAGGGGTTATCACATTCTGGTGCGCTCCGACAATATGTCGGTGGTAGCGTACCTGAACCGTCAGGGGGGTCTGACTCGCCCTCTGTGCAGATTGGCGCATCAGATGCTCCTATGGTCCCAAGGGAAGTTATCGTCTATCAGAGCGATGTACATCCCCGATGACCAGAATCAGGGAGCAGACACCCTGTCGAGGCAGGGGCTGAGGCCCGGGGAATGGAGACTTCACCCAGAGGTGGTGAGGTCTATATGCGAAGAGGTTCGGCGCGTCTCGAGAGACGTCCCACTGCCCACTATGGTTCTCCCTCACGCCTCCAGCCCCGCTGGGGTTGGATGCCATGGTACAGACGTGGCCGAGGCTGCGTCTGTATGCATTTCTCCCGGTGGCGCTGTTCCCGGGAGTTCTGGAGAAGGGTCCGGCAGGAAGGGATCAGTCTACTTCTAGTAGCCTCGTACTGGCCGGCCCGAGTATAGCTCTCAGACATCATAATAGATCCCTTTGAGGAGGGACCTGCTGTCCCGGGCAGGGGGCACAATACTGCATCCCCAGCCAGGGCGGTGGAAACTCTGGGTCTGGCCTCTGAGGGGGATCAGCACCTAGAGGCTGGCCTGTCGGCAGGGGTAGTGAAAAGCGTACTCAGTTCCAGGGCTCCTTTCACGACGTGGCTGCCATTGTGGCGTTCCACTCTCCCGTAAGTGAGGGGCCTCTGGGGAGGCACCCATTGGTCGTACGTTTCCTCCGTGGCACCCGGAGGCTGAGGCTTGCAACGCGCCCGGGGGTTCCAAATTGGGATCTGGCGGTGGGGCTTGAAGGGTTGGCTGAGGCCCCCTTCGAACCACTCGAGTGGAGGAAGTCAGAACAACTGTTAGTGTATTTCGGGTCTCCTAGGAGAGGTCGGCCAGCGACCTAGCAGACGGTCAGTAATTGGATCGTCCGGGCTATTGCCTTGGCTTATCAGGTGCGCGGATTGCCTTCACCTTTGGCCCTAAGGGCGCATTCCACTAGGGGCATGGCCTCTTCTCGGGCCCTTCAAATGGGGGTCCCGCTTCAGGAGTTCTGTGAGGCAGCCTGCTGGGCTACTCCACACACTTTCATTAGGTTCTATAGTCTACATCTCCCTGCGACGCCTGGCGCTAGGGTGCTCTTGTCCTAAGTGTGCCTGAATATCCGCACACTAGGGCGGGCACGGGTCGTCGTGGCATAGTGGGTACTCGTTCCCCAAAGTGTCGTTTCACGACGCAGTGTTGAGTTCCCTCGAAAGGGAACGTCTCGGGTTATGTATATAACCCTGGTTCCCTGAGAGGGAACGAGACACTGCGTCGCTCCGCCACGCCTACCCTGCCTGAGGGCGATTTGCTTCATCGCGAAGGGCTGGCGTGGGCGTGATACGGCGTCCCTTTATACTTCCGGGTAGGCCGGCACGCACTACATTGTGACGTAGTACCAATCAAGATTGGTCTAGGTTTCATTCATGCTTCAGAGGCGTCATGCTGAGGGCGTTCCCCAAAGTGTCGTTTCACAACGCAGTGTCTCGTTCCCTCTCAGGGAACCAGGGTTATATACATAACCGTTTTATTTACTGGGAAAAATATTCATCACCTTTTAGGCATATTTTTTATTTTAACTGATTAATTAGCAAATGGGCTTTTTACTTAAATATAGACGCCATTTTGTAATAACATGAATCCAAATTTGCATAAATCATTTCACCATGTGTCATTAACACTAGTTAATAAATGGAAAGAACGTGGATTATTTGGCTAGATAATACTGAATGTTCTATGAACGGAATGACACATTTTAAATATCACTTGATCACGCAAATTTGATCGTTGGTACACTTTAATTGTGGTTGTGATTAAAATATGATTAATTGTGCAGCCCTATTTTTAGGTATCTTGTTTGATGAAAACTTACTGTAGTGGATTTTTACACTGCTTACATAATCTATACGACAGCGAACTGGAAAAGAAAAAGTCAGAAGATGAAATGTTGGAGTGCTGTTGTGCGGTTGCCACTCGGGTGCACTCCTGCAGGGCACAGTCTGGTGAAACACTGAGGGAGCAGCCATTTGCAGTGCAGCCCACAGGTGACACATAGCACCGCTGCTCCATGGGCATCCTGCATAGTCTTTAATGAAGTCACCAAAACAATACCTGCAGTCACAAGAGGAGCTGTGTCTGCCATGGACTTATTCCATCAATTGACTGATGGTGCACATTTAGTTTCTAATATATACATGAGGCAGGGCTGCAAAACATATGAACATCTTCGTCTTTCACAGACTGATTGATTGTACAGTCAACATGTCAGTTTGAAGAAGTTCTTGTGTCGTTGCGTCCTGAAGCTCACTCATCTCAGACGTGCACTGGCTGTTTGTTAAAAAGCCCAATGCAGGGGATGGTCCATGTTGTTCCGTTTAGTAGCCATCTTTTTTTGTGTCTGTTGCTACTTTTTTTTTATTAAACCAATGCTTACTTCTGTTTTAGGAAATGATACATTTGATATATAATTTATTTTGCTTAAGATCCCGTTTTAGATTTGTCTCTCTTCATGTTGTATTGTTGCATAAATAAAGAGGTCTACTATTATGTTGTACAAAGTCTAGATAAATAAATCCAGCTATTTATTTCCTGGCAATTACAAACAGTGAATGACATACCATCATCAATAATTTTTTTAAAGATTGGTTTAGTGTAGTAGTGTTATGAAAATGTGTCTAGAATAAAATTTAATTTTCAACTAATCAAATACATTAGGTTTCAATTAGAGACAAAGTTGCTCAATAAAACAAATCCTATTTTAAATTAAATTTCTTTATTAATCAGCATATGCAGCAAACTGCATATGTCTCTTAAGTTCAGCAGAAACTCAAGTATCAAGTGTGAACAGGGACCAATGCACAGAGCCCCTCCCACACTTCACTGTGATTGGTTCATCTGTTCACATAACACAAACAGCAAATAGGGTAAAGTTAGTAAGCGAAAAAAATGACCTTTACCTGCTCTGTTTTAGCTAGGTTTAGCATGTAAGCATAGTTTAGCAGCCATTTCTAAACAGAGTGAGTCATGTTCAGAAAAGAGGCTCAAGTGGAAAAAACACGCAAAGCATTGTACAAAATAGAAATAAAATATTTGCGAACTAGTACCAAGTGATCCACAGCCTAGTAATGGTCCAGTGGTTGGGGACCCTGTCTGTAGGCAACATCTTCTTAGTGTTAAGTTACTATGTGATTCTTTTCTGTAAGTATACAGTTTAGTGATTTGGGTTTAGATAGATATAGATGCAGCGAGAGCTTTCTGAGCTGGTGATTTTCTTTTGTTTTTACACATTTTTTGAAAGCTTGGTTTGGAAAACAGTAGCTGAATAAAACTGGATAATGGGCAGATGTTTTGCTTTTAGTGTCTTCACATGGCGCTCACTTGGGATGCTCTGAATAGGCTTTGTCTTTTAAAAGGATATAGAAATAGTAAGAATGGCATAGACATGATTTCCAAAGCCATTTTTTGAACATGCATTTGAATGTGTGAGAGGTTCCTTTAATAGCCCAGTGACTGATTCTCAGTAAACCTTGACTGTTGAGAAAATGAAAGCAGAGAAAACATGGTGGCAGTTAATAATGACACCACAGATAATCACTGAAGAAAACACGGAGCACATAAAGAGAATTATAAACAGAGCGGCACACTGATGGAGTGTTTTCGGGGTATTGCTTCGACAATGCTTCGGAGAAGAGCACGAAGATAAGAGCAAAGGGTCTTTGAGTTTTTAGCTTTGAACAGGTGTCGTTGTGATGCGCTGCGAGATTCAATTTAGATTTAAAGACACATTGAGAGAAGTGAGGACGGCAGCGGAGATAAGACAATCTGCACAGAGCGGTCCATGAGTCGGCCTTGTGTTTTAGAACAACCGTTTACATCCCAAAGTGTGCACAGCAGAACAGAATGGCTCCGGGGCTCTGCAGTGAATGGCATTTTTATGTATAAGTGTAGCTCTCCTTTTATTTACCTAAACATCTTCATCAGCTATTTATTTTAAACCTTCTCTTAGCTTAAAAATGATAGCCAATAATAAATGTCTGTTGTATAGTTATTATTTATCAGTACCCGTGAAATTAGTTTTGACACCAAATGTTTAAAGCAACCATATACTCTCAGTCTAGACAACAAAAGACATTAAACTTTAAAATTGAGTCAGCTAGAGGACTGTAACTGTATAGTACTAATACTGTAAAGTATAGGACACACTAAAAAGTATTACATTTGTGTTACAACAAACACAATTCTAATTAATCACAGAACTACTTTCATTCTTTTATTTCGATTCAACAGAGACTTGTGGTGCATTCATGTGGTCCTCGGGAACTCGGAGTATCCAATTTAAGAAGTCGTTCTTCTGGCTTTGGTGTGTTTTCCGCTCGAAAGTAGTAAAATTCTAAACCACAACAAGGAAGATAGACGCTAAGACAAAAAAGTGTTATGTTATTTTCAAATGAGTGAATACAGTCAAAGTAGCTGGCAATTATTAGCCTACGTATATTAGTAGTGGTTCAAGAAAAGATAGCCTATAGAAAACATAAAAAGTTAACATAACTTATATTGAAATGCTAAATAACCGACGTAAACACATAAATACATATGTATATTGTCTAAATAAGCCTATAAGAACAAAACACTAATCGTACTATCATATTATATATGTTAACATATGTATATTTATCAAAAATACCTCATAGCCTCAGAGACATGCTCCTGTGTAGCTTTCAGCATTTATGCATAAAAATAAATCATGACAGAAAACACAGCTGGTTAAAAACTCATTTTATAATTTCTCTGATGCAGATGCTCTTTATTTTTGAAGTAGCACGGCATCAGAAAACATGATCTTGTGTTGACTTGTACTCTTCCAGTACATCTTCCACAGGTCACACTGGTACAAACTGATTTAATGGGGATCCAAATAAATAAACAAATCATAATAATAAACCACTTTAGAGCTTTTTCTGTGATTGTAAGAACACTTTGGCGGTTATGGTATGCTTCCAGTGTGTGTCAAGTTATTTGTCCCCTTTGCAGGATTGTGCTTATGGCCCCAACGAGGGCAGAGTCAGCTCTGGTCATTCTTCAGAATATTAGACTGTACACCCGAGAGTGTGAGCCTTTAGAAGAGCATGAAGTCAGTGAATCAACAAGACCAAAGCAGACTTTGTGCTGCGATGCCCGATTCCTGTCACAGAACACACTGCTCTGAAGGCTTGGTCGTTTCCAGAAACACGCAGAGACAATGCCAGCAATGCCACTGGACAATAGGCCCACCATGGCAGCAGTTGTTTGAAGAGGAGGGTGCCTGAAGAATAGCATACAGTGCACTCTTATCTTTTGCAAAGCCCAGTGTGTGGTCCACAGCCTGCTGGTGCACAAGTGGGACATCCTACTGAGACTCGGGCTATTTTAGAGGTTCAATTTTCACCTCCTTTCAGCCTAAGTGCCACAGTTTGTACAGGGCTGTGAATGTGTGGTCAGCCGCCAGACTACTCCAGAGAAGTGTCCAGGGTAAGAGGGGAGGCAGACTCTGTTGTCTTCTATTATTCATTTCATGTCTGTGTGTACAATTATTTCTGATTGACAAACAGATAACTTAATTACAGGAAATGTGGGAGGGACGCTGTGCAGTGGATGTAAGATTAAGACCAACTCCAGTGTAATTAAGTGGTACCTCTTTGCCATAATGAAGGCCATTTAAAAGGTCTATAGAGTGTCTATAAGTGGTAAACAGTTTGTAAGTGATTAATAAGACACAGACAAGTAGTTTTCCATTTGAATAATGGTACTTGTGACATGCGGCCCTCAGGTGGATACTGGACCTTGTCCTTAATGAAAATTATTAAGTGATTTATTACAGATAATTGTCATGCCATATTATGATTAAAACAAATTATCATATATCATGAGCTACCACAATTAGTGTCTTGGTCATGTCTCAGGATTCATTTTCAACATTTCAGCGCGAGGGTTTAAATCTCGAAACCTTCTCATTAAATTGACCTTACTTAGGCAAACTGCAGCAAATTGAGATTCATTTTGCACATCAGGCTGTTGTTGATGCATGTGTAGGTTAGATTTTTTTTTTATCTGAACAATTAAAACTTCTGTAATGCATCTTTAATTTCATGGCTTACATTTAGAAACACTAACAAGACAACCATTCACTCTCATTGATTCTCATTGATTCACTAGGGGCAATTTTGGGGTGCATTCACACTTGCCGTGTTTGGTGCAGTTCAAACAGACTCTGTGCTGTGCTTGCTCTGTTAGCGTGGTTCACTTGAATAAGTGTGAAGGTCCGCAGTTAAAAATGCCAGCTGTGAACGCTCGGCGGACCGGGGCTTATTGCTGATGAATTAAACTAAATAGATTGCTTTCTGTTTTGGTTCGAACTAATAAAGCAGACTACAAATGTGAACACACCCTTAGATTCACTGGTTCACCGACAACATGCATGTCTTTGGATAGTGGAAGGAAGCCAGAGAGCCCACACACAACCAGCCTGGGGATCGAACCCGCGACCCTTTTCCTGTGAGGCAGGAGAAAAAGCCACTCTGCCTCCTTGCACCTAGAACCTTTAGCAGGTACTGCATTACAGTAACATAAGGACTTTATCTGCAAATACCTCCCTCTATATAATATGTGGTAGAAAATATGGCATTTCAAAAATGGTCTGCAGTTTGTAAAATTACTGTTTGCACCAAATTGTAATGTGCAGATTAACTGGGAGGTAAGTAAATTGTCCCAGCCTTAGTAATAACAGGTAATAAATAAAAACAGCACACAGAATTAGGCCACATTTTGTTGTAATAGAAACCTTTGAACTAGACTAGAAACTAGAAAAACATGAATGTGGATGTAAGCTGTATAGTAAGGCCTGTTCTTCTTTAGGAGCTCAGACTGTCGGTGACAGTGAAAGACCTCAGGAGCCGTTCCCTACTTCAGCCAGGTTTCCACCGTTAAAGCCCTACATCAAAGGTCTAAGCCTCTGCACATGCCACTTTTCCATTTTCAACAGTTTTTCTCCAAAAGGTTCTTGAGGCGCCTTTTGGCAATCAGGTGACAGAAAAGCTACATTCAGTTGTTCTCATAAGTTTACATACCCTAGCAGAATGTGATTTATTTGTCCATTTTTGAGAGAATATGAATAATAGCACAAAAAACTTTTTTTCACTCATAGTTAGTGGTTGGGTGAAGCCATTAATTGTTTAAACAATTGTGTTTTTTTTTTAAATCATAATGACAACAGAAACTACCCAAATGACCCTGGCCCTTGCCATCAAGTTTCCCCAAGCGTCACAGTAGGAATGGTGTACCTTTCATCATAGGCCTTGTTGACTCCTCTCCAAATGTAACGTTTATGGTTGTGGTCCAAAAACATTTTGGTCTCATTACTCCAAATGACTTTGCTCCAGACGTTTTGAGGCTTGTCTCTGTGCTGGCGTATTGTAAGCATGATGCTTTGTGCCATTTCGAAGTAATGGCTTTCCCATTTTTCTTCTAGTGCCTCCTTATTGTGCATCTTAAAACAGCCACACCTTGTTTTTCAGCTGAAGTTATTTGTGGGATTTTCTTTCCATCCCAAACACTTTTCCTGGCAGTTGTTTGGTTTGGTTTCAACAGAATTCCTTATTTTGAATACTGCTGATTGGCATTCTCAATTCCTTGTATATTTTTTTATTTCCCTTTCCTATTTTATACAATTCAATTTACCTGCAGATCCGTTGACAATTCTTTTGCTTTCCCCATGACTCTAAATACAGAAACATCACTGCAGCACTGGATGAAAGATGCAAAGGTCTGTCAGGAGCCCAGAAACTCACTGACCTTTTATACACACACACTGATTACAAACAAACAGGTCACAAGTGAGGGTGGTTACCTTTAGTAGCCATTCAAACCTGTTTGTGTCACTTGTGCATGTTATCAGGCCAAAATTACCAGGGTATATTAACCTTTGATCAGGTTCCTTTGGGTAGTTTCTGTTGTCATTATGATTTAAAAAGAGTAAACACAATAAATGGCTTCTCCCAACCACTAACTTTTTTGGTTTTTGTGATATAATTTATATTCTACATTTACATTTAGTCATTTAGCAGACGCTTTTATCCAAAGCGACTTACAAGTGAGGAAAACAATGGAAGCAATTTTAACAACACAAGGAACAAAAAGCATAAGTGCACAAAAAAATAGACAGTTTAAACCCAGCATTCTCATTCACAACTGTAACTATATACAGTTGTGCTCATACCCTGACAGAATTTGTTGTGTCGTTGTGTCTCTGGGTCGCTCACCTCAACTTACATAGTGCAGTTTCTCAGCAGCTGACGCTGAGAGAGGAACATATTTCATGTTTCATGTCAAGGAACCACCCACATAACTTTTAGGTATAGAGGCTAAAAAGTTATAAGCTCTTTTACACAATAGAAAAAATATTATGAAAAGGTCACATACTAAATGGACATTTGGATAAGGCTTTGTGGTAAGGCTTTTCTCTTTTCCCTGACACTAAAGACTGCTTGTATACAGCTGTACATTACATCACTGAGTATTGCATCATCCAGGTAATGCAATCACTAAATATAACATACACGTCTTCAAAAAAGTATGACTTTAACCAACAGTAACATATCAGATAGAGCTACTGCTCTGCTCTGACAGTTTTGATTGTGTTCCATGTCTACTGAGCATGTGTGCTTTAGTCCATGTTCAGAGTGGCAAGCTGTTCATCTGGCAGCAGAAGCGTGTTTGCAGGGCTGTCCACTCCGCACTCATCCTGATGGACACTTCACACTTCCCTCTAACCTCTCCACCCTCACTGTCACCTTCTTTATTTGTCTGCTTTAGCTGTGCACATGCTCCTCTTCCTTTGTGCTCACTCTCCTTGCCCTGTCTTCGCTCTGCTGTTTGATGAAGATGACAACTCAAAGGGCTTTCAACACAAATAGACTCTCTGGCACTCTCCATCTGCCCAAGGACTCTTAAGGACCACAGCTGCACACCTTCTATTGCTCCTATTGTAATTGTTAACAATTGCTTCTAAAAATGCTGTGGCAGGTTAATGGATAGGTACTTAAGTGTTCCTGTCAAACTGTTGGTGTAACATACAAGCAGGATTAACACAAAAGACACACAGCAATTTTATCATAGTGTTAGTTTGACAAAGACAACATGCTGATGTCTCATGTAGATATGAATAAATATATCCCCCCAGCCGGGCTTTGTTCGCTTCCTCAGCTTCCTCAGCTTCCTCAGCTTTCACTTATTCCTGTTAATATGTTGCACTGGTGTATGAATGTGTGAGTAATCGGTGGTGGTCGGAGAGGCTGTAGGCGCAGTATGGCTGCCACATCTCTGTCAATCTGCCAGAGGGCAGCTGTGGCTACAAAAACATTGTTTAGCACCACCAGTGTGTGCCTCTGGAATGAATAAATAATGGACTCTGTAAAGTGCTTTGAGAGCCTTGAAAAGTGCTATTTAAATCCAAGCTATTATTAAGTTTTCACTGTTACAAAATAAAACTATTTTAGTCAATCATTTTGTATATTGAAAAGCTTGTTGATGAAGGCCATTGACTGAGTGGGATATTTGCAGTTTTAATTAGGGCTATTTTTAAAGCCTAAATAACAAAATAATTCTAAAATGGTTTACAATGTTAGTTATTAAGATGTTGCATGTGTTACTGCTCAGAGCTCACTGTTCATAGATCATGTCTCTGCTTCTCTGAGCCACATTGCTGAGTCTTTCTGCACTAATTATTGGGATGTCTGCTAACTTGACATACATACTAACACTGATTGACAAGCCAGAGGGCCAATGGATCACGCTCGCCAAGCGCCTATGATTGGTTGGTTTTTGGTCCCATAGAGGACAGTTTATGAATAAAAAAACATTTATGTTTTTCAGTACAGCTATTTAACAGTTGGTTATGTCTGTTAAGCAGTTTTAGCAGTTTTCTATTATATAGAAAAATATTTATACTAAAGACAAGCTCTGTAATACCTTTAATGCCAACATACTGTATCAACAATAGTGGTCAAAATAAAGCAGTTTAAGGTTGGATTCCTTTTAGTTTTAGCCCCCTCTGTTTCTGCTGACGGTCTCGTTTCATTTATACGCCACACAAAATATCGTAAAAAGTCACATAAAGTGTTCTGAAGTGCATGGCTAATTTGTATAAACTCGCAGTCTACCCTATATTTGTAATACAGCTTTCTTTTGACATAATTCAAAATAATACATTTGAATAATTTGATTTATTGCCAAGTCTAGTTTTGTTAACACATGACCACATAGAAAATGAAAATAGGCTAACCAGTGCAGTAGTGTAGGACAGTGGTTGGGAGTAAAGATGTGTGTGTGTGTGTATGTGTTTATGTGTGTGTGTGTGTGTGTGTGTGTGTGTGTGTGTGTGTGTGTGTGTGTGTATGTGTTTATGTGTGTGTGGGTGTGTTTGTGTGTGTATGTGTGTATGTGTGTGTGTGTGTGTGTGTGTGTGCCAGGGTGAGATGTTGTGATTTGTAATGGAAATGGCAGTGTATGACCATTGTGCTGATGATGTGGGCTGCAGGCTCTTTAAAAGTGACTTTCCCCAGTTTAATTAGTCCCGTACAGAACAATGATCATTGTTCCATCGCTCACGTATTGACCTGTTACATTCCCTTTTTGGTTCTGCGCCTCTGCCTTTTCTCTTATCTCTTCTTTTTATTGATTTGCTCGTTTCATTAGACGCACTCACATGTCACAAACTGATGTGTTCCCTGGTTCATTCCAACAACGCATGTTCTGTAACGGTGTCAGTGCTCAGCCTGGAGCACCACAAACACATTCTACTCATGTTTGATCTATTTTTACTCTCTCTCTCTCTCTCTCTGAGAGCCACCTGTTTGACAAGGATTTATTCTTCTCACAATTGCCTCATTTTTAATAGAAATGGTATTGGCTGCAATAAAATCATCATGAAATGTAATGAGACTTAGTTGTTAAGAAGTTAGTAGATATTTAGTTAATCACTTATAAAGCATTATTCCTACATTAATACTCATTATTTAATAAGTTAGTTTAATTTAATGCCAATGTCCTAATTGATATTACCTTAAATGTGGCCAGTGTACAATATACTGGCAATTTGATATAAAAAACATCTATCATTCTACACTTTATTCATCCTTTATAAATCACAGCAGCAGTAAGCAGAGATTCCCAGACTTTCTCTCCACATATACTCAGACATCCCAACCTGCAAAAAGTAATTTCAGGGAGATATCCCAAACCCCCAAGGTCTTTCAGTTTAAAGGTGTTGACCTTTAGCCTCAGCTTAGAGCGTCAACATTTATCTTTCATTGAGTCATTTTCTAGGACTAAGTGGTAGAAAATCCGGGTGACTAGAGCCTATCCCAGCAGCTTTTGGCCCTAGGTGAGGTACACCCTGGACAGTATAGCCATGAAGCCAGAGTACCTAAGGGAAAACCCACGGGGAGAACATACAGACTGAGGTTGAGGATGTTCGAGTCAGCCAGGCTTTGAACTCACAACCTTCTTGCCATCTTGTTAAAAAAATCTTGATCATTTTTAATAATCACTAACTAGGGATGCTCATATTGACCGTTTAACCGTTAACCTATAGTAAATATTTTGACCGATTAATACTATCAGTTAAACGGTTTAAAACATTTTTCTTTTAAGTTTTTTTTTTTTTGTTTGTTTGCTGCATGGTTTAAAAATAAAATAGCCTACTATATAGCTTATATTTATTAACTCACACGCCGCAAATACACACCTGACACATGCATGAAGATGTCTGTGCGGCCATTGGTGCATATCCAGGTCACGCCCATGTCACGCCCCTCGTCACAATTGGCTGAAAAGGGTGTCAATCGAAGGCTAACACTTCCTGTTAGCATTTTAGTAGCTTTTATCGCGGACTTGTGGCTTTTATTATTAATAGAAATGACAAAAAATGTCGCAGCAGTTTTCAAGTTGGAAATACTTCTCTACAGTTTTTGAGCCTTGGAGGATATAACATGTCTTGTGGACCTAATTATTTTACTGAATATTATTCACTGGACCTTTACGGACAGAAAGACACGCTTACGTGCATTTGTTGCTGTTTCAGTCGAAGAGACCCGTCAAAAGGTAATACAAGTCCAAACTAAATCTTTGTGCTTGTCTGTAAAAAAGGCTTTGGTGTCGGCGCTGTGGTTGTAACGTGTTAAAATGGTTTATATCGTCTGAAAGATGAGACTTTCAGCTTTAATTTGGTATATATATATATTGTTGGTAGGGATGTAACGATATCAAAATCTCACGGTACGATTCAATTTCGATATTAACCTCACGGTACGATATTTATTGCGATATTGTGGAAAAGCTCACGGTATTGTTAAATAGATCACAATAGTGTTTGTGATGATAATAGCAAAAAAATACTGACGTTTATTCTGCTTTTGCCAGTCAACAGGCAATTTATTGTTGAATTCATGGATCCATGACAACATAAAACACTAATCACAGTGCTTTTAAAGTGCAAGTTGTAGTCAGGAACATCAATATTCTGTATAGTAATATTTGGTTGCATAACTAATTCTTCTGTGCAATGTTCAAGTTTAGACGCAACTAGAACAATTGTAAACAATAGGGAATTCCCTTTAAGTGCAAACAAAGATTAAGTTAAGTTAGGTTTAAATGTGCAAGGCAAATAAAAGCAGCCTTTTAAAACTGGTATTCAGGAACATAACTTAACTTCGGCTCAAGCTTGGCCACTAACCTTTTAAATCCTTTGCCATCTACTGCAGAAAAGGGACGTAAATCACGCTATGTACCTTGTGATTTCTTGAGTCCTTGCGCTGTTGTGTGGCATAGTTGTTGAAAAGGCCTCCTTCAGGGTTTTTTGACCGGACAGGACTCGTTTTGTGGGAGAATCTGCAAACTTTTCGGGATGATTGGTCATCAGATGACTTCGCATGTTGCTTGTGTTTCCTGTGTTGAATCGCAGTTTACTGTGGCAGTGCTTGCACATAGTTAATTGTCTGTCCACCACCTTCTCTCCTTTCACGTTTTTTGACACGGCAAAACCAAAATGTTTCCAGACATCTGATTTAAAAGCTTTCTGAGATAAAGAAATGGATGAGTACAAATTTTTTGTGTCTGAATAGTGGTAAAACTGAAGTTATGCTTATTGGGTCCCGTCATCAAATTTCAAAAACTGGTTCATTATCTCTGACTATTGATGGCTCTGTCCTGGCTACTCAAGCTAAAGTGAGCAATCTTGGAGTTATGTTTGATACCAGGCTTTCATTTGATTCTTTTGTCCAGAGTACAGTTAAATCATCTTTTTTTCACCTCAGAAATATAGCTAGACTACGTCCTATGCTAAACCTCTCAGTAGCTGAAAAGCTGATGAATTTCTTTGTCATCACTAGGATAGATTACTGTAACGCCCTTCTAGCTGGAGTCTCTAAATCCACACTTAACAAATTACAATATGTACAAAACTTGGCCGCCAGGATACTGACTGGAACCAGGGTATGCAATCACATCACTCCAGTTTTGGAGTCTTTACACTGGCTCCCAGTCCGATTCAGAGTAGATTTTAAAATTATGATGCTGACATATAAAGCGTTGCATGGCTTGGCCCCTTATTATCTGTCTGAGTTGTTAACTTCCTATACCCCAACTCGGAGACTGCGTTCATCACAATCCAACTTGTTGGCTCTTCCTCAAACACGCCTACGATCTATGGGTGACAGGGCCTTTTCTTCCTATGCTCCTGTCCTTTGGAATTCTCTGCCTCCTAATCTTAGGGAAGCACAGGGCTATGACATTTTTAAAGGTAGACTTAAAACTTATTTTTTTTAATTAGCATTTGATAGTTGATGTTACTTTTAATTGTTTGAACTTTGTATTGCTTGTTTTTGTATTGCTTGTTTTTGTACAGCGCTTTGAGAAGTTGCCTTTAAAGGCGCTTTATAAAATAAAGTTTATTATTATTATTATTAATATTGTAACCCAACCACGACGATATCGAGACACGTTTACCATCGCGATAGCGCGATATTGTCAATATCGTTACATCCCTAATTGTTGGGGTTTGCATGACGACGTGCAAGCACAACGCAGGCTTTCTTTTGTAGCGTGTTTACGTCACGGGACCAGGACGTTGTACACTAAGCCGTTAATGCCAATTCAATATTATAATCTTATCAGTTAACGGTTAATAATCGATTAAGGAGCGGCGGTTGTCGGTCGGGAAAATTAATCAAAATGAGCATCCCTATCACTAACCCCTCCCTACCCCCTTCACTGTTCCCAAGGATCTTGCTCTGGTCTTAGTGTTGTCTTGACTTCAAAAAGGTTTTGTCTTAATCTAGATATAGTTTAGTATTTTCTTCTTAATGAAAGAGTGCATATTTTATCTCGGCTTATGACTATAATAGCTACATTAGAGATATTAGAGATTCTGGCTGTTATTTTGTGATCATTAATTACCTGCAACCCTACAGTTACTAACTTAAAATGACTAATATCAATGTCATAGTTTTGAATAGTGGAGAAATATGCAGCAGAGAGAAAATAAAATTAGAAAGGCGACAGTTCTTCAGAGAATTAATTGGCTTGTGTTGAAAGCTTTAATTGTCTGTGATGAAACTATTTCTGGCCACAAAGATTAGACTAAATCCTGACTTTATCTGGTTGCGGAGCAGCGTCCCCAGAAGAAAACAAGAGCGGGTTTCTTTCTCATTTATCTTGTACTGTAAAGCCTCAGATGCTGCTGGTTTGGCAGCAGATAAACTTTGACCTCTGCCCCTCGCTCTCATCAGCTCTGCAGCACAAAGCTCCACGCCGGGTCTGTTTTACCACAGAGCGGGGTGGTCCTGCCTTTGGCCTTGGTCAGTGCTGGTAAGATTTGCTAAGCTTTCACAGAAGCACTGTGCAGATACAATTGAAACAGGGATCTTGTCAGTGCACTGGTCACAATGAGCAGAGAAAAGCTGATTTACTGTTGGGGGAAGTTTTTTGTTTAGCCCTCGACAGCACGTGTCCTGAATGTATGACCCTGAGTCGGGACAACATACAAAGCAGCTTCTACCTTAGCATTCAATAAACAGAATGAACAGACCTATATTTGAAGACTGGTGACAGCTGTGTGGCAGCTGATGTTATAGAAGATGTGGGTTTTGCACCAAAAGAATCACCAAAATAACTTGGTACAGCAGCCACCAAAAGATCTGCATTTAATTGGCAGTTGAGACAGAGCCAAAGAATGACAAATGATCAGCTTACGCTCCTCATATGGATTTACCACTTTTTCATGATTTATTTGTACCCTATTTGTTTCCACTAATAGGGTAAAGTACTTCTGGAGATAAATCCCATCATTTGTTGAAATTAATTAAACTTTATTAATCCCCAACAGCAAATTTAGTTGATTCAGACTTTCAGATTGATTATACAGTCTTATGGCAGCTAAAGAAGGAGTTCTTGTGGCGTTCTGTCCTGCAGCTCACTGATCTCAGACGTCTCCAAACTAATGCTGGGTCTGTAACCTGGAAACAGTTCCACTGATCATGTCACAGGCAGTGTGGGGTACAGTGGCAGAGTGGTTAGCACTACTGCCTCACAGCAAGAAGGTTGTGAGTTCAAAACCTGGATGACTCAAACATTCTTGGCCGACTCTGGTCTTTCTGTGAGGAGTCTGCATGTCCTCCATGTGTTACCGTGGGTTCTCTCCGGGTACTTTGGCTTCCTCCCACCGTCCAAACACATAGGTTAATCGGCAACTCTAAAGTGTCCCTAGTGAATGAATGTGAGAGTGAATGTTTGTCTGTCACTGTCTGTCTCTAAGTGTTAGCCCTGCGACTAACTGGTCACTGCCCAGGGTGTACCCCGCCTCAGGCCCAAAGCTGCTAAGATAGGCTTTAGTCACCCGTGGCCCCTAACGGGATTAAGAATATAAACTGTAACTATGACAACATGTGGGAACTCTATAAGGGATATACGTAGTATCAGTGTGTTCAGTGGGCTTCTATGTTGTGGTTTATTTGCATGTGGTGGCTGAAGGACCCACAAGACACCAGGATTGCCAGGCACGATCTGTTTAATCTGACAATAAGAAACATATAACACTTAACACCAAATCTCTAGCCCAATCTCATATTAAATGGGCAAACAATCAAAAAACATACTTGACAATAAGAAACATTTAGCATATACAGTAGCATGGGTCACAAGTTCTCCAGCCCAATCTATACAAAATGATAAATCAAGTTAGCGTGTTAGCATACATCGTAACTATGCCACAACAGCGTTACAATGAGCGTTACACAACGTTTTTACAATGAGTGTATGAACATTCATCGTTTTGACCAGGGGTCAATAACTAAATTTGCTTGAGGGCCAGCTTGTTTCTTCACAATGCTGCGGGGGGCCAGACTTTCCAACGAAAATATAAAATAAGAAAAAAAGACATTTGGACACCACTACTCGAAGCGCTGCAGAGTCTCCTCCCTCTGCTCAGTCCCAGGTGGACTGGGCTGTGGACAGCGAGGACGGAGGGAGCTGCTGTTCCGGCAGAATTCTCATGCTGTCCCCACCCCTTCTGACTTGCAGCCATCTCATCGTTAACATGATATTGCCGGCGTTCCACCTGCTGAATATGGTGTGAAGCTGTGCTAGCTCCCGTTGTCCACTGCTTGGTCGAGTGGGAAGCCAACCCTGCATCCGGAGTAGGAGATGTTGATGGGCAAGCGAGATGACAGCCAACCAGAAATTCGGCCCTGCCGTCGGAGTAGTGCAGGATGACGCTCTGCTATGCCGCCCAGAAGGCACAGGGGTAGGAGCACCAGTGCAAAAAGTTAGTCTAGAGCCCTGGTTCCTTCGAGATGCAAGTTGGGTGAGGCCCCCCTTCAGGCAGGTGGTGCCTCCCTGGGACCTTCAGACGGTTGTGGATGGTCTGTTGGAAACCTCCTTTGAGCCCTCGATGTTTTTGCATCATCAGATATCAGATATGCCACATATGAAAGTGGCCTGGGTCTGATTTGAAAAAAATGTATTTATGCTGTTCAGACTGTCAAAAAAATCTGATATGGGTCACATTTGGGCATAAAATTCTGATTTGGGTCACTTTCATCTGCAGTCTGAACGTAGCCTTAATCATTACACATCTGAGGCAGAAATAAGTGCTTAGTCTTCTCATTCGAATCAATCAGATTCTGCTAGCTTCAATCACAGCATCACCTCGGGGCTTTAGAGTTGAATTAAAATCGTCAGCTGATTGGCCCGAACACAAGATCCGTTTAAGACTTGTTCAAGAATGAACAATGCATATGGAGCTCAGCGGACTTATTTTTAGCTCGTATCAATCTGGATTAGTGTCTGGGCCAAAAAAAAAAGTCTGTCTGCCTAAGCAAAAGTAGCAGCTGCACTTCACTAAATGGCCTTTGTTAGATTGGAAATATCAGCAAATGTCAAAATGTCTGCTGCTTTTTGGTTGCAAAAGTTGACAGTCGTGGATCCAGAAGTTTAGAAACATAATTGTACTATATTTAAGTCAGTATATGCCTTCTGCCAGATGAGTATTTTTGTGCATTATATAGATGTGAGGGCCAGCTTGTTTCTTCACGATGCTGCGGGGAGCCAGACTTTCCAATGAAAATATATAAATAAATACATACCTTTGATTATTTTATTTATTTTATTAGATAAAATAAAGGTTAGGTACTTTGAATAAGTTACTGTCAGTGGCTGAAGAAGATACACACAGAAGGCAGCACATGATCCACCAGAACATTATTACATCTCTCTGACAAGTGCTGGATCAATTTAGTTTAAGTTTAGAAACATAATTGTACTATATTTGAGTCAGTATATGCCTTCTGCCAGATGAGTATTTTTGTGCATTATATAGATGTGCACTGTTTTCATTCTCTCATCTCTCTAGTTCCATTTCCCTATGCGCTTTGTCTGTGAGTCCAGTCCAAGCCCAGATCAGAAACAAGAGCTGTGTAAATGGTCCTTGGTGCGGTCCTGAGTTGAAGCCAGTACTGGAGGTGTCCAACAGGAAAAAAATAAACCCATGGCCCTGGACCTTCTGTTCTTGGACCACAACTCAACTTATATAGCTGCATCTCTCTTCTCTGCTTCATTATAGCTGTTTAAGCTTTGTCTTATTGCTCTTTTACAGCAAGAAGAGGAGGTCTATATTGCTTTAGAAGCAGTTGTCCCAATGATAAGAAGGGGTTAGAGAGGAGGCATCTGGACATTTTGTAAATTTGTCCTTTATCCAGAGTACTTTAAAGCATCAAATTAAAACAGTTTTACTCCAGGTATAACCAAAACACTAGATCATTAAAATCAGGATGGGGGCACGTTATGCTAATGAGCTCCACACTACACAATACAAGACTAACTGCTGCTGACCCTGAGCGACACCAGCTCTAACCCTCTGATTGACTATTAACCGGCGACCACTGACAATAGATGCCTTCTTCTTAACATTTTCTTTAATGATCTCCCTTTTTCCCCTTACAAAATATCTTCTCATAATATACTTATCTACAAATGTAAAAAAGTTCCGCCACCCAATACTGCCAGGACCGATATGGACAGATAAATGCAATAATGCAACAACATCAAGGTCCCCCTTGTTTACCAAACTGGCCCTTATCTGCTGAAGTAGTACTGTGCATCTGGCACCAAATATGTAAGCATCTGATTGGAGTGTCCTGGCAGTTATGAATTATGGCTGTAATGATTTTTCAAGTATTCTTGTAGTGGAAGGCTGTAGTTTCTGACTCTCGAACACACGCATGTGCATGAGCAGCAGTTATGGAGATGTACTCAGTCAACACAATAGGAACAAGGACACTTGAAGATTTTACTGCTTAGATTTATATCTTACTCACTCACCTGTAACCATAATCATTCATGTTACCTGTTTATGTCACTTTGGACTGGTTAAAGTTAAAAAAGTTAAAATGACCTAATAACAATTGGCGTACGATGTGGATTATTTGGATGTGTGTTTAGTGAATATTTAGTTCAGATTAATGAGAAAGACAATGGAGACCACTTACAATTTAAAATGATTTTTGGTTTAATTCTTGCAAGAATGAGGCAAAGCACACACATGTAAGAATAGTACAGGATAAAGTTTGCTTGGAAAAGTAAACAATATATGAGATTTTATATCACGCTGTAAAGGTTGTATGACAAGTTTCCAGGTGCAGGATTTAGTCTGTGGCAGGTTATGTCTATGTTCATGTTTGGATTAGTATGAAGGACATGACATGATCAGGACTGACATGACCTGAAGAGGACTTGGAGCAACTAGTAATTATTAAACATAGGAAAATAGGAAATTATTAGAACAATGTGTGAAATGGGCTTGAATCAGATGCATGTTGACCACCAGTGCCTCTGCATTAATTACCTCAGAGAACATGTGAGCCTCACTAAACACCTCAACAACACGGTAAAAGTCAGGGTCTAGAAAGACAGTAATTTAGTTTGACAAAAGTAATGATGAAAACATTAGAATATATAAAGAACTTCGAAGCATGACACAGACACACTTAGCCCTGTGTCACTCCATTTTCAGTTACATGAAAAGCCTCCAAACACCGGCGGTGAAGTGACTAAAGGCATCTGTGAGGAGGCAGGTGAGCGCCACTGTCATTGTTCTAATTAATTAGCGCCCCAGAAGCCATTACTCAAAGAAGAGATGGCGGGCACCAGTGAAATATGTTTGGGAGTTGAAATTAAGGTTCACATGAACATACCACCCACCAGCATCATTATTACAATAACAAATATAAATAGACTCATAAAAATAACTGTTACTCACCGAGGAAACAATGTAGAAATAGATCAAGGACAAAATGGGGTTTAATTTGCAAGAAATAAACATATTCTTGCTGCAGAAATGTACTTGTGTCATTTGTCTATTGTATATAAACTTCCCAGTCTGTGTTAAAATGTCTACTTCTATTCTGTTTAAGTAAACAAAAAGTCCCCATTTACTGTGTTTATTGCTGCATATGACAAAATGTCCCATCAATAAACAGTTATTGGTCGTCATAATGAAGCCTGGGCCCGGTGCTTTGTTTGTATAACTGCTAATCCCATGCTTTTTGTCTCCATAGTTGCACAATGAGTACAGTCTGTTAGGACGGACGAGTAATTGGTGGAGCTGTATTGAGTGACCTTGAAAAGAAGTGCAAAAATGCACAACTCAGAAGACTATGGAGTCAAATGCAAATAAAAGTTGTTCAGTGTTAAAGTGACCTGGTTGATTTCTACCAAAATTTGAACTTAATTTTCTAAAACAAAGGCACATATAAGTTCATATGTGCCTTTGTTTTAGAAAATTAAGGCACATATAAGTTCATATGTGCCTTTGTTTTAGAAAATTAAGTTCAAAGGCATCTGTGAGGAGGCACGTAGTTTGAAACTGGCAAAAGATAAACAATGGTATAGCATCTGGTAACCTATTGGGAATTTTTAGTTTTAACACTCTGAGGTTGCTGTAGTTACTGGAGTTCAGAATGAAGCATAAAAAATGAATTAATTTTCTTCTGCTTAGTCTAGTTAGGGGTTGTGGGTGACTGGAGCCTATCCCAGCAACTTTGAGCCTTAGGCGGGGTACACCCTGGACAGTGTTAGTCGCAAGATTTTAGAAGATGTCAGTTTTAAATCCTGGATGCGGGGCCTTTGGCCAATCACAGCTTGATTCCAGATAAAGGAGCGCTCTCATTTGTTGACACCACTTGTCAATAGGAAGTTTAATGGCTGCCGATGAAACAGAAAGTGCTGAATACGTCTTTTTACAGAGAAAATTACATGATGTAGCATGTGCGTGATTTTTAAATGAAATTAGTCATTTTGGAGATGAGTCAGTTGAGAAAAATAGTTTGTCCTGGGTTGAATGGCACTTAAGATGTAATATTTTGGGATCCTGAAAACTGAATCTATTGTAATTTGTCAATGTTAAACTAAAAGCTTTTTTTTTATTGCACATTGCAATAGAAATTATGAGAAAAATGAAACGGTAATATGTTATCTAATCTTTATTATAAAAGATTTTAATAGATGAAAATGTTCAGCTCATACTGGAAGCTTTGGCCAATCACATGCTCACTGAATAAGATGCGCACCCATTGGTCTACATCAATGTCATCAAGAAATTGATAATTTACGATAACACAAAGAAAGTGGTTGTACTGTTAATGGATACACCTTTTGACAAGGCCAAAACCAGGTAGTCACATTTAATGCAAAAATGCTCTCCTGAATTTTCTGAGCCCTCAGCCTTTCATTGTGCTCTCTGAGCTCTTTCTTGTCTCTTAACATCCTCTTTTCAGTGAGCAATTGTGCACTGGTTTAGGCCTCTCTGTAGACTGTCACTTAAACCTCCGGTCACTCATTCATTCATTTTCTACCGCTTAGTCCCGTTAGGGGTCGCGGGTGACTGGAGCCTATCCCAGCAGCTTTGGGCCTGAGGCGGGGTACACCCTGGACAGTGGCCAGTTAGTCGCAGGGCTAACATTTAGAGACAGACAGTGACATACAATAGGCTTGGGCGGTATCCAAATTTTGATACCGTCAAACCTCCTCCCTATTTTACCTGGGTATACGGTATTACCGTGAATAATTAAAAAAAATATGACGTAAGGCTCAGACAGCGTCACCAAACTGTTGGCTTGTGCCTAAACTGTTCAGAAACTGAATACCAAACACTAATACTGAAACAATAACAAAATAACATGCACAACAATATAAACAACTTTTATTAGCAACAAATAGCAGTTTATAAAAAGTGCAAATACAAGAGTCAAACAGAATTAAATGAACATAAACATCCAGAACAGTTTAGTAGTTTTTAGAGTGTGGACCTCTCATAAAGCACAGCACACAGCCATCACTTTTATTACGATCGCTGCTTTGATTAGCGCATTTGCGCTGACTATGTTTACCCCTGCCTCGCCCTCCTCCACTGGGTAAAGTGTCAGGATGACCAACACGATTTGTCCCAAACAGCTGTCAATAGAAGCCGCATTATTCCCGACACCCCGTCACTACCGCTGCCACTGCAGTACACCCGCCCCGGCTTCTATCACCTGTGCTAAAGGTAAAGCTGCAGGTGCTAAAGGTAAAGCTGCAGGTGCTACGCGCTCACGGCTTCCCTTCCCAACCGCCCCTTTACTACCGCGGCCAGCGCGACTAGTTTTCCTCCCGTTTCTTTCACTGATGTTTGGCAAAGTGTGGGAAAAACAGTGTGTGCTTTATGAGAGACGCTGAGAAAGGCACGAGCAGCGCGCTGCTGTCCAAGTTACACTCACTCGCTCATTCTCACTTTCACTCGGCTGAAAAGACTCTAAAGGTAGATGTTCTCCCGAATCAGAATCAGAGTCAGCCATTACTAATACCAAAACTTCATCACAGGTGTATTTTTTATTTGTCATTTTCATGTTTATCAGCTCGCGTGTAGAGAATGAGGCTTCTATTGAGCCGTTCTGACACTCCCACTGAGACGCGTCTTTGAGGTCTTCTTCTACACATGGTAGTGGTGGACTAGAAACAAAGTACAGGGTGTCTGACATCTGGTGGAAAAAGCATAATTTAGCACATAAACCGGAAGTAGCGGCTGTTTTTTCCTGTTAAGTTGCTCGTGCGACTTTGGCGCTTAAATATGACGGTATTGAAACTGATACCGTGGTATACGATATTACCGTAATACCGCCCAAGCCTAACATACAACCATTCACTCTCACATTCATTCACTAGGGACACTTTAGAGTTGCCAATTAACCTGTACATGCATGTCTTTGGACGGTGGGAGGAAGCCGGAGTACCCGGAGAGAACCCACGGTAACACATGGAGGACAGACTCTTTACAGAAAGACCGGAGTCGGCCGAGAATGTTTGGGTCAGCCGGGTTTTGAACTCACAACCTTCTTGCTGTGAGGCAGGAGTGCTAACCACTCTGCCACGTGCACCCCTCCGGTCACTGTTCAGCTGAAAGTAGTACAGCCTCTAAAAGAGCACAAAAGACCAATCTTTAGGGTTGTTTAATGCACATGTCACACATGGTCTTACAGTAGCATTACAACTTCTTTGGTTATTAATAAAATTATTTCGATGTACATGATACAAATGCTTAGGAAATAGCATAACAATGAATGAAAGGCTGTTGTAAAAACAAAAAAAATAAATTCATATTCAAATAAACTCAGCAAAAACATTATTCTGAAACCATAAAAAACACACCACATAAATTGGGCGCATTAGTTGTAAAAATCATAATTCAAATTGAGGATTTTAACATGAATTAATTTAATGTATTCAATATATTGCCCACCATTATTCAAAATCAAAATGTTAATCCCTGAGCACCCTGATCCTAAAGCAGTTCAGTAGTTTGTGTCCAACACTTATTTTTAGTTTTTATTTCAGTCATTCAAACAAACAAAAGAATAAAACAACTCCATTGTACATTGACCAAAAGGGGTATAGACATTTTTGTAAGCCTACCCATATTAAAAGCACATATATATATATATATATATATATATATATATATATATATATATATATATATATATATATATATATATATATATATATATATATATATATATATATATATATATATATATATATATATATATATATGCAATGTTCTTCTTTCACAAGGTTGCAGTAAAACCAGCATTAGTCAGTGGTGGAAAAAGTATTTTGTACTCAAGTAAAGGTGCTGTGACCTGGCTAAAATAATATTCAATTACAAGTAAAAGTATTGGTATTAAAAGGTACTCAAGTAAAAATACAAATTGTGTAAAAATGAATTGAGTATTAGTTACATTTTATCCACTGATGTCTAATATTCATCACAAAAACCAGTGAAAGAAAGTAACGTCACTAGAGACCACAGGTCTACAACTAGTGACTCTGGGTCGAATTAAGAATAAATGCAGTAAACAGCAAGGCAGAGATGACTGACAGCTGTCTATGCTTTGCGACTGTTCTCTTTGTGAGGGAACAGAGGTGGGGCAGAGTAAGGAAGAGCAAAGTCGAACACAAGTCACTGAAGAGCAGTTTAACAGTCAATGAAACCATAAAAGAGCCCATGTCTGTGGAGGTTTTTAGTCATCCAGGTCATCTTGAAGAAAAGTTTAAAGCAAAAGCACCTTCACCAAGTTCATATGTAGATATAGATACGATAACGATATATCGTTCAGCCCTATTATCCACATACACGTATGACTTAATGTCTTCAGCTGTATCTATTGGCCCCAGGCTAATCCAAACAAGACAAAGACATCACTTACACTTGCCGTACATCTAATCACTGTTCAGGGACACTCCTGTACACTTAGTGACATACACACGTAAACTCAGTACACGTCCATCCACAACCCTGGAGCTGAGAGGAGGGCATAATGTACATCTATAAAAGCTTCATGTGTTGTAAACATGGTACGCAAATCACCATGTACCATTGTTGCATGTGTCCGATTTGTTTCATTCTTGCAAGAATTAAACCGGTCTTCCATTCCTAAATTTACCATTTACCAATTTTGTATGGTCTCTGTCGTCTTGTTTGTGATCCGAACCTAATAATTAGAATAGAATAGAATACATTTTTATTATATTATTATTATTATTATTATTATAAAACATTGTACACTAATCTACACTATAACACTTTTAATGTTGTTGTGACAATATGAGACATTCATACCACTTATACCTTTTATAATTCAGCCTTATATAGTGCAGTTTTGCTTGAAGAATACTCTATATTGTATGTACACATTGTATGTAAATATTAAAAAGTAAAAAAATTACATTTTCTAATATAAATGGCCGTAATCTTGCCAATTCTGCATGTGTGTTTTCACAGTTATTAAAATACATCCAAATGACAGAATTCAAAATGCTGTCACTCACTTTGGTGCATTCCTCTCTCCTCTCCCTCAGTCCTTTTCAGCGCATCTGTGTATGAGCACACCCCCGCCCCTCTCTGCTGGGTGGTATGATCCTTGTCTGTTTTTACATGATTGGTTAAACAGCAGCATGTTACAATCAGTTGACTCACTGCAGGAAGCACCTGCAGCCCCGAGATCATATCATTTGCCGACATCACTGTTGCCGATCCTATGGCTGAGAGAGAGCCTCCTCAGATGTAAACCACTTCAGTGTGCTCAATAATAATAATACTGCATTTTGTCAGTAACAGCATAGTAACGAAGGAAACAGTAATTAGTTTAATTATTTGTTACTGAAAAAAGTAACGCCATTTATTTATAACGCCGTTAGTCCCATCACTGGTTACATTCAATTTGACTATGTGGCAATTTAAGACATCATTCAAAATGAATACTCAAATATATTGTTTTAATTTAATTTGTCACCCAACCCTAATAGCAAGTTACATCAGTGCACCTAAACAAATGACTGCAAAATACAACAAACAGTTGCAGTCCTGTGTAATGATAATGTTTGGAGGGCCTCCCTCGTGGCTCTATTTCAGTGGCAGAGTTGTACAGCTAATAATTTACCACTGTGATTGGTCATCTGCCACCATCAAAAATCTAAATAGAAATATTGCCATATGCTGCATGTGCTCAAATCTTAAATGTACAGCAGTGTTTACGTGGAGCAAAACTCTGTCTTCTCTTTTTTCAATTTTCCTTGTTTTTATGTGGGGAGCGGAGCTGTGCATGTGTTTGATCACTCATTATTGTTGATGTTACGTTCCAATCTGTGGTGTCACCGGGGTTCTTTAGTATAGTATCTCTGTCACTCAGTGCTTTCCGCTGGGACGCAGTGTCAGCTTCCATTTGGGATCAATAGCAGCCTGTCATTCTCCCAACCTTTCCAGCCATGTCTTTGAACAGAAAATCATTTCACTTTTGTGCTTTCAACATCAATTCACAAAATGTAGATTAGGTGTTTTTAAAGTGGAACGCCTGTCCTAAAAAGAGGGTATATTTTCAGGTACACAAGTACATGGGCGCAGAGCTGAAGATTCCTTTTAATTCAGCAACAGGCTTCGTTGCCTATGTTTTTGTGTTCTTATATGAAGCACATATGAGTCACTGCATAACAATAAGATATAATTTTTTTGCAAAGGATGCACGTTGTAACCATTTTGCTTTGGTTGAGTCAAGTGGATGAGGAGGAAACAATACTGCACATTGCACAGGATCACTGCTGGTGCTATAAGGGAAAGTGTGTTAAAGCAGTGTTTCACAAACTTTATTTCAGTGAACCCATATTTCAAACGGCCAAATGATTTGTGACCCAATTCCCACCCCAAAAAACAAATGATAATAATAAAAAAAGCTTAAAACCTTCTTGGATGTATTCTATCATATTTTAATTTATAGTATTGTTCAAAATAATAGCAGTACAATGTGACTAACCAGAATAATCCAGGTTTTTAGTATATTTTTATTGCTAAGTGGCAAACAAGTTACCAGTAAGTGCAGTAGATTCTCAGAAAACTAACAAGACCCAGCATTCATGATATGCACGCTCTTAAGGCTGTGCAATTGGGTAATTAGGGGGTGTGTTCAAAAAAATAGCAGTGTCTACTGTTGACTGTACAAACTATTTTTTTAACAATACTGTATGTAGTCATCTGATTCTATGTTCAAAAGATTTTTTTCAAATATTTTCTTGTGATTCTTCTTCTCTCACTGTGCTCCAGAGGAGAGAGCAAACTAGACAGAAGTGAGATGTGCTGAAATGTCGCTCTACCTCATGATGATTTACGAAATCATGTAGCTTTAATGTTGATTTAAGAGCAGGTTTACAGGTTTTACAGCAGCGGTCTGTGATACTCTCGGTTTAAACTTTACTGATAGACATTTGTGTCACACTAGAAATGATGAAAAGGAAGTTTTGAAACAAAACAAAAAAGAAAACTAAAGAGCTAAATAAACAGCGTTTCATCGTCTCCTACCTTAGCGTCAGCTGTCACACTGCCCTGGCAGTCAGCGTGCAGCATCTCGTAAGCGTGCATCTCCCTGGGGCAGCTAAACAGACTCTGTTTAAATGCAGCAATGTAAAGAAGCGAGAAGCATGTATAAACTAGATATTCAGTGAGTAAAAAAAAACATGGCTGTCCATTATTTTCATTGGAAGTTGCGCATTGGTGCAGCACAGCAAAAAAGTTTTTTACTTCCGTGTAACACACTTACTTGCAGCCAGGTTTCACATGAGCTGCTCTGACCAATGGGCTGATAGAGCGTTAATGTCACAAAACAATAAAATATATTTTTTAGCAAAAAATTTAGCGTGATCAATAAAAGCTAATCTAATCTAATATTCAATGCCCATTGACTTTCACAGTTTATATATATTTTTGGGGTGACCCAAATAAAATCTCCTGTGATCCACTTTTGGCTCCCTACCCAATGTTTGGAAACCACAGCGTTAAAGTAAATGTAACTTTTTATTCATCTAGCATATTGTAAAATTAATTGTCTTTGAAAAAGTCTTCATCTAGACATTCCTAGCCCTACTACCATTGGTCGACAAGCATGCAGCTTTGATATTTTGGTATGAATGACAAACGCAGAAAAGGTAACACACGGTAGAGCTATCAAACATGTTCACTTAGCTATAGGCTAGTTTTTCTTGTGTGGATTCTGCTTTCATTATTGATAGAATGCTCACCGACATTCATTAATATTCCACTGTTTGTTTTTCCACTTGAAAAACTCTACCGATAACTTATGAAGGCCCTTCAGCAAGGTTGAAACGTCTACATAAGGCAGAATTCTAAGGGTGTGTTCTCATTTGTAGTTATCTCCATTTAGTTTGCACCAAAACAGAAACAATCCATTTAGTTTGGTCTGTTAGCATAAAGCCCTGGCTGGCATTTTCTCAGCTGGCATTTTATACTGCGGACTAAACAACATAAAACACACTAGATGGCACTGGTAGCCCAAATGCTAATAAGGCATGTTACCTTCCCAGTGCTCCAGGTTTCACATCTTTGACATAGTTGGACAATATTATTTCTTTTAATTTTTTCTGCTCTTGGAAAAACTAAATGTTAGGTGACGTTTTTGTTGCCAATTTATGACACTCTTCATGTTTGGGTTCATTTAGACGTCTGTGGTTCGCTTGAAATTGACATTTTAATTGAACCGTACCAGAGCTCACTAGAAAGAGACCTCTGTTTTGAAGGGGTGTGTTCATGTTTGGTATTTATTGGTATGTTCACAATTATCCAAGTGAGCTGTTATTAACAGAACAACCGCACCAGAGTCCATTTGAACCGCACCAAACACAGCAAATGTGAACCATCTAAATGGCTGTAGTAGTCCAAACACTGCCCATCCATTTATCTACCAGCTTGGTGTGTACAGTGTTATTTTCTTTTACCTATTAGAACTGCTGCTTCAATTACCACCATTTTTTTTTGTCCAATCTGGCACCTGTTAAGATAGAAGAAATTGTTGTCAGAAAATGTTTATGAACACACAATCTTCTGACCATAATGAGTCCTGAATATACTTTCTCTGTACTGTAGCGTAACTGCTCTTGCACACTTCAAACAGGAAGTAAGGAAAGAGGCAAATGCCAGACTGTAAACAGTTACATTCATCAAGTGGCTTTATATTGAAGAGTATGTTTTCTTTCCATACTGACATACAAGTAATTTTCAAATAAGTAAATGTATCTGTAATGTACAGTGTCACATTTACAAATATGGGCTTGATGAACACTGAGTAAAAACTGCACAGCCTCTGATGCAAATTTGGCACAGGCAGAATTCACAGCAGAAATGACTTCTTTCTCCTCAACACCACTGGTAAGTAATAGAGTCTCGGGCTCCTGCGGTGATGATGATTTTTTTTTGTGTGTGTGTCGGAGGGAGATGGGAAAGCTTTGGGCTTAGTGAGGGGAGTCCATTTCATCACCTCATCTAACCGCTGAATTCACAGAGCTCTTGGTGTGGATTATTGCGGGTTTAAATGCAGAGATTTTGTGCAGACTGACCACAAATTGCAAACAAGTGCTGTATTCCGTTGATGTTTGATTCATACCGCTTTGACCAGCACTCTGCATATTCTGTTGAAATGTCTCAAGCTTCGTTTAACTCCATTCAGAAAATCCTCTCTTTTACCTTACATAATTCGGGACTGGATTCTGCTTCAGTGCAGCCTTAATCTGTTCTCACGGTTGCTCGTTCTTAAGATGCAAAATGTGTGCTGCATGCCTCGCGACGCAGCGTCCGTGTAAAATCAAATGCGCCTGAATTGTATATCATTAACATTACATAATCTGCAGTGCACAGTGCACGTAAGCCTGTACCAGGGAAGCCAACAGGTGTGTCCGAGGGCAGTCATATAAAAACAGAATATTGTCAATGTAATGTCCATTCATTTCTAACTCCAGTAACACGAGGCAACACACAACAGCTCCAACTCCTTAAAACATTTTTTGTTATTTTAAAATTTTTAATTCTTTTCTTTTTTATACTTTATAAACCACTTTCCTCTGCTGGCAGGCGCTTTCATACCTAAACGGGGGAAAGTCTGAAAGTCTGGACCAAACATTGCAGGTTTGAAAGCTCTGTAAGGTTAATCGATGATCTGCGGAATGGTTATGGAATATTGTGAAATGATTTTTGCTTGCAATGTGGGACTGTTGGTGAAATAGAATAACGTGGATAACATAAGTTTGGGATAAGGTCGTGCTGCTTGGTTTGAAAAAAAAAAAACTGTCATGCAAATGGATGTGAAGATGTGAAGAAATGTGCTTAAACCGGTAGAAGGGAACTAACTAATCCCCAAACACAATCACAGTTGTCTCTCTTTTGGTTTTGTGTATAAAATGACCTACAAGCCCCAAAGCTCTTTGATATCTTCGTTGAATAACTGCAATAATTCTCATGAGGATAATAAAAGTGTTTTGAATTACAGTTGAATTGAATTGAATTGAAACAAATCCTCCACATGACAACTAATCGACTGTGTATGACATCATGTAACATCAGGTAACCTCATTCTGTCACAGCACCTGTTCGATACACCCAACTGCTAGGCGCCAGAGTTTTAAGCTTTTCTGAAATTCTTGTCTGACCTCAGCCATTGAATAGCCTTTGCCTACAGGACAGTTATTTGATTGATCAATTATTTTGATATATGGTAATATTGCCATGACCATAGAATTTTATATATTACATATATTTGTAACTCAAATACACCTGAACAAACTATTCCGGGCAGAGGTATACATTAACATTAACAGCATTTCCTGCAGATACAGGCTCGACATTTAAGAGGATCATTTCGTTGATACCTATTGTTTGATTAATTTTTTTAGCTGAAAATTAAATCTTACTTTCTGCTCACTTTATCCACTCGTGTAGTGGAGCTGATAGACCTCTCGATGTGAGCTCTCCTGAATCCTGTGTTAATGGACTAACCTTCAGTAAACTCCGACCCGCACTCCCTAATCACGTCTTCTTCTTCTCCCCATTTACTTCTCGCACTACACACAGGCGTTCCCACTTTATCTGCCTTATTTCCAATAGCCACTTCTGTACGTCTGCATCCACTCGCCCTTATTTGCATAACAGTGTTTTGCGGGAGTTGTCTTTTATCTTTTTGGGTATGAGATTGGACAGATGGAAAATTACATTACCTTTCCTTTTGAATTACAAAGTGTTCCATCTCGGGGTCTGGTAGATCACAGGAGCTGCTGGAGCTGCCACACAGTCGAGTCAGGGGATTTAGAAACCATTCAAGACTAAAATAGAAGGAGATAGAACCTTTTTAATCACAGTCGGAAGTGGTAACGTATATATCTGTATGAGTCTGTGGCCTGTCTTATTAAAGCGAGCGTATGCAGAGTGGGTGGACAGTGATATGTGTCTGCCTAATGTTGAATGTGGACTCTTGTTGGATTCATGCTGAGGCCGTTTCACTTCCGTTGCCTCATGTCTGGTCACGTCTGGGAGCAGCTTAGTTCCGTTAACTCACACATCCCCAGGTGGTTGATTTTTTTTCTTTTTTTTTTTGCCAGAACGAGAATTGGCATTTTGGAGTTCTTTCGTCCTGCTTTCCCCTCTCAATCCACACATTCATCCTCCGTGAGAAGCAGTTTCAACAGCGCTCGAGATAAAAGCAGCGTTAATAGGAAGGGGAGGTGTTGCATGGCTGTGAATATTTCAATCGCTGCATGTCCAGGACTTTGTATGCACAGCGTTTTCCCAATGTAGTCAACAGAGGAGTGCTTTCACAAGTCAATTGCTTTGTATATGCATAATCACCAGCCTATAAGGATAATGGTGCCGCCACTCTGTGTGTTAACCGGTGAGTGCTGGCTGTCAGGTTATTTACTCAAAGCTCTGGCGTGGTGAACCCGAGGTTTGTTTACTTGAAAGAGATGACAGCTGTAAATGTGGTTAAAACACCAATCACTGAGCTGTGTCATCTTCAAGAAGAGAATCCACACAGTCTCGTTCTTAAATGCAACGTGGCAAATTTGTCATTTAAATGACTACGTAGTATATTTTACATTTTAGTAATTTAGCAGACGCTTTTATCCAAAGCGACTTACATTCAACAGTGTTACATTTACACATTTTAGTTGACGCTTTCATTTTAAAGCGACTTACATAAGCTTCTATTCACCAGTGTTACAGCTGGAACACCACTGGAGGGTTAAGTGTCTTTGCCAAGGACACAACGACAGTATAAACTGTGGGGAGAGCAGGAATCGAACCGCCTACCTTCCGGTTGAAGGACGACCGCTCTACCACTGAGCTACTGTATATAACCATATTATCCGTATATAACCATATTATCCTTCAAACAGGAAACTATCTGGTGTTAGCTTATTTTTTAAAATATACAAAATACCAAACCAAATTAGAGCCATTTAAAGCAACACATATGGAAAATGAAATCAATAATGATTTTGATTATTTCTTAAAATTAAAGAGCAAAAATAATGCTTTTGAAAATAATGCTTTTAAAGACAAACTGTGGCTAGTTCAATATTCCATTAGAGAGGGGCGGAGCATTGCTGTGTAACAATTTGTTCTGACTCAAGTGGCTACAACAACATTTGAAATTTTCACTGCTTTCCTAAGAAGCCTAGTGTATCCATCATTTGAGGCACGAGGCAGAAGAAAACTGATGTTAACTGATTAGTGAAACAACCAGTTAGCCAGAAATTTCTTGGCAAATAAACTGGAAATACGACACGGCAGTTGCACAGACAGACCCATTTGTCTCCTACACGCTGTTGTCTATGTGCAAATCAGTACTAAATTAGAACAGAGCTGTGCACTGTGCTCAGTGTGTCTAAGGTGTGTATTTGTAGGAACAGGTCCAGGACGTTTTGGGAGTTGTTATCACACAGATTTTCAATCATTCTAAAAAACATACTACATACAGTAGAAGACTTGTTGGTTTTACATGATATTAATAAAATATGCAAGAATTTATTCTATTTTATTATTTTGCTGTTGGCTTTGGCCAAATTTAAAATGATCATTAAATGTCCTATAAATGAAGAAGCTCTGTATTTGCACACCTTTCTCTCTAAAGTTCAGTTTACATAGTACTCAAGGATGCTCAAGAAACAAATCTGATCTGATCTGATCTGATGGTTTTCTTAGCAAAACAAAACACTTCTGAAAGAGAAAACCGTAATAAAGCGAGACTCAAAGCTTTCACATACACATGGGTATGTTTTACTGATTATCTTGGCATCAGTTCACATGTGCCTCAGACTAAAGACTGCAGTTATATGATCCTGATTGTTCAAGTGCAAGTCCTTGATCAGGCTATCCGCTGATTGTTGATTGACCCAGTGATTATTACAAGTGGGAATCTCTGAGGACACGGTTAAATAATAAAGGATAGACCTTGGTCTGTTGCGTGTGGGAGCTTCTGCTATTCTTCGCTCCATTTACTGCTCTTTTACCAGACCATAAGCTGCTAAGGAGGCTTCTTGCTTATACAGTCAGTTCCATAAATATTGGGACATTGACACAATTCTAATCTTTTTGGCTCTATACACCACCACAATGGATTTGAAATGAAACGAACAAGACTTTAACTGCAGACTTTTAGCTTTAATTTGAGGGTATTTACATCCAAATCAGGTGAACGGTGTAGGAATTACAACAGTTTGTATATGTGCCTACCACTTTTAAGAGACCAAAGGTAATGGGACAATTGGCTGCTCTGCTGTTCCATGCAAATCCACTGTGGTGGTGTATAGCGCCAAAAAGATTAGAATTGTGTCGATGTCCCAATATTTATGAACCTAAATGTACATCCCACCACTGTGACATCACTGAAGGAGCGTCTGGAGCAGAGCACTGTGAAATCCTCTTTGCTGAGCTTGTTACAGGCATTGCTCACTAAAATGACCTGTTTACCGACTAAATGGAAATTCCAAGCCGCTTCATTTGCTGGTCACAGCTGTTTGTCGGCATTGCACAAGAGCACATCAGCACAGGGATTTTGGATTTCAGCCATGTCTACACTCAATCATATAATTTAATTATAATAAGAAAACCATTCAGAACTTTTTAGGGCTGGTTAATTATGCACTGAGGTGGTCGATTGGCCAGACATAGACATCAGCAGAATTCCGGGCCAATAAAAAGTGATGACATGCATTTACCTTGTTCTTCCATCTGAGACTAAAAGTTAAAAATACACAGGTATGAGCGGTTAGGAGAGGCAGGGAAGGCAGTGCCACTGACACGTTTTGGCTCCTGCTATCAGCCCTTCCTGCTCTGCTTCTGCCATCTTTACAAAGCAGCTTAGACAATTTATGTAAATTAGCCATTTTATTTAACACTTCTTTCTGAGTCTTGTATATTATACAGTACATTACACCAACTGCCAGCCTGTCTTATTAATAATTCAAAATTGATTGTAAAGGATCCCTGTCACTTGTCTTTTTGCAGTGTTGGTCACTTAAACAGAAAGCATGCAATTGAGGAAAAGTGTTTCACCTACCAAATTATGGTAAAAAGAAATTTCAAAATGATAAACAATCTTCTACAAGATATATAAACATAATATTAATTATGTACAGTTGTGCTCATAAGTTTATATACCTGGTAGAATCTGTGATTTTGGACATTTTTCCGAGAATATGAATGATTACACAAAAACCTTTAGGGCTGAAATGATTCCTCGAGTAACTCGATTACAAAAAATATTCGAGGCAAATTCCGCTGCCTCGAAGCTTCTTTTAATTTATTTTTAAGCTCACGTCAGTTTGTTTCGCAATGATTTTTTTTATGTGACACAGCGCATTTACGTCACCCACAAAGTGGAAGGAGATGGAAGGAGTTAGTAGTGTTTTGATTTGAGGGCGCGCTGCGCGCTCGAGCTGCAAAGATGGAAGGGATTGATAACAATAGCGATGAGCAAAGAAACAAACAGGAGAAAATGACTCAAACTGTCCAAGGTTTGGGTTTCATATTAAAACGTAAAGAGAACATTGTGGCGTATGTGTCCATTGCAAGATCGAGCTAGCATATCACAACAGCACGAGGTCCATGCTGCAGCAGCAACAGAGAACCTTCTCTCTACTCATAGACCGGAGGACCGTCACCCTGGACAAGGTAAATTCAATGCAGCATTAAATAAATGTGATTGCTATTCAAGATGAAGGCTGTTAAATCAAGTATGTTAACTATGTAATGGACAACCCACGACGGGAGGTACAATTATGTTAAAAGAAAGCGCACGCGGATGCGGAGGGGTTACACCAACAGATTATTTAACAGCAGTTTAGCTATACCACGGCTACCAAAGGACTTAATTTACTGCAAAAAAATGTTGTGATTGGCTTTTACGATGAAATATACTAGATTATTTATAATGTGAAAACATGCATGTTGGTTTTATCATTTACAGTTTTTAAATATTCATTTAAATTTATTTTACACACTCAAAGCATTATCCCATGATTGTATATCGAACATTGCATCTTGCTAGTTATCGCATATCACATTTTTCTTCAATATTGAGCAGCCATAAAACAAATTATTTTAGTATTCACAAGTATTTAGTTTAATTGCCATGAATAGAATTTATAAATGCACAGCCATGAACTTGCTGTATAATAATGATACTATAGCTTACTTAGTAGTAAATATCAATAATAATTATTATTTTTAGTAAATCATCACAGCTTCGTATGAACAGATGTGCGGACAGCTACTTCATGTTCCACTGAGCAAGCAGCTGAGTTTTCAGAGAGCATTCCAAGAAGAAGACTTATGTTCAGAACGTTTAGTTAACTTTTATTATTAATTTAATGTATGCCTTAGTTTTGATACTTATAGTAATTTGAAAGTAATTAATTTTATTTGTTTTTGCATCTCAGAAAATGCTTTATTTAAAACCCAAAATGAATGGCACCTAAATGCACTTTATTTTTATTGTTCACAGTACACGTACAGATAGAGAAACAATGGGTAATAACTAAATGTTTATTTTTGATGTATGCATTGCATTCTATGCATTTAAAAAATAATTAAATTTTTCTTTAAAAAAAGGAAACATAGTTGTTCTTTTTAAGAGACCTAGAGTATTTTCTCTTGCATATTTAATATTGCACTTTAATTAAATAAAAATACATTTTATCCGATTACTCGATTAAATTTTCGGTAGAATACTCGATTACCAAAATATTCGATTACTACAGCCCTAAAAACCTTTCTTTCACCCATAGTTCGTGGTTGGGTGAAGCCATTAATTGTCGAATAACTGTGTTTCCTCTTTTTAAATCTTAATGACAACAGAAACTACCCAGAAGCTGCTCATTCATTATGGAAAAAAGCCTTCAGTTTTTGTAAAATTCTTGGACTGTCTTGCATGAACTGCACATTTGAGATCTCCCCAGAGTGGCTCAATGATATTGAGGTCAGGAGACTGAGATGGCCAGTCCAGAACCTTTACTTTATGCTGCTGTAGCCAATGACAAGTCGATCTGGCCTTGTGCTTTGGATTGTTCGTCCAAACGTCCATATGTCCGAAAGTCCAAGTACTTCCCATGTACAGTTTCCGGGCTGATGAGTGCAAATTCTTCTCCAGGATTTTCTGATAACATGCTTCATTCATCTTTTTTTGTGCCTTTGTAGCTCACACATCCCCAAAACATCAGCTCCACTTCCATGTTTCACAGTAGGAATGGTGTACCTTTCATCATAGACCTTGTTGACTCCTCTCCAAATGTAACATTTATGTTTGTGGCCAAAAAGTTAAATTTTGGTCTCTGTGCTGTTTGCTGTATTGTAAGCGGGAGGTTTTGTGGCATTAGCATAGTAAGGGCATTCCTCGACCATGAAGCTTATTTTTCTTCAAATGACTCTTTATTCTGCATCTTGAAACAGCCACACCACTTTTTTTTCCAGAAAGTCCTGTATTTTAGCTTAAGTTATTTGTGTTTTTTTCTTTACAACAATTTCTCCTGGCAGTTGTGGCTGAAAATTTTGTTGGTCTACCTGACCTTGGTTTGGTTTAAATATAATTCCTCATTTTCCACTTCTTAGAGTTTGAACACTGCTGATTAGCATTCTCAATCCCTTTCCTGTTTTATAAAGTTTCATTACCTTTTCCCACAGATACTTTGACAATTTTTTTTACTTTCCCCATGACTCAGAATACAGAATCATCATTGCAGCACTGGATGAAAGATGCAAGGGTCTGAAACTCACTGACCTTTTATATACACACAGACAGATCACAGGTGGTAGCCACTCCAGGTTTGTGTCAACTTTTGTGCATGTTATCAAGCCAAAATCACCAGGGTATGTAAAGTTTTTATCAGGGTCATTTGGGTAGTTTCTGTTGTCATTATGATTTAAAAAGAGTAAACACTTGTTGTTTGCTTGATAAATAAATAGCTTCACGCAACCACTAACTATAAGTGAAAAAAAAGTTTCTGTGTTTTATATTCTCTGAAAAATGGCCCAAAAAAAAATCACAAATTCTGCCAGGTTGTAACATTTGCGCACAACTGTAGGTTGGCTGCACATAAGAAAGATGCATAGTTACATGGTGCTGCTTTATGTTGGCTTTGATTAGGAGGTGGGAGTGATTACCACGGGGAAAATTGCACGGATGTAGGATTGTCCAGGAGAGCGGAAAGACCCGGAAGGTGCATATGCTGTGAGTAAGGAGCGTGACCAAAGTGGTAAATATCCTCGACTTTGAAGTGGTACATGGTCACGTACACTTGGGGAGTACTTCTTTAGTCTTCTTTAGTTCCATTGTAGTCGCGCCAGCACTCACTGATGTCAGAGTACGTTAGAAAAGGCTCTGGAGTTTCAACTGGCAGCCTCACACACAGAAGCATTGGCAGGTATTGTGGACGGTATAACAGGCTCCCTCTATGACTCATACAGGCACGTAAAGTTGAGAATATGTGAAGTATTAACAGGAGTGGGGTATTTTTAAACTCTTTTCATCAACAGACAAATGGCAAAAGGTTTTTCTGATGGATTTTCCACTTGCCTGAACCTTGAGTTTGAGAATAAATGAGGGAGACTGCTGTGTATTATTATTGCTCATTTGTTCTTCTTTTCTGCAAACAAATAAAAATTAAATGCAAAGTAGTCCCCGGGTTAATAAAACTGCAGCCAAGCCCAGCTGACATTTACAAAAATATTTAGAAGCAGCCGTGCACTACAAGCTAATGTGGCCCTGGCATTAGATTCTGTAACTCGATGTAATTAATTTTGGGGCAGGCACACAATAAGGGGTCGTCAGAACTAGAGCTTGGGATTTAGAGCAAGTTAATGGTGGAGGAGGCAGGTTTTTTAAATGAGTCCAGGGTAGAATGTGGAAATGTATAGTGCAGTAGTCATGTTCCTTTTGGTTTGCAGTTTTTGGAGCCACACAAGCAAAGGTCATTTACATATATCATGGAAAAAAGAGGCCACACATATAGACTGTTTTACCCGTTTTGAACTTTAAAGTAGCAAAAGTGCACACTCTGGATGAAGAGTATACATCTAAATATTAGTTTAGAATTGTGAATAAATGTGTTATTTTTACAGTCAACTGGTTTTTACTATAGATTGAACTACATGGGCTAGTGTTTGAAAATAGAAACATATGATTGTTGGAAGTTTTTCTATTACAAAAAGTTCCATGGCCTATTCAAATCTGTAAGACTGCCTGCTTTTGTTCAAAATATGGGAATGTCTTGTGCAAAGCATTCTGGTAAATGTAAATTTGAACAAATCATTTAAAACCGACTGCAGCTCTTAATCAACATTTCTTTTTTTTTATTTTATTTAACTTCACAGTCTAAAGTGTAAAAAAAGGTCTAGTATATAGATATTATATATAATAATACAATATATTATATTATATCCAGATCTGTCTTCACAGGGAGCAGCCTGTTACTGGACACAGCGTCATCAGGAAACTACAACCTAGAGTTTAGCAGCAGCGAAGAAAATATCAGTACAGCACCGCTCCAACTCTGAGTGGATAAGCTGATTAGCTGATATGTGTACAGATTTTTACAAACTCAATTACAGTCCTATTATTTAGCAATGTTAGCCATATTTTTACAGTTGAATACTACACAGCTTCCCAGCTCATTCATCTCACTGTGACCAGGTCTCCTAAAACTTTCTGATTGTAAGGTGCAGTAGAAAGGACTTGTCTCTCCTATTTATATAAACACTCTACACCATTTGCATCACGGGTTAGCCACAGTAGCTATATTAGCTGTGTCGCCTATGGCTGATTAGATCTGCCAACTCATCCATCCCTTCACATCTTCTCTTTTTACTCGTAGCCTCCTCGTCTTTTCCTCTGTGTGGAAACTCAGACCATTGCTTGATCCTTGACATTTACAGTGAGACAAAAGGTCAAAAGGCATAAGTCCTTTTTATATTTTAAAAACAAAATACATGTTAGTTGTTAGCCCGGGTCATAATTTGAATAAATTTCATACACGGAAGTGTTGCACAAAAAGAACACCGAATCTCTCTTAAAGTGTGGGATGTGCAGTTTTGCAGAGAACTGCTGGAGCAGGTGCTACTCTCACAGTTCACTTTGTAAAAAGGAGGCCCGCCGTCACTTAATATAAAGCCTACATGCTCTATGTTTTTGGCCTAAGCTTTATTGTATCAGTCCAGACCATATTAGAATAGTAGAACTGTTAGATATTCAAAACTGTGTCTCATTTTAACACAATCCTCTCTGCACATTTAAGAATTTAATAGACAAAATTGCTGACCTGGCAAATGTCTTATATGTCTAATTGTCTTTCAACATTTGATCCATTCTTCAACTCAAGAAAACTATAGATTAGTTAGCTCACTTAAGTGAACTTGTCAACCTCCTGACAATGAATTCACACAGGGCTCATTTTAAAATAGTTCTTTTACAGTGGGAATGATGGTCCAGAGTGGGGCCACTGGTCCAGAATTAGGTCAAGATAATAAAGAAGAGACACTTTGAACCAAAAATGCTCCCTTTTGCATTCATAAGACCCTGAAAGTATCTGTCAATTGTTTTATTGCATTCCACCATCAGTTCCTCCCTGCTCTATGTTTGTATGTGAAATATGATAGAAGGCTATGTGCTGTGTGTGGTGCACAGAGGAAATGGGGTTGGTTGTGCTCCTCCTGTCAGAACGGGAGTCAGCTCTGTGATGGGAACCAGTGGGGACACACCATCATCAGCGCTTAAATGTGGAGTAGCATTTACACTCAGGAGAGAGTGTGTGAATGGTTGCCAGGCAACAGAATTAGCCGGCATCGAGGTCCTATTGCAGCCGAGGAGTGTGCCTTCTGCTGCGTATCACCTGTCACTGACTGTCTGAGCTGAGGTGGGCCACACAGAGTTTACTGTACCAATATTTAGTCATATTTTTTTTTTTTTTTTTTTTTTTTACAGGTTTATTAGAGTAGTGAAGTAACATGCCAGCAACAACAGTCATTCACTACAAAGAGTTTTACAGGAATTTTATTTTGGCACTTGAGGTGCTGACAATTCAGGTTATGTAATTCTTTGTGTGTGAGTTGAGTTATGGAGCCATAGAGATCATTGAAGGCTGCACATAATCTTATGTTTCTGTGTTTTCTGCCTTGCAACCTATTGGATATTTATTGTCTTGTCAAAGTAGTAAAAAGACAAACACTGGAAAGAAGACAGACTAAACCTGAGAACAGGGCTGGGCAATATATCGATATTTAAGATATATCGATATACAGCAGTATATATTTTTTATATATTAGAATATAGGCGTCAATAGAGTCGTCACGCTAATTTATCCCCTTGTCTCCGACTCACTCTTCCCCGTTCCCTCTGAGCAGCAGCAGCTCAGTTTGTCTTCATCTGTAAACTACTCAAGCATCTGGAACAGTTATTTCTGTTTATTTCAACACTTGCTCTGTTATTGTGTGTTCTGTTTCCTGACGTGAGAAGAGGGCTGGACAAGTGCACAGCTCTCTTTTGGTGAGTGAGAAATACTGTAGATTTAGCATTAATAACAGTTGCCTATTGTCTTCTGACTCTTGGCGGTAACTTCTGTCTGCCCAGAGACAGTGGCGGGCTTAGCAAATTTGGGGCCCTAGGCAAATCTTTGAGAAGAGGCTGAGAGATTCTGTAGCCCCCTCCACAATGGTCATACAGCAATACTTCAAACCTAAGATAGCAAAATAAAACAGGAATTTGGTTGTTTTCTATTAATAATAATTGGACACACATCACCAAACGAAAGCTATTTAATAAAGGTTTGCAGAAATTGTCAGACAGAAGGACTGAGGGTTTGTGAAGTGGGGGGTATGGGGGTCATTCCCCAGGAAATTCTTAATAAAGTAGATATAATTCCCTGTATTGTGGTGCATTTTTTGATAAATTCATAAAGATTTTATCTTATCTCTGCTTTATGGTGAGTGACTTTATAACTACAAAACCATGGATTGCCCCAGTTCTTTAATAACTGCATCTGAAGCAGTTTATAATGAAGAGGTTTATAATGATAAAGTTTGATGAAAGTGTGAATTTTGAGCCTACACTTCCCATTCTGGGGATTTGGAGAGGGTTCTCTATACAGGGGCAAATATATATAAATATAAATTCTATAATTTTGCATATAATTGAACTTAGCTTAACAGTTAAGCTTGGCTGGATACAACTATCATTTGATGACAAAATAAAATGTGTAAGAAACTGTAGCAACTTGTTGCATATATATATATATATATATATATATATATATATATATATATATATATATATATATATATATATAATCAGATTTATATTAATATTAATTTTAATAATTAACTTTGATATTAATATTAAAATAAATTTCTACTTAAAAAGGGGCACCACCTTGGTTTTGGACAGGTCCAAAGAAACTGTTCAATCTCATGAATCTGAAGGAAGAGAATTCTTCTGGTTTTCGAATATTACTTAATATAAACAGGGAAACATTAATGTCTTTTATGGGATTTTATAAAAAATTACACAAATGAGCAATGGTGAATAAAATGATGGGAACATGGAAAGGATTGACACAACAAGGGATAAACACAGGGAAACTTAACAAAGGGGAATTTGAGGGAAGCAGCTTGGTCAAGTCAGTGCTTTAACAGACTACGTTTTTATGATGCCAGGCTTTGTGTGTGCCACGTGCAAAACTCACTCTGGTCTTGGGATCGGTGCAGGGAGGCCCTCGCGACAAGGTCCAAAGTGTCCTCCAGAATTTGGCGTGTCCTGCCTGGTTCCGTACGACAGAGTGGTTGTAACGTGCACGCCGCTGCAGACGGGTCGCTGTGCGGCGGTGTAGCGTTGAGGCGGAAACGTTCTGTTGAGCTGACTGGCTAATCCCTTAGCAGACTTCCGGATAGTGAGAAAAATTAAGTCTTTAAAAAACTCAACTGTGACTAACTGGAAAAGAAGTCTTAAAAGTTGGCTTTCACTGATTTAAACTTGCTTCTGCGAGCGCTTGTTCGAGCAAGCGCGTGAGCAGGCACGGTCTTTAAAAATAAAAAGGCCAAAATAACTTCCGTCTGTTAGCAGGCTTGGAGGAAGCATTTTTAGCAGCCGTTTGAAGGAGGAAAACTTAGCGTAGCAAGCTAAGCTTGCAGGCTTTAAACAAAGAAAATTTACTCGTTTCCACGAGGCCCAAAGCTTTGGAAGGTTGCAGAAACGGGGCGAGAGAGGAAGGGTCAAGAAGGGTGATTTTTGGCTTTATCACCTTTGGGCCGGGGGCGTGTCTTACGCTCTCTTCCGGCAAAAGGGGAGTCGCTTTGGGGGATTTAAACTGAGTTAAACTAAGTTTTAAAACATTCCTTGCTTTGCAATGCCTTGCTTGTTTTTTTATAAAACACACAAAACATTCGTACTTGTAGGATTATACAGAGAAAATGCATTTGTCAGGACATTATGGAAACATTCATTCATTACATTTTATTAAAAATAAAATGGAAACCGTAAACTGGGTAAGGAGCCATTCTGCCTGGTTACGCTCCGCGTCCTGGAAAGAACAGTATAAACAACACAATATCTTAATACATTTAATGGAATAAACACGGAAATGATGAGTGGTCAGAGTCATTCGTCCATTTGACCACCAGGGGGTAGTGTGTGATCTTACAAAGACCAGGGGCTCCTGGGAGATCAAACACATTCCTGGGGAAGAAGGAGGTTATGTTTCGACAGTTCAATAGTCTTCGTATCTCCGAAGATTTACGAGTGTTCTGGCATGGCGCCAGGTAGACTAGCTCACATTTTCCTGTGAGGCTACCCAGAGTCATAAGCGGAGCTCATCCGTGACTTAAGAAAACACTCTGAACATCTGGGGGATGGTTAGTCTGTTAGTCTGCGTGTGGAATTCGAAGACGGATCTGTTTCTGTTTTAATATAGTGCCTGATTATATGCCTTTATTTTGAAGAGCAGTTTCTGGTTTGGCAGTATTGGCAAATGGTATCTTATCATTGAAATACAGTAAAAGTGTAATAAACAAAACGGTATGTGAACAAGCTCAAGATTCAAGATTCAAGATTTTTATTTGTCACATACAACATACACATTCGTCACATACACTTAGGTTGGTTTGAGAAAAACAAAAAAGTCTGAAAATCCCCAGAAGTTGCCTTTCATTGAGAGGATATGCTTCAAAACATATTGTTTTTACATAAGATGGACGGTACTTGCTGCAGATTGAGAGGTGGGGCCCCTTTAGGGACTCTGTGCTGGCCCATCACTGTCATTGTAAACTTATCACTTCTGTGGTGATATAAAGTTAGTCAACCCTTGCGGGCCCCCCATATGGCTTGGGGCCTCAAGCATTTGCCTGCCTTGCTTTTTAACATCTGGCAATATACAAGCCACACTTGACCCTAAACAGTGACTTTGAATGGTACAGGCAGATAAACGCATGTAGTCTCCCTGTTGTGGCTGCAGTATTATGCTGAAGCACTCAGGCATCACCGTCCTGCACCCTGCATTGTTTCGGTTACAAGCAATTGAAATCCAGACTTTACTAGATTCAAAACTGACAAAGCGAGAAAAAAGCTATTTTCTAGACCCCCAGTCCGAATGATTTTCAATTATATTCAAAACCTGGAGCATAAATGAAAATGGAGGAAGAAAAGGCAGTAACATGTTTTTTGTAAATGGTAATGCTGTTGTCAGAAGTCATCCGTGTAGATGGAACAAACTGTCAGTAAATAGCCTACTATTATAATATTGTTTTCACCTTATAATAATTATATATAATAATATTTAATTGCATATTATATAACGCAAAATTATTTAAAAAAAATGAAATGAATATATATATATAAATATACGTATGTTACAATATTTGTATGGTAATATTATTTTACATAAAGCGCTTACGGAAATTCACTGTATTTACTACGTAAATATACATTTTCTATTTACAACTGTATTTAATGTACTGTTTTCTATTTACTATATTGAGTGTATATTTACTAAGATGTCAATATAAGACATAATTAATAACTAGTAGTTTAGGAAAGTAATCAATGCACTGTAGTATGTCTGTAGTAATAATATAATAATATAATGAGAAGCTTGAAATAGCCTGAAAAATGTGGCATTTAAAAAAGAAAAATTTGTCAATTTACTACACTTTGGTCAAAATAAATGATCCGCCCCCTTCAGCAGTATGCAATTATGCCTCCTGAATGGCCAGAATAAAGTGCTGGAGAGAGCTAATGCCACCCTTTGTAACTCGATGTCTACTCAATACACTGGCTTATTGAATCAATGGGAGACCTATTTAAAGGCTCATTTCATTTTTTGGGCTGTCGCTGGGCTCAAATGTAGCCCACGGCAGATTTTAGTCTTTGTGCCGCAGCTGGAAGAAATGGCAAAATGTGCTTTCTTATTGAGAATGAAATGAAAAGCTCAACATTAGTATGCACCAATGCTGTGTACATAGAAATATGTGCTGAATGGCTGAAGTGTTGTTTTATAGATTTACACAGTCTACTTTTAGTTGACATTATAATGTGTTGTGTGGCTACAGGGTAATTGTGCCTCTTTTGTATTCAACCCTAATCAGATCAGGTCAAAACATTATGGCCCTGGGCCTAGAAGTTTGCCTATTTTAATTTTAGTTGTTTCTAACTCGTTTGTAGAAATTACACTCGTTTACATGCACTTCAGTGTCCTGGATATGAGCCTTAAACCAGTTATTACAATATTTTAGATCCAACACCTTCCTGGGAAAGTCTATGCCAGGCTACTAGAGAGGAGAATTTGGGTGATAGTCAAACCTGCGGTTTTTGTCCTGGTCATGGAACACTTGACCAGCTCTAGACAAGACAAGACATTTATTTTTGTATAGCCCAATATCACAACAATAGTCGCCTCAAAGGGCTTAACAGACTGCACTAGACAACATCCCCTGTCCTTAGACCCTCCATCAGGGTAAGGAAAAACTCCAAAATAAACCCAGCCGAGAAAAAAGAGAAACCTCAGGGAGAACCACAGAAGGAGGGATCCACTCCCAGGACGGACAGGCTGTGCAGGAATGTGTCCAGGACAGTTGAAAAATACATAGAAATACACAAACACACACACACAAACATTTATATTGGCAGTGTCCACTCTGTGTGTGTGAAAGGGTGGATGGTGCCGCTGCCAACATCAAGGTAGATCAAGGTAGACTGTGCTCACACTGGAGCACAGTCCGGGGGTGGGGGGTACACATCACCCAGCAGGTCAGTTGGTTGCGTCTACCCTAGGAGGAGGTAGAAAAGAAAAAAAGAGCTAAATACTACTGCAAAAATAGGCAGGTGTAATAATATGAGCGGTTGAGTGTGTATCTACATCTCTAACATGAATAGGAAGCCTGAGTATTGAAGGCCAGGACCGGAGTAATGTGATCAAACTTCCTGGTCTTTGTTAAAAGTCTGGCGGCTGTGTTTTGGACCGTTTGTAGTCTGTGAGTACTTTCCCTCGGCAGTCCAGAGAATAACACATTGCAATAGTCCAGCCTGGCTGTGACAAATGCATGAATGAGAATTTCAGCATCAGCTAAAGAGAGGCAGGAGCTGTTTTCTGAGATATTCCTCAAGTGAAAAAAGCCCAGTTTAGTGAACTCACTAATGTGCTGCTGCAGTGATAGCGTGGGGTCAAAAATGACACCGAAGTTCCTCACAGTGGTGCCATGCTCCAACACACAGTTGTTGATTGAGGCAGTAAGATTGTTGAACTTGTGCCGATGACTGGCAGGACCAATTAACAAGAGCTCTGTTTTATCCGAGTTCAAATGGAGGAAGTTTTGAGACATCCTTGTTTTAATTGAAACGAGGCAGGCCTCTAGTAGCTTGATGTCAGTAGTATTATTCGCTTTTATTGGTAGATACAGCTGTGTATCATCGGCATAACAGTGGAGGTTTACTCCATAGCTTCTGATGATTTGTCCCAATGGTGTAACATATAGTGAAAAAAGTATGGGACCAAGCACAGACCCCTGTGGCACACCAAATTTCAATGGTGTCGTGGAGGAGAAGGATTTATTAAAGGAGACAAAATGAGACCTATCACACAGATAGGATTCTAACTAGGGATGCACCGATACCACTTTTTTGGAAAACGAGTACGAGTACTTGCATTTCAGTACTCGCCGATACCGATACCGAGTACTTAATAAAAAAACATGATTTAAATTTACAGGTAAATGCTTTAGTCATATATTTTAACAAAAAAACAAGGCACGGGGCAAACACTGCTTGTCCAAATATCCGTGGTGAAACTAAACGAAGAGGAGGCTTGCAGTAGGCTGTGGATGTGTTTTTTCACGGAGTTGTGTAGTTTAGGCAGCTCCGTGTCAGTCATGTAGCGGCGGCTTGGGACATCATAACATGGGGGAGACGCATGAATCCCACATTTTCTACCTCCGAAAGTGGCTGGTCACTCAATGCAATGTACTCGATTGCCTGTGTTATTTTCACAGCACGTGGATTGTCTCTGGACATTTTCTCTCGTCTTGCAAGAGTTTGCTGCAGTGTGAGTTGTGTTGGTTTAGAAGCATGGGTAAACTCTTTATACTCGTTGTCGTGTTGGGATTTTAGGTGCTTGATTAAATTACTTGTGTTAAATGCGCTACCTTTTGAGCCTCCTCTGGACAATTTAGCTGAGCACAATTTGCAGTCCGCCTTTGTTTTGTTTTGTCTTCATTCACTTTGAAATAGTTCCACACGGCTGACATGTCTCATCTTTCCTTCGTTCTCCCCGCTCTGAGCTGCAGCCGGGGCCTGGGGGCGGGCACTCGGCGCCTGTGATTAACCCCTTACACGCCGCTCAAACATAGACATTTCTCAGACCGTGGTATCGGCCCCTGGTATCGGGGGACTTTTAACGAGTACGAGTACTTATGAAAATGTGGTATCGAGGCCGATAACAGATACCAGTATCGGTATCGGTGCATCCCTAATTCTAACCAAGCAAGAGCAGAGCCAGAGATGCCAAACACATATTTTAGTCTGTTGATTAGCACTGCATGATCGATCGTATCAATGAGATCTAGCAATAACAGTAGAGCCGATGAGTCCTCGTCCAGCTGGAGGAGGAGATCGTTAGTCACTTTTACTAAAGCTGTTTCAGTGGAATAAGAGGCCCTAAATGCAGACTGAAACGGCTTGAGGAGGTCATTTTTCGATAGATATAGAGTAAGTTGTTTTAACACAACTTTTTCATGGACTTTAGAAAGAAAAGGTAAATTGAAGACAAAATGCAGCTTTAATGGCTGCAACACCACCACCCTGTTTCGACGTGCGACCTACCTGTGCATATGCATAATCAGGGGGAGAGGCTTCATTTAGTGGCAAATATATATATATATATATATATATTAGGGCCGGAACTCGATTAAAAAAAATAATCTAATTAATTAGAGGCTTTGTAATTAATTAATCGAAATTAATCGCATTTTAATTGCATATAAAAATTTGACCTGAGAACAGTGAGAAGTAATTTTTCACATGGATTTTTAGTATATCATTGAATAATGACTGAATACATAAGCTTAATCAACAAAATATTGTTTATTTATTTCAGTCCACAGGACCAGTGCAATGTTTGTCATTAAGTGTAGCAGTGTAGTTACCCTGGTCCTGGTCATCTGGTGGATTGGGTGTGGGTCCTTGTAACTTTACTCAGAGTCGGGCTAACATCCCGCTAACTCCTATGTGTTTTGCGTTGAGGTGATATTTGAGGCTCGATGTGCTGCGGTGATACGCAAATTCCTTGTTGCATAGCTTGAACACAACCATGCTCTTGTCGAGGCTTCCATCCTTTCGTTTTTTAAAACAAAATTTCCCATCCACGGGGCCAAGCAAGCGGTCTCGTCAGCTTCTTCGTTCATGTTGACTGGTTTGTTGTTGTCGGATGTCAAGAACGCTAGTTGGTGCTCCAGTATAATCGGTCCGTCGAAACTCATTTATTGAAAAACGTTCTGCGGTGCAAAAATAAGTGTGGTTAAAATTATGTTATTTATTTTTTGCGTAATTAATCTTGATTAATCTTAATCTTAATAAAGTCCCGGCCCTAATATATATATTTATATGCTTTGGAGGATTCTTAATTAATGATCTTGATGTAGAGCCTGCATTTGAGGGCTGGTCCAGTGGAGCGATAGTGACAGAAACAAGCTGTTGAGCTCTAACAGTTCTGCTGGGTTTAAAAGAATGCCTCTGAGTTATAATAACATGAGGACAGGATGCTTTTGGGTCACTGACTGTGAGTTTTCAGATGCGTTTGAGGACTAAATAAATTCACCATATCTAACAGATTTAGGCAGTAGACATCAGGATGACACTGCTACATTATCCAGTTCCACACCCGCACTATCATGACTAGCAGGCTCTCTAATTCCTGCGACCTGCTGAGATTCCTTGTGTCAAATGCATTGAATGCACCTGTCTATATTACTAGACAAAATGGCAGCACCTTGTCCAGTAGGATGCAGGCCGTCTGCCCTCAGCAGGCCTGGGCAGCTCCAGAAAGAAGGCCAGTTATCCACAAAACCATAACCTTTCTGACTACAATGCTGGGCCAGCCACCGGTTCATGGAAACTAATCTGCTATACTGTTCATCACTACCCCTTACGGGGAGGGGGCCAGAGACAATTAATCAATGCCGACTCATCTTGTTTCCTAGTTCAAAAGTCCTCGCTAGGCTATCTTTGGTTACCACAGACTGCCTCATTCTCACATTATTGGTGCCGACATGAATATATCTGCTTGTATGTAGTGCGAGTATGTGTCCTGGGAAACTCTCCCTTCCTGTGTGATGTTAGCACCCTAAGATTAGCCTCTATGTCGGAAGCCCTGGCCCCTGGTAAACAGTGGACAATGGCTGGTGTCTGAAGTCTAACATTGCGGGTAATGGAGTCCCCTATCACCAGTATATGCGCAGCAATACTATGTTTGTATTGCTGCGCATCACTTTACTAAGCTCGTATATTAGCAGTTTGTCTGCAGCTGTCAAAAATTAGGGTGCATCGAATACATGCCCTGGTTTCTTAGGGAGTCCAGGTAGTGCATTAGAGTTTCATATAACCGGGACATTGGCTACTTAAATCAGGAGAAGGTGTTTACAGCACAAAAATGAAAACAGAATATAAAAATAAATAAAATGTACCAATGAACTGTTTCTTTCTCAGTGCTTTTTTGGATTTTGTCAGAAATGTCTGTAACCACAGACCATACCTGACTATTTCTGAGCAAACCAGATTTTTAGCACGTCTGGCAGAAGACAGTCTCACTTGTGTTTTTATTGCATTAACTTCCAGACAGTGTGAATGTAGAAAGCTTTCAAGGAGTAGACTGTCTGTCACCTAAAAAGAAAAAGAAGCATTTGGAAAATATCAAAACACACGGCTGCCTTGACTGATAATGAAATGACTGAAAGTTTTCTCTCAGAAGTTTCTGATGAGTTATGATTGGAGTATTTGAATGCAAGTGACACTGACATGTGCACCATCAGTCATGATAAGAAGCTGACAGACATGCGGTGCCCTGCTCTCGTTAGTTGTCAAACCTGGCACATTCGTGCTTGAGATACACAAATATATACAAACACATATTGTAAAATGGCAACTGCTCTACAAATAAGGGCAACAAAACACTGGGCTCATAGATACACAAGTCATTCTGAAACCATTTTTTCTGCTTGATTGTCAATGTCCTGTATTGAGGTTTCAAAATAGTTCTGCATTAATACACTATTTATACTTTTTTTTTTTTTGTGTCTGCTTTACATTTTACATTACTATTCTTTTTTTAGGGAGAAGTATTGCCTCCAATAATCTCTGAACCTGCTCACTGTTTGAGATTTGTTTACACATGGCCGTTAGAAAATGTATTTGTTGCCACAATGTTCCGAGATGATGTACTACTTCAAAGGCATATCTACTATCCTTGGGTCCTGTACATAAAATATTTGCTGTGTTTCCAATATACAATATATGACCACGCACTTTTTCATTTGAATGTGAAGAAAAAGTCAAGTAGTGGCTAAACTAATAACTAATAACTAATGCTATTGAAATAGTAAAGTTCTGATACAATACACTGTTTTATGTAGATAGCTTTTTTAGTGCCTTTGTTGGGCAGCCACTGCAGTCCCTCTCCTGTTTGTAAAGCTGTCTCTGTTTGATTTTGCAGGTAGAGGAATGGAGCTGTCCCGTCTTGTGTTCTTCTTCAGCGTCTTGTCCTTCCTCAGCGTGTCTGCCTCCAACACATCAGCGGGTAATGACTGCGCTGTCCTACTCACAAGTGTTTGTCTTTGACACAGTGTCTACAGCAGCTTCAAAAGGATCCCTGCTACAATAGATGCTCTGAGTCTGCTGACGTTGTTTGCTTTGTGTCTGAATGTATGTCTCACACGCCGAGGTATGAAAGGAATACACTGAAGTCTTCCTAAGCTGGTAAAACTAGTAAGAAGCAATACATATAATACTCAGTCTGTCATAACCTCCTTTATTCTGATTTCCCTGAACTTTAGGACTGGAAATTAAATCAACAGCTACCTTGAGTAAATGAGCACTTGTTTCTGCCTGTAATAAATAAATCCCTTTTTCAGAACAGTGACCAACTTGGTACATTTTTATTGATCTTTATGTACTTTATCTATAACCACAATATGTCTTTAACAATCACTGAAGATGTTGGCAATAGAGTAATGGGACATCATAGTCCATAAATTGTCACACTTGTCATACAAAAATCTGTATTGTCATGGATAATGGCTTGAAAACTCTCAATCTCATCTTCGTCCTCTGATCTGGGGCAGCAATCTAAGCAGAGATGCCCAGACTTTCCTTTCTCCAGACACTTTCTTCAGCTCATCTGGGGGAATACTGAGCCGTTTCCAGGCCAGTTGAGAAAGCTTAAAAAGGCGGTTCTGCTCTACTTGGATCCTTTGTATGTCCTTTTACCAGTGCACAGTCATAGACACAAACTACATATCCTAACCAAGAAGGGCTGGCTGATTATTATACCTAGTTTTTTTTTATCATTCTGCATCATTCATATTGCGTTGCAATATCACAGAAAGTTTCCATTTACAGTTTTCTCACCACTATGCTGTCCTTTAAGAGCCTACTGGCACAAAGTGGAAATGGCAGTTGATATACAGTTGTGCTCATAAGTTTATATACCCTGCACAATTGTAATTTGTAATTTTTTTGGGGCCATTTTTCAGAGAATATGAATGATAAAACTTTTTTCTCTCTCATAGTTAGTGGTTGGGTGAAGCCAATTATTGTCAAACAACTGTGTTTACTCTTTTTAAATCATGACAACAGAAACTACCCAAATGACCCTGACAGAATAAACAAGTACATGACAAGACGGGGCGCAGTGGCTCAGTGGTAGCGCAGATGTCCTTCAACCGGAAGGTAGGCGGCTCGATTCCCGCTCTCCCCACAGTTCATACTTTCCTTGGGCAAGATACTTAACCCACCTTGCCTCCAGTGATGTTCCAGCTGTAACACTGGTGAATAGAAGCTTAATGTAAGTCGCTTTGAATAAAAGCGTCTGCTAAATGTAAGAGTGCAGATAAAAAAAATGTAGTTGTCTTTACTGAATGTAGGCAAAGCTAAAGACAAAAGTTTTTAACCTCCCCTTGAACATTGTTAAAGTTGAGGCTGTTCCAGATTTTTGCTGCATGAAACTTAAACGCTGCTTCACCCTGTTTAGTTCTAACTCTGGGCACGAGCAGAAGGCCTGTCCCAGATGTTCTCAGAGTCCGAGGAGGTTCATAAGCAACTAGCATGTCAGAAATATATTCTGGTGCTAAACCATTTAGAGACTTGTAAACCAGCAGTGCTGTTTTAAAGTCTATTCTCTGAGCAACAGGAAGCCAGTGCAGAGATTTTAAAACTGGCGTGATGTGGTTGTACTTCCTGGTTTTGGTGAGAACCCAAGCAGCCGCGTTCTGAATAAGCTGCAGCTGTCTTAACCCTCGTTTTGAGAGACCAGTGAGCAGGCCGTTACAGTAATCTAACCTGCTGGAGACAAAAGCATGGATAAGTTTTTCTAAGTCTGGTTGAGACATCATCCCTTTGACTCTGGAAATCTTTTTAAGGTGATAAAATGCAGATGATGTAATTGACTTAATGTGACTGTGGAAATTCAAGTCTGGGTTTATGATTTTTAAGTTTTAGAGAAATTGTATTAATTTCAATATCTATAAACCCAAACTATTTGTTACACTTGTTCAAACATTAACACTTGTTAATGTTCAAACACCTTGGTCTACCAAGTAGAATGATCAGCATTAAAAACCAACCACATTGGAATAAATAGCTTGTCATAAAAATAGTCATAAAAATAATGTAGCTCTGTCACGTTTATGCATTTTTACAATTATACACTCTTGTTAACAATAGCACTCGTTGGTCTGCTTTTGTTTTTGTTCTTTTGGCTTAACTTCACTTTAGCTATGGCTGTATTTTCCCGAGGTGACCTGAGATAACTCAAAAGCCTTCCAGGCTCTCGTCTCACGTGGGTGACGAAGCAGTAAAAGCCGAGGTATTGAAGGAGTAAACTTGCCAACAGTAGTTAGTGCAACATTAGCCCCTATGAGTGCACACAGAGGCCCTGCAGAGAAAAGCACCTCTCTTTGTATATGAGCGATGGATCAGCTCAGAATGCTCAGTGCATAGCGTACTTCTATGATTTATGAGTTCCAGCATATTTCCCTTCATATGAAAACATAATACAGCAGCATATTATGAAGCCAGTTAGATGACATATTGGCTCAAAGGGAAATTATGAAATGCAAATGTATGCTTCATGATATGTTTCTCTTGAGCCTATGTGGATCAGTTTGCGCTATAGTGCTTTAGTGCTGCCACAGGGCTGGTTCTGAAGCTCTGTAGATTGATAGACTAATACTGTATCTTCCCAAGCATGATTTGAAGATAAGACTAATGCAGTGTGCACACCACATACTGAGGGAAAAATTTTTCTCCTGTTACATTCACTTTGAGACATGAGATGTAAGGTTGTCCCCCTGAGCATTTTAACAACATCTTAAAGCAGGGTACCATCAGTACATACTGGCTAGAGCTAAAGCTACAGTATACTGTTCATTGAATATGGCTTAGTTCTTTTTGGTAAGATAAATTCAGTTTGGTTCACATCGTTGGTACTTTTCCATGAACCTGGGATCAAGAGTTTAAGGGCGCTTTCCCACTTCCACTGTTTGATCCAGACTTTCCTTTTTGGTTCAAATCAGATCTTCAGGTGTACAAGCTCCATTGGATTGTGGTTCAGAACAAAAAGCTGATCTTTGGTTCCGTCCGGACCAAACTCAACCAAGATCCGCTTTGTTTGTACTGTTAAAGCGTGGTTGGCGGTAGTTCGGACGGCCAATTAAACACACAAAGAGTAAATGGAGGGAAACTATGGATCATCGTTTTTAGAACACATAAAATGCTTAGATTACATTGTTTTTCGTTTTTACGGCTCTATTTTTCTTGGTACTCTACGGCAAGTAGAGATCATGTCTGATCTCTGCTGTCTGTATTTACTCTATATACAGTAAATAATAACACGGGCCATTTCTCTATAGTCCCTACTCCAGTCTAATTATTGTATTTCGCCAGTTCAACTGTAAACTGAGCCTCTGCAGAGACACATTCACCACAGTACAAGGAGGCACGCCTCCTGTTGTCATGACGACAGTAATGACAGCATCAGGGAAAGTCTAAAAGTCCACTTTCAAAAACTGTAGAGTGGAACCAAAAGCTACTGAACCTAATGAATACTGTGTCACAATTGTGTCTTCTTAGTGTGGATCATTTACTTTTACATTTAGTCATTTAGCAGACGTTTTCATTCAAAGCGACTTACATAAAGCTTCCATTCACCAGTTTTACAGCTGGAACACCACTGGAGGCAAGGTGGGTTAAGTGTCTTTTTGAATTACTTACGCATCATGTTAACTTTTAGAAATCTTAAGAATGGGACGTCTTGGTGGCTCACCTGGTAGAGCACATTCTGCATACTCAATCAATTCCAGCTTAAGTCATTGCCCCAAAGTCATTTCCCTCTTCTCTCTGTTTACCAACTATCTAATAAAGGCAAAAAAATACAATTTAAAATTATGTTTTTAAAATGGTCTTAAAGCTATTATGATACATTTATGGCATCTAGTTACATTGCTTCATGCTGTACATTGCAGGAAGTAGAAGTGTCTTTGTCAAGGTCAGGATTATAGGTTACATAATTTGGAATATGCTGAAAAGATTCATCTAACAACAAGAACATTAAAGTGTTGAAGTGTTTGGAGGTTTTTTGTGACTTGGAAGATTATAATGTGCCAAAATCAAAGTGATTAATCACAGAAGTAAAGCATAACTGCTGCATCAAGAAACTGTAGTCAAAATTATGTTAGGTTTGCGGTTGTCTCTCTACAAATTTTTCCTATGGCTAACAACTCATTTTTGGTGTCCACAGTAAGCCATGGTGCAAAACAATGGTTGTTAATTATTTAGTGGGTATTTAGTAGTAACTACATACATAAAGCATGTTAACTTAACATAAATGTCCAGCACAACGTGTTAAAATGATTTTTCTGGGTGCATTTTAAGTAGAGCAAACAACATATACGCATGTTGTACTTAATGTATGAGGACAATCACTGCACAACTGATACTGATTGATATGATAACAATATGAATCTCATTAGGTTTACATGCTCCTTTTTTTTTCTTTCTTTAGCCCTGTCACATCAGTCAGCACCTGAGCGTGAAATTACCCCAGCTCTAGAGACTCGTACTGGACAAGCCCCATTTCCCACCTCTAACAGCCAGGCTTAGGCAGGCAGAACCAGCCCCACGTTTAAAAAGCCATCGGCAGCCAATGGGAGTCTGCATCATTAATGAATATTTGCTGTAAACTCCTTGTGCTTATTATAATGCTCCCCCTGATGCTAATGCTCACAGGCAGATGTCAAATCTTTGTAATACAGACATCAACCTGCCGTCAGATTAGTGAGCTGTCATTTCCTCTTTGTGCGAGCATCGTAGCCAGCGTTCATACGGGGGGTTGGGGAGGGTGTGTTTGCTATGGGGATCACGTCCAGTGGTCTTTCCTGGCCTCTGGTGAGAAACACGCTGAATGTTTAGTAATGAGGGATTTACACTGATGGTGAACGTGGGCTGAACAATGCTCTCCAGATGTATTACCCCTCCAAGCCGTTTACAAAGATTGGACATCACCAGACATCCAAAATTACTTGTGTGTGTTGTGCGTATTAAAGGTACAGTGTGCAGTCGAGCTAATTGAAACTCATCATACCTGTTTTTTATTGTTTATAAAGGTTTGCATTTGGTTTTCTTAATAAAATAAGAATGTGTGGAATTTGCATGTTCTTCCTGTGTCTGCGTAGGTTTCCTCTGGATACTCTTGTTTCCCCTACCACCGTAAACATGTACAATAGTTCCCGCCCTACACTCCTCCCTTGGGGCCTGGATTCCCCTGCAAAAGAGCTTTGTAATCTCAGAGGGACTTTCCTGGATAAATAAAAGGTTAAAAAAAAAGAAGAAAGAAAGAACCACTAGTTGCATTCCTTCTTGTTCCTACTAGTGTTGTATTCAAGTCCACACTGACTGAGACCAAGTCGTGTCCGAGACCAGAAGGTAACAAGATCATTACTTTAAAAATAGAAATCAATTTTCAACCAAGATTCTGTTAAGGCAGGACCAAGTCAAGACCAAGACCATGGACAGTTGAGACCAAGTCAAGACCAGTGTATAAGACATACCGGGAAACAATTCTAAAATCCCAACAGTCCAAGTTTAACTGTGGGTTTTTCTTGACGTCCACACATCCTGTTAATGTCTTGGTCATGACTTGGTCTCGTTTAATGTCTTTGACTGAGACACCACTAATGTATTCCTTTTTATATCTTTTCGGCAGCTGAATATTAAAAATGTTTGTGGCAGCTTCTGTGCACTGAAATTGCAAATTCAGCCATCCCATTAATAATTTCATTATTAAAAGACAAAAACAAAATAACTGGATTGATTCAATCCTTATTTTCCTTTTAATAGAAACTGTTTTCCAGGACATGTCCAGAATGTTTTCTTGACAATTTAGCACATTTTCCTCATATAATTTACAACGGACCCATTTTTATTAACTTTATTTTATTCCACTCCTCATTATTCCAACGATTCCTTTCTGCTTTGGTTTAAACTCCACAAACTACAGCAGCCTCAGAGGGTCATACTCAAACTCAAAATACTTATGAGTTTTTGGAAGGTTGTGCACTTTAGTTAAGTTTTAAAGAGAATAAAATACAACTTGTAAGACGTGTGTCTTTCCTACATGTTTAGCTCTGTCCATTTGGAGTAAAATGTCCCAAGCTTATTGTTGTTGACTTCAGTTAGATATTACAAAATCCCCACATGGAGCAACCTCACTGCGTGTGGTTGATTGATTTCTTAGTGCCCTCATAGAGGACTTATATCTCTAGTGTTTAGTCACATGGGGGTGTTGTGGGAGAGGTAGTTACTCAACTACATTTACTTAAGTAATCTTTTGAAAAAAAATGTACTTCAAGGAGTATTTTTACTGCACCATACCTTTTACTTTTACTTGAGTAGATTTGAGAAGTAACACTATTATTACTCGACTCGCTGCTTGGCTACACTCGACCAGTTACTTTTTTACATTTTTTATTTATTCTACACATTCTATGCTTTATTTTTGCCAAAGAGATGCAACCAGTGGATCGACCACATGACTGTGTTTCACCAATCAGACGTAGCCCTGCAGTCACATGACCAACACAAACTGTGGAGGCATAGCGGCACAAACTCTTCACACGCAGCAGGAATAAAAACAGACTGTCTCCAGACTGTCTCCAGTGTTGAAAGTGAACAAAGCATGTTTGGTTCACACACAGAGCAAATAACAGCTCTGCTGTTCAAACACAGAGACCTTTTGTAGGGAGAAAGAAAGTGAGATTTGGAAATTTGTGTTTCTTCTTTAATTTGTTATTTTATTTATTTTTTGTTTTATCAATTGGAAATACCAGAATTTGCACAGTCTTTTATTTTTGTCTGATTAAATTATTTCTGTGGGTGCACGTGGCAGAGTGGTTAGCACTCCTGCCTCACAGCCGACTCAAACATTCACGGCCGACTCTGGTCTTTCTGTGAGGAGTCTGCATGTCCTCCACGTGTTACTGTGGGTTCTCTCCGGCTTCCTCCCACCGTCTAAAGACATGCATGTACAGGTTAATCGGCAACTCTAAAGTGTCCCTAATGAATGAATGTGAGAGTGAATGGTTGTCTGTCACTGTCTCTAAATGTTAGCCCTGCGACTAACTGGCCACTGTCCAGGGTGTACCCCGCCTCAGGCCCAAAGCTGCTGGGATAGGCTCCAGTCACCCGTGACCCCTAACGGGACTAAGCGGTAGTACAATTTTAGGCTACTCTACCCACCTCTGGGGAAAGGTCACTTCTCATCTTCATCAGAGCACCTCATCAAAGGGGTTATTTCCCCTCACCAAGGCCCCAACATACCCACTTTGTTACACAATGTTGAGTAGATTCTATCACTGCTGCATATAAAATGCATTTTTTTCTATTTTCATCTAATTTGGTGAAAAGTAATAGGCCAGGTTGAGGTGTGGGATGGGACATTAATGAGACACACTAGGAGTGTTTCTGAACAAATTGGAGGTGGTTTTGAAAATGTGTATTGTACAGGTTTTAGCAGAGTAATTTTTACCCTTACTACCTGGAAAAGTAGATAAAAACATTTTTTTTTTATTAAGAATTGAGGTAGAAGTTACCAGTTTTTATCCATTATTTAAGCATTCAATCAATTAATACTAGAACAGATGATAATCGGATTCTAAAAAGCAATTGTAACACACACCAATGTATTACATGCACACATACACACCAATCTCAGATGAAAAATGCAGACAGGTGACAGTGACAACATACAATGCTTGTCCAGGCAGAAAAACATCTGAAGGTTTGTGCACGTTATTAATTCTGTAGGAGGAGGTTTCCACTGACTTAGGGCTAAATGAGAGAATGCACACTTCCATGGCAGTTGACTTAGTGGCTCTAGAGGTTTCTTTCTGAAGTGAGTGTATGATTTAGAACAGCCCTCTGAGAAAATGCCAGAAAATAAACTTAAAAAGTAAAAAGTAGCATACATTGGATTCACACATCATGTAAAATGCAATAATACTGTTGCTGCTGCCCTCTTGTGGCAGTAGATTTGCACTTTGAATTAGATTGTGACTAGTGATAAAGAGAAAAATGGCTTTAGTTTTGTTTGAGATGAATGTAGCTGCAGCTAATGAATCCACAAAGTTGTAATACCCAGTACATTGTTTAGTTTATATTTATATCATCATACCATCCACTAATCCGTCAACCATAGTGACTTGGGAGCGGTCACTTCAGTTTTGGTTTAAAGAGTAAGAATTTGCTGCTAAATCTTATATCACGTTCAGCTCGGATAGTATAGTGACACATAACTACAGAACACATAACCACCATAATCTACATATGAGTTATTGTGAAAACATTGTGTGTATGATTTGGGAGTCTAGGCTGTGGTACCAAAGCTAGATTGATTAAAATGCATCCCATTCATCTGCAAACTAGTATGCAAACCAACGTCCCTGTGTGTTATCAGTGTTAGCTCGCTGCCTGGGGTTACAAAACACAACCTGCTGCTCTGAGTGCACAGTGGAAAACAGCAGCCTTATTACAATGACAAATTACTCCCATTGACTAAAATAAAACATTATTGTTGTGATGAATTTCTCCCAACTATACTGTCCAGCCCTCGCTTTTGTGCAACAGAAAGATACTACTCTCTGTTCAGTGATGTTGCATTAGGGACTCCAACAAAAGAACCTTTTGTCAGGAATCAATCAGAACAGCAGTTTGTGATTATGTTTCAGGCAAAAACACTGATGGCTACATTCAAGGCAATTTGAAAAAATGTCTCCTTGTGTTTTTATTTAACAGTAAAAGGCTATGGTAAGTCTTGATACATTTTTTTGTTTCTGTTTTTCACCATTTGTGTCCCAATTGGCAGTTCAGTCTAAGAATCATAACGGTGGACGTTATTTCAATAATTTCACTTTAACAGATGTAACAGCGTCACAGCCTTTCGTCCGTTTATGTATTTCATAGCCATCTTCTTCCGTTGTCTTGCCTCTTTTTAATGACCTTCTGTCTCATAAGCAGTCTGGGTCTAAGATGTGCTCAATCAACAAGCACCAAAGAGAGGTGCTGAGACAAAGCATGATCTTTACAAGGCACACGTTCAACATCGCTGGTACTAAAGTAAAATGATGTCATAATATAATAATATATTGACTTTTTGAATAAAAAGAAAATTAATTAAAAATGATAAGCGTGCACTTTGTAGTTTGAAATTTTCTGAGACGTGTTTTAAGGTGGAACCACAAGAGTAAAACGTTGTAGTATCCTTGAAGTTACAATATGCACACATATATACACAGAAGGTTATATATAGTGCTGGAATCCTCCACAATGCAAATCTGTTGACCGTGGTAGTTGTAGATTTTTCTATGTCTTGCTTGTCCACTATGGCTATCCAGATCGGTAACTTCAGTCTTTGGCTTAGCATTTTTGTTGACTCAGGTTCTGAGGCGAGTTTGAGAGACAAAATACGTTGGCCCAATGTAATTAAACTATGGTCCTCCACAGTTAACGTGGGGCAGTCCTATAACTGGAAGGCTGGCAGTTCAATTCCAACTCTCCCCAGTTCATACTGCCGTTGTGTCCTTGGGCAAAGAAGTGTTTGAAGACACTTCACCCACCTTGCCTCCTATCAGCTACCATCAGCTTACCGTCCTGAATACCGTCTGATTGTGTGGGAGCTCAAATAGGGCTGCAAAGACTTTGCATGCTAGGCTAGCATCATCTTTGTTACCTTTGGACGGCATTTTGAGATACACAGGGTCCGCTCAGTTGGACTCGGTAGGATAATAAATAGAAAGCAAGATAGAAAGCAAATGTGCAATATGAGGGTTGAAGGGCTGAATGTTACAGAAAATTTTATTTCCACCGGAGCACATATGCTTCACGTCTACTCCATTTGTTTACCCTTTCAATTTATAAAGCACCTTCCAGGACATCCAAGGCGCCTACACCCAAGACGTCATCTTATACTGTGGTTCCCAAACATTGGGTCAAGACCAAGAAGTGGGTCGCGGGAGATTTTATTTGAAAATTAAAATTAGTCTAAGAAGAATCAAAAGGATACTATAAAATATATAAAATGACTATAAATTATAGTCATTTGATCATTATTAATGATCAAATGACAAAATTACAATAAAACAGACCAGAGAAATACGTCACAAATCATTTGGGCTTTTAAAATATGGAGCCCCTGAAAAAAAGTTTGGGAAACACTGATCATATAAATCAAAGAAAATGAATGAGAACAGCTCTGGTGGACAATTCCCTTCACAGATAAGCTCATGTGCCAAGCCTGTCCATGTCCCCATGTCCAATGTTCCGCTGTAGCACTGGTAAAAGTGGACCTGGTAATTTGGGAAATTTCTCTTCAGTGCCATTGTGACATTGAAAAAAATTTAAGAAACTGCTTGTGCCAATGGTTGTGTTTACACAGATCCCACTAATGAACACAGGACCTTCCCTTGGAGAGTGTGTTTGTGACAGTTTGGTCAGAAATAGTCCTGCTTCTCCGATACAGGCTTCAAGGTCTCCTCTTCTAATGCCTCACCACCATGGAATGTATCTCCATTCTTTAACATATTTTTGTGGCATAGAAAACCAAATCTTTCCCATTCTCTTTTTGAATTGCTCCTGTTGACACTGCCTTTTGAACCAAAGGGAAATCGGTTAAATGAAATCACAAACACTAGATTCCTACAGACTGCAAGCCCTAGTTTCTAAAACATACTACAAATGTGCTCTCTATCAACCCATTATATTCCTCAAAAAATTATAGTATGATATTTTTGCCTTACTGTGAGAAAATGTTAAAACAGCTTTTACACTTAATGGCTAGATCATTAGCATAAGCCTCTCTGTAATCAAAATAATTCCTTGCAATTAAAAATATTTTTACCACCAAACGTATACAATAAGAAAATAAAATGTTGTAAGGGCTGCACAATACAGTATATATCATAAATTTCTGTGGTTATGTTCGTCCATGTGACAGACATTTAATATTTGCTTCAAAATCATTGTATAAAAAGAGCATTTAATGTATCTACATAAATAAAAGTTCTAGCTTAGACTGTCTTCAATAATGATTTAACCACTGCTTTGATGAGTGAAGATTAGTCCAGAGCCTTGTACTTCTTTACATTTTTTTTAAATCCCATGCTTTTCTAATATTGTGCATCCCTAGTTGTTGGTCTGCTAAAGAATATTATAATGTACACTCACCATTTTTGCTGTTGTATTGAAATGCACCGTAACCCAATTTAACAGCTAATCCAAACAACTGCAAGACTTTATTATTTACTATTTATCTGGAGAAGGTTTGTGTTTTTGGCCACAGGTAATTACCACTCTACTCCCATCAAACACGTATCAGCGTCAAGCAAGAGCACAAATGCGTCAGTACCCCAAAGGCAGAGTTAATTGAGGTGAACATAATCCCTTTTGTCACGTTCCAAAATCGGTGTTATTGTGCGTACATATGGCCCGAAAGCAGCATGCATTCAGACTGAGACTGTCTGAACATGCAAATACATCAGCTGCCTCCAGTCAAGCCCCAGCTGGCCCCATTAAACGTGTCTCCATCCCACTGAAAGCCCACTTTCTTCATATCTGTTGACAAATAAGCTCTGCTGCCAGCAATAAGCACAAAGCTCATATGGAGGCTGTCTGAGTGGAGAAAAATCACTGCACTCATATGCATTAACCGGCTGCCGGTCATATAAAGTGGCTGTAAAGATGGCAGAGACCGCCATCTAGTGGTGAGTCATGGAATTATTCACTGCAGATGCTTTTTCCATGACCACATTTCTGCTTCAGTAATATTAAAAATAGGATTAAGATGCCTGCTTCTTTGATAATATGTGACATGTAAAATTATAAAACCCTGTTACACCAACATTTTAATTTTCAAACCGGTTAAAATCACAGTTTAAGTAAAAATTTAATTGCTTGAAGATTTAAACCTGGTTTAGAATAATACCAAGATTTAGTTTAATCCTGTTTAACTTAGGTCTTACAGTCACTCTACAAAAAAAATAAGAATTTTATAGGATGAGACACTTACAAAACAATTAAACACAGAGATGCAGGTACAGCTTAATCAATGTTGTCCCAGGGGTTATTGATCATTCCCTTTGTCTGGTTACAGAAAGGGTTCCTATACTAAAGATTAGCAAAAGCTTAAAGTTACTGTTTATGCTAAATATCCACAAGAAAACTAAAAGAGACAAATGCTGTGGCAAAACTCATGTGGGACTTCTTTTGAATTTAGGTATTGTAAAAAAGTCATAGTTGTAATGTTGTAATAAGTTCTGATGAGATGTTAGTCAATCTTACTTTAATACTATTGTTTTAATAATAAGACTCCATATTTTGGGGTAATGATTTACACAAGGTTGCTTTAAAGTCTCAAATTTCTCTTTGTGAGTTTTGCAATACATCGTGGAGCCCTTCTTAATGTGCATCTGGACTGTTTGTCACTCGTTCTTTTCACTCTTTCAGGCTGTGCCATCATCCGTCCTCCCCGAGAAGGAGGCATCCGATACCGAGGTCTAACCCAGGAGCAGGTGAGCCATGCTGCTGACTAAAACTGCAGAAAATAGTCACACAACAGCTCTTTCCAATTTTGGAAATTGTGCGGACACATTTTCAACACTGCTTGTAAACACGCTGCGTCCTGTCATGTCACATGCAATTTTGTAAAATATTGGTGAATATTATTTGTGTCTGGTACACTTTATCCTGCTCTTCAGTGATAATAATCATAATCTTAATTTGTTATGACAATATGACAAAACCTAGGTATTAAAATTGAAGTTAAGTAAGTAAGTAAGTACATTTTATTTATATAGCACCTTTCACAGATATAAATCACAAAGTGCTTTACAAAGTGCAATAAAAGAACAATAAAACTTTGAGAATAAAAATTAAAACCACAAAATATTAAAAACATAAAAACATAAAAGCCCAATCAAATTAAAGCTAGTTTAAATAAAAGTGTCTTCAGCTGCTTTTTAAAAGAATCAACAGAAACGTCCACTCACAGTGAGGGGGCAGGGCGTTCCAGAGTCTGGGGGCGACTGCTTGGAAAGACCGGTCTCCCCGAGTTTTAAAATTAGAAGACCGAAGAGCGCGGGAGGAGGAGTAAGGGGTCGGCAGGTCAGTGATGTACTGGGGGGCCTGTCCATGCAGAGCTCTAAAAGTCAAGACTAAAATTTCAAAATCAATTTTGAAGTTAAAAGCCTGGCTGCACCATTTTGCACCATTTGTAGCCAACTCAGAGACAATTTGTTCAAACAAGTAAAAAGAGAATTACAATAATCAAGACGAGAAGAGATAAAAGCATGAATAATCATCTCCAAGTCAGCTTTAGACAATAACACTCAATTTAGAAATGTTTCTCAAATGATGAACAGTTTTTGACCAACTGTCGTGAATGACTGTCCAGAGACATAGATTGGTCAAACAGAACACCAAGGTTTATTGAGGCTCGACTGGACGGAAGAACCCAGGGAACCAAGGCGTTGTTTGATTTGAGGTAATCTCTAATATACATCATACCACTAACTTTAGTGGTGTTCAGAAGTAAGTGTCTTAAGAGTCTACTTTTGTGGGAACATTGAAAAAGCAAATGTCCAGTACAAATGATTCCAGTCATTTTTTTGCCAATGCAGCTGTAAATACAGGCAGGTCTATTATGTTGTAGAAGGACCGGTCCCCTTCCCAACCTTTTTACAAACAACTTCTTCAGTCCTGTAAGGTAACTGCAGGTCTCTGTAGATGCAGCACTTTTGTAGACAGGACACTAGCTCCTGGATTTTTTCAAGTGGTACAGATTATAAAACACTTGTCATTCATTTAGATTGTTGGAAGTGCAGACCCGCTCCTGGTCCGGAGCAGGTTTGATCTGAGTATCACAAATCAAATGGAAAACTAATGGAACACTAATTTTCATGTTGTACAGTGCCTTGCGAAAGTATTCGGCCCCCTTGAACTTTGCGTCCTTTTGCCACATTTCAGGCTTCAAACATAAAGATATGAAACTGTAATTTTTTGTGAAGAATCAACAACAAGTGGGAAACGATCATTAAGTGGAACAACATTTATTGGATATTTCAAACTTTTTTAACAAATAAAAAAACTGAAAAATTGGGCGTGCAAAATTATTCAGCCCCTTTACTTTCAGTGCAGCAAACTCTTTCCAGATGTTCAGTGAGGATCTCTGAATGATCCAATGTTGACCTAAATGACTAATGATGATAAATGGAATCCACCTGTGTGTAATCAAGTCTCTGTATAAATGCACCTGCACTGTGATAGTCTCAGAGATCCGTTTAAAGCACAGAGAGCATCATGAAGAACAAGGATCACACCAGGCAGGTCCGAGATACTGTTGTGGAGAAGTTTAAAGCCGGATTTGGATACAAAAAGATTTCCCAAGCTTTAAACATCCCAAGGAGCACTGTGCAAGCGATAATATTGAAATGGAAGGAGTATCAGACCGCTGCAAATCTACCAAGACCTGGCCGTCCCTCTAAACTTTCAGCTCATACAAGGAGAAGACTGATCAGAGATGCAGCCAAGAGGCCCATGATCACTCTGGATGAACTGAAGAGATCTACAGCTGAGGTGGGAGACTCTGCCCATAGGGCAACAATCAGTCATATACTGCACAAATCTGGCCTTTATGGAAGAGTGGCAAGAAGAAAGCCATTTCTTAAAAAATATCCATAAAAAAGTGTTGTTTAAAGTTTGCCACAAGCCACCTGGGAGACACACCAAACATGTGGAAGAAGGTGCTCTGGTCAGATGAAACCAAAATTGAACTTTTTGGCAACAATCCAAAACGTTATGTTTGGCGTAAAAGCAACACAGCTCATCACCCTGAACACACCATCCCCACTGTCAAACATGGTGGTGGCAGCATCATGGTTTGGGCCTGCTTTTCTTCAGCAGGGACAGGGAAGATGGTAAAAATTGATGGGAAGATGGATGGAGCCAAAAACAGGACCATTCTAGAAGAAAACCTGATGGAGTCTGCAAAAGACCTGAGACTGGGACGGAGATTTGTCTTCCAACAAGACAATGATCCAAAACATAAAGCAAAATCTACAATGGAATGGTTCACAAATAAATATATCCAGGTGTTAGAATGGCCAAGTCAAAGTCCAGACCTGAATCTAATTGAGAATCTGTGGAAAGAACTGAAAACTGCTGTTCACAAATGCTCTCCATCCAACCTCACTGAGCTCGAGCTGTTTTGAAAGGAGGAATGGGCAAAAATTTCAGTTTCTCGATGTGCAAAACTGATAGAGACATACCCCAAGCGACTTACAGCTTTAATCGCAGCAAAAGGTGGCGCTACAAAGTATTAAGTTAAAAGGGGCTGAATAATTTTGCACGGCCAATTTTTCAGTTTTTTATTTGTTAAAAAAGTTTGAAATATCCAATAAATTTCGTTCCACTTCATGATTGTGTCCCACTTGTTGTTGATTCTTCACAAAAAATTACAGTTTCATATCTTTATGTTTGAAGCCTGAAATGTGGCAAAAGATCGCAAAGTTCAAGGGGGCCGAATACGTTCGCAAGGCACTGTATATAGGTAATTGTCTCACACTTTGCTTCTTCACTTTTTTAAATGATTGTATCCCTCCTGCAAAAAACAATGTATTTACACTTTTGTTTCTCCACTCTTCTGGCAGTTTGGTTTACTTTGCCCTTACTACTACTACCTGTAATGTGGCACTGTTGGAGACCAATCAAATATTCTCTTGTATTGTATTGGAATAGGGAAACAAACACAGAGCAGCTGTAGTTATCTTATCTCACTTCGAGTGAACAAGGAAGTAAACATGCTGTAGGTTACGTGTTGGGTGAAAGGCCTTGCATACTATATTTGGGCATCAATATTTGACCTTAGACTTAAGTGTTTGCATATGGAAATCCAAAGCTGAGCTAAACACACTGAGGGTGACACTGTCCCTGTACAGAGGCTACTTATCACCAGTAACAGCAGCTACAAAACACATACAAATTCTGTAAAAAAAAAAATATTGCTACGCAAGGCACTTGTGATGGCAATGAACAGCAGCAGCTACTCACATATCATTATGTTACAAAAGGTATGTTCCGCTGATAGAGAGCTAGTGTTTGCTTAACCAGAGCACTTATATATCTTCACAGAAACGACACAAAGAATTTTCTTAGCCTAGCAATTATTTATACAAAACCAATTGGAAAAACAGTGTCAAGTCTTCAGTGAGTCTTCTTTAGTTAGACTCAGTGAGTCTTCTTCAGTTAGACTCAGGGGGTCTTCTTCAGTTAGACTCAGTGAGTCTTCTTCAGTTAGACTCAGTGAGTCTTCTTCAGTTAGACTCAGTGGGTCTTCTTCAGTTAGACCATAGATAGTATAATTATGGATGATATCCGCCCATTGGTTAGCCTGGTTCTACCAGACTCTCGTACATTTCATTTGTACAGAGAGTCTGGCCTCGCTCCATTGACAAGCGTTTACTTCCTTGTATGCGGGAACTCTGTTGAAGTTTAAAACTATTGGATCTGCCCAGAGTCACTCAGGATCTGCCATAGCCAATCGCTAACGCGGTGGTCGTGACGTATGTCATGCGCCAAACCGACCGGAAACAACAAGTCCGACTGATCAGAGGATTATGTTTAGAATAAGATGTCTGTCAACGAGCTGCCGGTTTTGTTCATTGAATTTAAGAATTCAAGGAACAATTGTAAATTCTAAATGTATATTTTACACTAAGGACAGTAATGTATTCAGTCAACTGTCGAAGCTGGGTCTTATCATTAAGAATACGCCGCTGCGGTCGTTTGGTCTGCCGCAAATGCTGTGCATTGATCACCAGGCTACTGCGTGGGTTATGATGGTCCAGCTTTGAAGCTGCCATAGAATGACTACTTTGAATGTTGGTGTACGTGTTTAAATAGTTTGTGTTATGTACAGACAAGGAGTAAATATTTAAATAACTTCTATACACTAAGTGTCCCTGTATATAATTACCTTATTTTATATTTTAAATAATTTGCAATGTCAAATCTTTCTCTATCTGCAGATGTGTAATAAACAAATTGTTCATATTATGTCTTATTGTTTCTTAATTATGGTCTTCAAATTATGTGTTTTCACATTTTTATTTATGACATCAAATTTTAACTACTTACAACATGTAAAACTGTCACATCGACCATTCTCCTGCACAAGTACACAAAGGGGCTCAAAGTGTTCTATTCTTCATAAGAATCACTAAATTTACTGTTCGGAATCTGAGCTACTGACATGACTCCTGAGAGCATCTTCAACAACAGCATCATCATCGTCAAAGTATTTACTGTAATAAAGATCTGGATCAGTTAAATACCCTCCTGAATCATCTTGCAGATCCATATCAATATCACCAAAAACACCATTAATGATAATTAAAATCTCTCTCACATGGTCCAATCTAAACACAGGAAGGTTAGCAATAATGTATGTCAGGTCAAATATGTGTTGACAATGGTCCAAAACTGCATCCACCAGTTGCTGACTGAATCCAGTGCAAGCTGCATGTGAGGTGTACAGTCGATTACTGGAATTGATTAAACTACCACTGTAGTCCTTGAGCAATTCTGCAATGAAAGATTTACATTACCACATGTGAAACATTAGGAAATTCAAACCCATCCCCAAAGCTGTTGTTGCAACAACTACCCGGCACTTCCCTTCCCCCTTCAGTGAAGCCAACACTCTCCTTGTTTTGGGGTAGGGTTTTGCTGTGGAACATGCCAATAAGGAGGTTGTCATTTCTACAGGATGGATCACAGTCTTCCCAGGCATGTCCTTGCAGTTCTGCCTTTAAGTATGAGAATATTGTCCCCACTGATTTAAGTGTTTGACAGTAAATTAATACAGGTTGCATGGTTGAGCCCTTGTTTTTTACATGTTGAACTATCCAGTCTAGGCAGTTCATGTTATGGCTGGGCACCTTGCACAATCCAAGACAGATGTTTGTCTTGTTGGGACTAGCGATGATTTGTACGGCATTGTCCATATGGAGTAATCTGATGACTCTGCTTCTTGACTTGATGTCAGCTGAGGCAGTCAGAGCCAAAACAGGTGTACCTGGGAGAATAAAAAATACAAGCTAAAACACACTTGCTCAATTTTATAACGCATCAAACAATTTGTCAAGTGTTTGTGTTATAGGCTATGGCAGGAAGGACTTAATGAACATCACTAAGAACAGTAATGCACTAAATCCATGTAATCACGCAATTCTGTTTAATTACAGGAAAGTAACTAATCCTTGCAATCAGAGATTATACATAAACTGAATATTGAAGTTATAATAGCCTACACATGAAATAATCCACAAAAACTTAGCTAGAAGCAACACACAGGTCCGTGCATTTAACTTACCCTCCTTGATGATAGATCTCAGCTCTCTTTCTTTGGAAAAACTTTCTCTGAATGCCGCCTCGCCTTTGGAAGCCTCACCCTGAGGTAAACGAAATAGAGAGTACAATATTTCTCATGAATCTTGTATCATATTCTCGAATTAACTTACAACATTGTCTAAGCTATCGATTATGCCAAAACAGCCCTTATGTTGTTTAAACGTATTAAATGTTAACTTACCATTTGTATGTAACGTGGACCTCATCCACAACGATGCCAACGAGGTTGTCCTGGTATATTGTCGAGGCTAGCATTTGACGCCATTTGTTGTTTAGCAGCCAGGACTCGGGCTTCCGAACACCAGGCTAAAGCGTCCGTCCAAAATGTCACGGTCATCGTGCACGCCGAGCTGCCCAGCACGAACTCCTAACTTTTCTGCCTCCTTCACTTGGTCCTCCATTAGTGCAACAAGAGGGGAGACGACAACAACTATCGCCTTTGCATCCCTATCGTTCGCCTTAGCTAACTCATTCACCACTAGCGGAGTGAGCTAGAAAATCAAACTTTTCCCGAACCCCGTGGGGAGGAGGGCCACAACATCATGTCCACCAACAAAACTTAGCAAACATTGTTCTTGCTCCGGCTTTAACTTCTGGATATTCGGCAGTTTTTCAACAACGGACAGAATAGCTTTTCTCACGTCTTTCTCCGCTGCCATTACTCCAACGCAAACTGACGCACTACATCAACGTCATCGTTCTCAGCCACTGCCTCTGTTCGCTGATTGGTCCTACAAAAATTTGATTTCTGGAAACCTAAGAATACACAGCAATCCCAGACTAAGTACTAAAGCGAAATGAAATTGAGCGGAAGTACGTAGGAGGGCGGAGCCAGGCTACCCATTGGTCCCCTATTCACCAATATTGTCATTACGAATGGGCAATAAAATGGCCGTTACATCCGGGCTTTTCGGGTTTTACTCCATAGTAAAATAATAGTTTTTCGATAGCATAAACCAACGTAATTTTCAAAAATTCACCCCCCCCAGAGTTGTCACGTAGTAAAAACTTAGCTCTAGAGACCGGAGCCATCTTTTGTACCAGGCTGTAAACATGATTTTTACTCTTGTAAAGTCGCCATTGGGTTTCTCCTTATATTTCCGCTTTTGGAGCCTGCCCTCTGGGGGACGGAGGTATATCGCTGTATTTTGCTGTAAAATCACCGTATGGCGGCGCCCTTACACGACGACCATTTAAGAGGTACCATGGGAGAGGCTTGAGTTAGACTCAGTGAGTCTTCTTCAGTTAGACTCAGTGGGTCTTCTTCAGTTAGACTCAGTGAGTCTTCTTCAGTTAGACTCAGTGGGTCTTCTTCAGTTAGACTCACTGAGTCTTCTTCAGTTAGACTCAGTGGGTCTTCTTCAGTTAGACTCAGTGAGTCTTCTTCAGTTAGACTCAGTGGGTCTTCTTCAGTTAGACTCAGGGAGTCTTCTTCAGTTAGACTCAGGGAGTCTTCTTCAGTTAGACTCAGTGAGTCTTCAGTTAGACTCAGTGGGTCTTCTTCAGTTAGACTCAGTGGGTCTTCTTCAGTTAGACTCAGTGGGTCTTCTTCAGTTAGACTCAGTGAGTCTTCTTCAGGTAGACTCAGTGGGTCTTCTTCAGGTAGACTCAGGGAGTCTTCTTCAGTTAGACTCAGTGAGTCTTCTTCAGTTAGACTCAGTGGGTCTTCTTCAGTTAGACTCAGTGGGTCTTCTTCAGTTAGACTCAGTGAGTCTTCTTCAGTTAGACTCAGTGAGTCTTCAGTTAGACTCAGTGGGTCTTCTTCAGTTAGACTCAGTGGGTCTTCTTCAGTTAGACTCAGTGGGTCTTCTTCAGTTAGACTCAGTGGGTCTTCTTCAGTTAGACTCAGTGAGTCTTCTTCAGAGACTCAGGAGTCTTCTTCAGTTAGACTCAGTGGGTCTTCTTCAGTTAGACTCAGTGAGTCTTCTTCAGTTAGACTCAGGGAGTCTTCTTCAGTTAGACTCAGTGGGTCTTCTTCAGTTAGGTAGGGTCCCAACTTTGTTTAAAAATGATCAATATCTAAAGTGGAGTGCAGAGTTAAGCCAAAAGATAATGTTACTTTAAGATCTGTATTAGCATTAGTTATTACATAATAACATATACTGGTTTATTTTAAGGGAATAGTTTATGGCAGTCAAGCTAACTCTTTCCTTTTCTGCCTCTGGATGTGTGTGCAGATCCGAGTGCAGGTGCTGCCGGTGGACTATGAGATCGAATACATCTGCAGAGGCAACCGGTCATTGTGGGGCCAAAGGTTAGAAAGTGTCTTCCCAACGGAACCTGGACTGACATGAACCAGCGGAGCCAGTGCTGTAAGTACTGGGACCTTGCAACAGGGCTCCTGTGTCCCAACAGTTTTAAAAAGATAATACATTTGATAGTGAAAATTTAGGCCTTTGTGAGAAAGAAGGTATTTAAGTTTGTTCTTTAAAGCCCTTCTTTCAATAATTATTTTAATGTATAGTTGTGTTTAACGTAATCATTATCAAATCACTGTACACAGCAATACTGTGGTCCTGGTCTGGGTCTGGTCCTTCTTGGTTTTGGTCTAGTCTGGTCCTGGTCTGTTCCTGGTCTCGTCCTGGTTTGGGCAAATACTCACCAAATCCTTTTCATTTTATTAGTGGGTGTTAATGACACATAGAGGGTTTTTCATTGGGCCTTTGTGGGTTTATGCAAATTAACCATATGGCTTTAAGTTCTGTTTCAGAATGTATGATCAACTGTTTTCAAATTAACATCACCTAAAAACACTTTTGTATTTGTAGAAATTCCAGTTCCAAAATCAATGTATTTATTTCAAAAAGCAACTTAAACATTTTTACAAAAGACATGATCATAAAACGTAACAATGATTCACAAAATGAAAAAAAATAAATGAACTATACAAATGAGCTCTGTAACCAGCTAATCTACAGAGGGAAAAATATAAATCAAAGTAAAACAAACCAAAGTAAGCACAACCCCAGCGTCCAAATAAAGCTTTAAAACACAAGATGGGATCTGGTGGTCATAATGATTGGCCATGTTCCAATCAGCAGCGATAAGATCGTAGTTAAGCCACTGTTCTGTTTGGGTAAGGTGAATAGTTTTACTTGTTTTTAGCATTACATTAGACACTTAACAGGGATCCACAGAAAAAAACACGACACTTAACACTCACATTAATTACCCACAATAAACTGTGTACACATACAGTATCACACATGTTGCATGATAAGATGTCTTCACATCTTCCAGTGTTCTAGGTTCCTGTTTACTTTTTTTCACACATTTTAGCAGCAGCCCCATAATGATAAACCCCAAGTGCAGCATAGAGCGGCTGGGGGAATTTAGTCTGAACTTTGTGGATAAGTATCACAGCATCAGAAACCTCATAGAACGACAGAGTGCCTGCGCTGTAATCCAGGAACACTCCGACTCTGTTGGTCTGACAGGCCGACAGAGGCATCCTCACACTGTTGTGTCTGTAGTAATACATGTTTTTAGCAGAACACTCTAGCACCCAAGACTTATTGTTGCTTCCAAATTCACTATCATACCCTACTTTCTTGATATCCTTGTAAGCAACTCCAACTGTCACTCCCAGTCCACCCCACTCCACCTCCCAGTAACAGCGAGCAGGCAGAGGATTTTGGCTCAAAACTTGAGCTTTCGCCAAAAACCTGTCTGAGTGAGGAGGATATGACTGTGTAACTTTAACTGAGGTCACTTTTGTATTGCTTTCAGACAATATCAGCTGTGTATTGAGGGTGTTTGGGTTCAAAGTAAGTTGAACTGAATAATCTGAGAATTGCTTATTGGGATGTTGTGGCTTTAAAATATCCACTTCAGACACCATCCGTGACAGTTTTGTCAGTTTCTTACTGCATGCGTCATTTAGTTGATCTTTTGTCTCTGACACAACCTTAGATATGTCTGTAAAGTACTGTAAAGGTCGGCCTTGCCAGGCAGGTATGTTTGACAACTCCCCAGTTTGTATTGAAGAGGGGCATCTCTGCAGAAACTGGACACAGTTGACAGTAAGTAAGAGCTGTGCCAGCTCAGTGCGTTTCATTCTCTGTCTGTGTATAGCCTCTTCCAGCCTTTTGAGTTCTTCCTGAGTTCGACGGACCCGATCTTCTGTTGATGTCTAATCTTTTGTGTCAGATCTGAGCTCTTCTGTTGGATGAGTCCTATAAGCTTCATGGCCATGTCCTCATTTTCTCTCACCACTTTATCAGCTGATTCATTAATGTCTCTTATATCTTGCAGGAGCAGACTTACATCGTTCTCTAGCCTCTCCATTTTCTGGTTGATCTTGTGTCGCCCTGTCTCTAACTCTTTCCGTCTCTCAGCCATTTCTCTCTCTGCTGACACAGTGCTATGGTTTTTATGTTCATCGAGACAGAGGTGGCAGATGCACTGCTTGTCGGTTTGACAGAATATCTCCTTCACTTTGTTGTGTTTTGAGCAGATGTTTTCCTGGAGATTCTCTAAAGGCTCTGTGATCTTGTGTTGCTTCAGTAGAGACTCACCATAATGAGGCTGCAGGTGTTTGTCACAGGATTTGGAAGCTCTTCGTTTTCTGCCAGGGCACACATCAAAGGGCACTTGCTGAGGTCCAGTGTAGCTGTGGTCAGCAGCAGCTTGAGGCTTTGAGACTGAGGCTTTAGTCTTCTTTAGGTCCTCCACTAAATCTGCCAGTGTGGTGTTTTTCACCAGGTCAGGTTGTAGAGGAAAGTTCTTTCTGCACATAGGGCAGCTACAGGTGTTTGTCACTCTCTGTTTATCCCAGCGTGTCCTAATACAGCTCATGCAGTAGCTATGTCCACAAGGAATAGTCACTGGGTCCTTGAGTAATTCTAAACAGATTGAACAGGAAAGTTTCCGTGGATCTATCTGGGCTCCTTGTGCCATTTTCTCCTCTACCAGAGACTGACTTAGTCATTGTGTGTGAAGGTTTTTAATGCTCTGTTGAAAGGCGTGGTTTTCCTGTAAATTAATTCAAGGAAGTACTGTATTCAACAGCGCTTGAAACTAATTTACATGTTTAAAGTTTGCATATTCTGCTCTTAGCTCCATACTTATTTTGGAGAACTTTAAAGAAGAGCCTATGGTCTTGTGCAAAAAGACTGCAGGAACTTACCTGGAGTCACCCATCATCCACTGTATGTTTCTATGCTCTGATAACTCAACTAACCTTTTTTCCTCTTCTCAATGCTGGGGGAATATTTCCCCTAAATATTCTGTGTTGCCCCACCTCCAGCTTTACAAACTAGAGGCTAAGCACAGTACGAGTAGCCAGTGGCGGCCAGACAATTTTGATTGGGGGCAATGGGGGGTCCTGGTCATTTCAAGGGGGTCTCATGAAAACCAACAAAAAAAACAGTGGACACGTCCAATAGCTGCATATTACTGCTATTAAACAACAAAAACAACACAGCATATTGACTACTTTGTTTTTAATTAATCAATTGCAGTTTGCAAACAATATGGTCAAACTTGAATTGCTAGAGCCACACCCATGACAGAAATCAAAATAGTATCTATTCTCATACTTTCGCCACCTTTTGATTGCCCTACTATTGTACAGTCTCCTCCTGGCATCTTCTCTCTTCTCGTCAGTCTCCACAGGTGTGATTTACTGCAACATATGAGTTTATAGTACACATGAGTAGGTTAGTATTTATGCTAAATACAGCAACACAATAGCAAGAGGTTCACCTAACTCACTTCACTCACCAATATTGACAACTCTTTTGAACAGTTTCCTCCTGTGTTCTTCTCTGCTCCTCTTTTGTCTAGTCTCCTCCTGTCTTCTTCTCTGCTCCTCTTTTGTCCAGTCTCCTCCTGTTTTCTCTCCATTCTCCACAGGTGTGATTTACTGAAACAATTGTGTTTATAGCTCATTAAATAGAGTACAATTTTAACCTGTTAAAATATAATGTAAGGAGTGTACTCACCGCTTAAAAGAGAACAATTCGCCTGTTGTGATGATTGGCTGCAAACCGATCAATAACAACATCTACATCCATCTCTTTTGTTCTTCTTGTGCTGATTGCCAGCACAGCAAGATTGCTGGTTCGGACATCGCCACTTTTGTTTCTGAGGTAGGTTTTTAAACGCCGTAAGCAGGAAAAGCTCCTCTCACAAGCAGCTGTTGATACAGGCAGTGTCATGGAGATGCACACAAGTTTGTATAAATCAATGAAAGCCTCCTTGTATGGCCTCAATAGAATCAGCAAGTCATGGGTGCTGTTGAGAGAGACCCCATTTTGTTTTTTTCCGTCAATGAGGCGTTTCAGTTGATGTAGTTCTGCTGAAAGGTTGTCTTCCAATATGCCATAGTGCCTAGCCATGGGTTGAAGGGCATCTTGGTGCAGGAAGGTCTTGTGTTTGGGATTAATAGCTGCAACTCCTTTCATAACATGGCAACTGTCAGCAGAGAAGCGCCTATTCAATTCACTGATTAAACGGTCAAGTACTGGGAAAAACAGTGGATTTTGTAGTCTTCTGGTGTTTGCAGTATCTTTTCCTTGTGTGGCTACTGCTGACATGAAACTGCTGCAGGTGGGAGGGCTGTATTATTTTTCTTTTTGCCTGTTGGTGCTGCATGTCAATGCCCACTCTCTCACACATGTCATTTGCGCTGCCACAAATGGGTCCAAGTTTCACCATTGCGTTCTTCTTTGAGTGTGTCAACCAGTGCAAAGACCAGATCAATGGCGGATGCCAAATCTAAATCTGTGGCCTGTAGTTGGTCAGATAAAGTTTTGTGAGCCCAAATATTTTCTCCAGCATGTAGATTTGCAAAACAAACTGTCCATCAATCAAGCCATTTAGTGATCTAGCCTCAATAGCTCTATGGCTATATTTGTTTGATTGCTGACTTCCTCAAGTGTGGCTAAGATGCTAGGGAGGGTTTGCTTTATTGCCCAAAGACTATAGTACTGACATGCCCATCTGGTATCTGACAGACGTTTTAATTCCACAACTCTTTTAGTGGGCTCAAGTTCTGTTTGTTTCTCCATGAACACTTTGTGAGTTACTGAACCAGAAAAAGTTGTAAAGTAGCTGAACTGTGGCAAAGCAGTCAGCAACTGGTTTTACATTATGGACACAGTCAACTAAAACCAAGTTTAATCTGTGTGCATGGCAATGGATGTACACTGCATGTGGGACTTCTCTGCGAAATTTTTCCTGAACACCCTTGTTGCAGCCAGACATTACAGATGCCCCATCGTAACATTGTCCAACGCATGCATTTTTGTCTATGTTGAATTTAGCCAATGCCCCTTTCACTGTCACAAGTAAAGACTCTGCATCCAAACCATCAGCTGGAACAAAATCAAGAAACTCTTCATAAATGTCATCATTGTGTATGTAGCGCAGAACAATAGATATCTGCTCTTTTTTGCTCACATCTTTTGTTTCATCCACCATTAAAGTAAAGTGCTCTCCCTGTTTAACTTACCAACCTGTTCTCTCAAAATGCAGGCCATTATATCAATTAACTCGTTCTGAATGTCATGATGGACATATTTTGCATTTCCTGGCCCAGTAGATAATTTTTGGATACAGTGCTATCAAACTTCCCAGCAGATGTAACATTTCAAGGAAATTACCTCTGTTGGTGGACTGTTCATTCTCTCGGTGGCCTCTCTGACCAATGGTTTGACAAGCTGTAAAGCGCAGTGACTCAACAACTGCTCGCATGTAGATCCTGTTTTCTTTAACAATTTTCTTATGTCCATCTTCATGGAGGTGCGTCAAAATCCTCGATCCGTTTTCTCCCTCTCCTTAAATTCACACCACCCTTCCATTGCCACTTTAGAGAAGCGCTGGCGTTATGTTGCGCCAGTTTCTCTCTTCCTTTTCTCCAGTTTTTAAACCCTTCCTGGGTGAAGTACTTTTCTGAGTTACCACCAGATCCATGCACACTGTGAAAAAAATGACGACAGGCAAAACAAAAAGCCGCGTCTTTTGACACAGAATATTCAAGCCACTGCGTACTGTTTGAACCACGAGTAGCTAAAACCCCTGGATGCTAGCTACCCCCTGCGATCCAAAAGAACGACGCGGGTATGATTTTAGTTGAGGCTGTCTTGGTTTCTCGGCTGGGCCATGACTTAAATCCCCCATTAAATTCATTCCACTGTCAGGATTCCCGCCATCCGTGCGCCAAGCGCTTGTTGAGACGCTATTTCTTTCCTTCTGCTCACCTGTCTCCTCCGACTCAGACTCGGCGCACCTCCTCATCCTCCAATTCCTCGGTGTCCTCCGTTTCTAAGATCAAGCAGGGCTCTCCCCCCACTGCAACGGGTATATTTTCACTCCTATTGCTATAATTTCCGTCTGCTCTCATTTTTTTTTGAGGTATTACAAAGCGATCCATTTTTAGCTTCAAGCTATAGCTATAACGTAGCAGCTCTTGCGGGTTCCCGCGCACCTTGAACGCAATGACGCAAGGTACTGCGACGTATGTGGTGCGTCGCAGTGATTCTTATGTTTATATATTTTTTTTATATATAAATTAATTATTATTGTTCTGCCTAGTTTGGAGAGAGGCATTTTTAAATCTTTATCCCGGATATATATATTATTATTATTATTATTATTATATTATTATTATTATTATTATTATTATTATTATTATTATTATTATTATTAATAATAATAATAATATATATATATATATATATATATATATATATATATATATATATATATATATATATATATATATATATATATATATATATATATATATATATATATATATTTTTTTTTTTAATCAGGAAGAGGCTGGGGGGTCAAGTGGGGGGTCAAGGCGTTTTTTGGGAGGGTCTTGAGACCCCCCAAGACCCCCCTTGGCGCCGCCGTTGCGAGTAGCACAGGACTCAAACAATCAACACAGAGGGTTCAGAACAAACTTTATTGAATAGGAGACAGCAGGGAATTAGGACTGGAGCGTTGGACCGAGCTGGAACCGGCACCGGAGCTGGAGCCATGGGATTCTGACCCATAACAAATAAATTAATTAGGGTTTCATTCCACTATACATTAGCCCGCTGCAGCCGCTCCTTTAATATTGCCAAACTTCACGTTCGCGGAAATCGGACTTTCCTACACTAAAGCACAATAATAATCTACCAGTCACCATTATTTTGTACCCACGATCTCACTACATGCTGTTCTGATTTGTTTGTTTTTTGTTCTCGTTTTTTTTAGGATCCTGGCATAACATTATAATCTACTGTACTGTATAGGTTTACTGAGGTGTATTGTACTGTATTGTGTGGTGCTAAGTTTGTCCAAACAAATACATCCTCTTATAGCTGGGAAAATATGTTTATGGCACGGAGGATATAGATCATGTTTACAAAATCATGTTTATGCTTGTTTATGCTCTTAAATTATAAGCAATGGAAAAAAAAGATATAGTTCTTAATTAGTCAGATAATTTGAAAGAGCTATTTCTAATCAATAAATTAAAACAAATAGTTTAAATTATTCTTAGACATTTAAAATAATTAACAACTAGTGTAGTTTTAACCAGAATTCTCAAGAATTTGTTGTATTTCACAATGTTGTGAAAATCTAGTGGGGGTTAACTAGAGGGTTAACTAAGATTATAAGATTTAAAATTTCTTGATGACAGTGAGGCAGGCCCTAGTCAGTCAAATGAGGATCTGCCGGACGGCAGCCACAGTAGAAAAAGACAATACAAGGAAGCAGAGACAGTAGGATTCCAGAGAGAAGACGCAGGGACAGAACAAGGGCCCCGAGGCAACACAGAGGGACAGGGTGTTGACATGAAAATAACATATACAAAGCCATATCAACCTGACCCTAAAGTTTTTCAAAAACAATTAATTAATTTACTGCTCTAAATACTTCAAGACAGGAAAACCAGCACAAGCCAAGAGTAATAAAAAAAAGTAGTTACTCAGATTGAAATCCTCTTTCGATGAAAAAAAAGACTCAATGGCATTGCTGTGTGTCATATTCACCAAGACAGGCTCGACAGACTAGACGGACAAGAAATTGCTCAGCAGTATGTTCAGGGAAATGAAAGAAGGAGAGATGTTTTTGGGTCCTTCGTTGAGTAAATTTGTTTGGCTGAGGGAATTTCTAATACTCAGTGTACTTACTTATGTAAATATTTTGAAGTTGTTGAATTTTAATATTATTTGTTTATTTTTTGCATAGGTTCTTTGCTTTTTTTGTTCATAATGTATGCTGAGATAAGAAAATGTTCAAATACAAATGTTGGTAGGTGAATGGCATACAGTTTTATTATACATTGTTAGTGTTGATCAAGGCCTTTTTTTTTTTTTTTTTTTTTTTAAACCTTTGTTCATTGTTTATCTATAATGTCAAATAGAAATCCCACAATGGCTTTTTAGTGCTAACCATTAACCCAATTTGCATACACTGCTACTCCAGCTCCGTCTGCCGCCTCATGCCTCGCAGGTTAAGATCAGCTGTTAGGCCCATCTGCGTCATGCCATTCCTATAGCCTTCTTAAACCACCACCCCTTGCTGGCAGAAACCAGCAACAAGGTAGCTGCGTTGGGCATAAAAATAATAGCAAATACCGCCGTCTTGATCACCTCAAGGCCTGCGCCACCGCACAATACGACACTATATCTAAATAAGTTAAAGTCATTTGCTGACAGCTTGGTGTGGCCCGTCCCATCTGTTAAAAACTCCCATCTGCGCCACTGGCTGGAGCACAGGTAGGTACCAAGTTGGAGATCTGGCTGGAGTCCAGGAATCGGCCCGATTAACAGGCAGGACTCTGCTGGATCAAAGCCGGTAGAAGAAACTGGTAGCAGGACCAGGAAGCAGGAAAAGGTAGCAGAACCATGTTAGCAAGAACAGCCACAAGCAGTAGGTGCCGTTCACTCATGGAGTCAGTAGAACAATCTGAAAATCTGTAGTGAGCTGGGCTGTTTAAGTGCAGAGAAGACTGATCAGGGAATAAGTTTCAGGTGTGCCGACAGGTGTGCCTGATGACGTTGATAGGAAAGGTCTGGAGTGAACTCAATGAACTGTGACAGCCTATCTTTCTCTGAGTTGTCTAATAACATTCTTTTTGCTTAAATCAACAACAACTGACGGTTTACTTTGTTGACGTTACTTAGCATAGCCTGGCGTTTCCTGAGTGTATCGTAAAAGCCTCTGATAAAAGACAAAATAAAGAGATTGCTGTTATAGACTGTATCGATAATAACACACACAAGCGGAAAGCTCCCGTTGCACAAGGTTTATAAAATATTAAACTATTATTACAGAGGACTGTAATATGGAATAATTTAATAGTGCTAATGCATTGTTTGCGCAAAATAATGTTTTTGCAGCTCAGCTTGGTGCTGACTTTAAACTTTCCATGCAAAAAATGCGTGGAAATGGTTGTACACCAAATTTGATAAATGAGGGCCACTCACTTCAGGAGAATTGGAACTACATGGCTTTTGGGACAGTGATGAAAAAAGTTTGTCTGTAGCCCTGCATGAAAGTAACTTTAAGAAAAACCGTTACTGACATAGAGACTTTAGACGATTCTCAAAATTCTGCTCTGCAGCAGGATGTAGCTGTATTCAGCTCTGGTATATTCTAACAAAACAAACTTCAGTGAGTAAAATAATGTTTTATACTCTCTCCGAAAGAGAAGACACTTGTCCACATCTTTCAGACACGTCTGTTGAGTCCAGTCTGTGACAGGGCCTCGTGCTGCAGAACCTGATTGTATGACCTCTTTGTCAGAGCTTCCCACATCCAGAGGAACATGCTGGCATCTGCAGAGGGCCCACTTGTGTTCACTGCTGACGTGGTGCAGTACTCCTCACCACCATACCCTAAAATATATTGAATTTATTCTGCTTTAGTGCTATGTCGTACTTTGGATCACAACTGAGAAACAAGTTAATCTGATTTTTGTGAAATGTTACAGAGTTAGCGTTAGGCTAGTTAGATGGGCTGTGATAACAATTAAATTATCTCTGGTAAAGGTAATTTAAAAAACGAGCCAACGAAAGTAACAAAGAAAAGAGCTCCTGGCAAAGTGTAATCCCAAAATGCCACAAAGTTAGCATTAGCTGCTTTCTAAACACATTTGAAAACATAATTTGAAACGACAAGACAGCAAATGTATAAGACTCATAAGCCTGTGTACTCAGAATTCACAAAACATTAACTTATGACTCGTTCCTGTTAGCTGGTTAGCATCCATGTTTTACAAGTACGCTATTGTTATTTAGCATTAGACAACAAAACACCACAATATATTATATATTGTCTGTAACAATATCTTATCTTTCAATAAAAAGCAAGTTAAGGGTCTGTTTTTATCCCCAAAGTAGCAAGGTAGCAGCAGTACCTCAGTTCTTTCCGCTCTGCTTATGTTCACTCCTCCCCCGACGTCGGTCACACTCCTGTTTTCCTTTACACTCCTGTTTTCCTTTTGCGGGACTCACTCTCACTTTGCGGGACTCACTGGCTAGACGCCAGTCGTTTTTTTTTTGCTTGCAGAATCTATCTTAATACAAACGCTCGCTGTCATGGCGGCTATACTAGGACGTCAGAGCTGTACACAGGAGCGCACACTACGTCACATCCAGGTTGATTTCCCGGCAGAACCGGCCCAAATTCTCCACAATTAAATGAGCCTACAGGCTCATAGAGACAACAGTTTTTAACAATGAATGTCTCAATTGTCTCATTTGATTATGGTCAGCTCATATTTGGGCATAAGTTATGGGCATGTTATTTGAGCTTAAAAAGTAAGGAATGGTAGGTAGGTATGTATGTGCAGTTGTTTTCATAAGTTTACATACCCTGGCAGAATTTGTGTTTTTTCTTTTTGACAAACAATATGAATGATAACACTCATAGTTAGGGTTAGATAAAGCCATTTACTATTAAACAACTGTGTTTACTCTTTTAAATCATAAGGACAACAGAAATTAGCCACATGACCCTGATAAAAAGTTTACATACCCCAGTTCTTACCGTGTATTGCCACCTTTAACATCAATGACAGCTTCTTTCTGGTAGCAGACTTTTGTGGTAGTTGTGGATGTGGCTGTTTATTCTTTCAGATGGTAAAGCTGCCCATTCTTCTTTGCAAAAAGCCTCCAGTTCCTGTAAATTGGCTCAATGATATTGAGGTCAGGAGACTGAGATGGCCAGTTCAGAACTTTTACTTTATGCTGCTGTAGCCAATGGCTTTGTCAACTTGGCCTTGTGCTTTGGATTGTTGTCATATTGGAATGTTAAAGTGTGTCCCATGCGCGGGGGGCTGATGAGTGCAAATATTTCTCCAGTATTTTCTGATAACATGCTACATTCATCTTGCCATCAATTTTGACCAGGTTTCCTGTGCTTTTGTAGCTCACTTATCTCCGAAACATCAGCGATCTAATCCATGTTTCACAGTAGGAATGGTGTATCTTTCATCATTGACTCCTCTCCAAATGTAACATTTATGATTGTGGCCAAAAACTTTAATTTTGGTCTCATCACTCCAAATGACTTTTTACCAGAAGTTTTGAGGATTATCTCTGTTTGGCATATTGCAAGCGGGATGCTTTGTGCCATTTGTAGTAATGGTTTTCTTCTGGCAACTTGACCATGCAACCCATTTTTCTTCAAGTGCCTCCCTATTGTGCATCTTGAAACAGCCACACCACTGTGAACTTTTTCTGAGTCATATTTCTGAATAAATGTCTTAAAATGTGATTTGATCTAAGTCAAGGGTATTGACAAACATAATGCATCTAAAAATTATTACACAAAAATATTCTGATCTTTTATGTCTTTATTGAACACACTCATTCAACATTCAAAATTGCAGTGGAGGATAACTGGTTGACCCCACCTAGGCAGCAATAACTTCAAACAGGCGCTTTCTGTAGCTGTGGATCAGACCTGCACATCTTTGAGAAAAATTTTTAGGATTTTGTTTTTTAGAAGGCATGCTGTTGAGTACTTGCTCTGGTGTTTTGGGCCATTGTCCTGCATCGCCCACCTTCTACACAGTTTCAGCTGACGTACAGACATCCTCACATTATCCTGAAGAATTGTCCGATAAACAAAAAAAAAAAAAAAATTCATCTTCCCCTTAATGATTGCAAGCTGGCCAGGCCCTGATGCAGCAAAGCAGGCTCTAATCATGTTGTTTCCTCCACCATACTTTCACAGTTGGGATGATGTTTTATGATGATATGCCATGCTCTTTCTATGCCAGATGTAGCTCTGTGTGTTTTTTCCAAAGAGTTCAATCTTAGTTTCATTAGTCCACAAAAAATTTTGCCAATCCCGCTGTGGAGTGCCAATGTGCTCTTTTGCAAACTTCAGGCTTGAAGCAATGTTCTTTTTAGTAAGCAGTGGCTTCCTCTGTGGTGTTCTTCTGTGATACTCTGCTTGTTCAGTGTTTTATGTAATGTAGACTCATTAACAGAGATGTTAGCAAGTTCTAATAATGCCTTCAAATCTTTGGCTGTCATTTGGGGTTGTTTCTTTACCTCATTGATGAGTCTTTGTTGGCACAGAAAGCGGATGTGAGAGGACGCTGGCGCATTTTGGCTGCCTCTTCTCACTCCGGAATAGATCAAATAAAAACACAAAAAACCTTGCTTATTGATACATCTACAGATGAGACTCTTACCTGGATATTTCTTAACAAAACCTTGGTAACTGCCTGAAGTTGCTATACCACTGGGTCGGGCGGGTTACCACTCAGTCATCCCGGAGCAGCTAAGCTAGCTCATGAAGGCAAAGTGGCCTCCGACTCTGGTTAGTCTCCTTTTTCATGTTCCTTTATGTGCCTGTGTGCTCACGACAATCCGCCACCACCACCAGCTCCAATTCTACCACCATGGCTCTATAGTACAGGGGTTCCCAAACTTTTCAGACCGCGACCCCCAATATTAGACTGCTGACGATCCGCGACCCCCCCCCCCCCCGCCGCTAAATGCATGTAGCCCACATGCTAATTATTATTATTTAAACCTATTGTATTTATTTTTGGAATGTATTTATTTAGCTATTATTATTAAATTTATGATTATAAAGGGGTGCACTTAAGACAGTATGTTTATCATAAAATAATTAATGAATGTTTTATTAAAAAAATAAAAAAAAATAAAGAAAGACAGTTTTAGAAATGTTTGTGTACTATTCATTCTTAACATGAAGACTTGTTTGGCTTATTTTATTATACCCAAAATGGACTTTAAAAGTAGCCCGCGGACTTGGCAACAAGCCATCACTTAACTGTCATAATTAATCGGAGCAAACAAAGTTTTACAAAGTTTTACTTAAAGTTTATTTTAATTATCCTAAATGTATACTCGCATCATTACAACCTTTAAAAAAAAAAAAATTTTCATAAAAAAAAAAAAATTTCATTAAAAAAAAAAAATTCTGGAAATCATCTCACCCCCGCCCACCACTCCATGACCCCGGGGTCAGTGACTACTTTGGGAACCAGTGCTATAGTACACAGCTACGGAACTTTACAGTCTTTTAAAATTCCCGGTTCCTATACCCTAACCATTGCACCCATAACCCATAACCACCTCCGACCTAAACAAACTACTCCCTGGTATTAAACTCTCTACCTGCCCTCTGGACCCCATCCCATCCTCACTGATCAAATAATGTCTTCCCTATCTCACTCCACTCAACCTGGACATTATAAACTGCTCTCTCACCTCTGGTACTGTTCCCTCTGCACTGAAACTTGCCACCCTCACACTAATTCTCAAAAAAAAACGGCCTAGACCCTGATAACCCAGAAGATTTCCGTCTCATATCAAATCTTCCATTTCTATCCAAAATCTTGGAACGATCTGTTGCCTCTCAACTCAAGCAATATCTACACTCCAATCGGTTATATGAAATCTTTAAATTCGGCTTCCGCATGTCAGGATCCCTACCTGGTTTAGTAGTTAGTCTGTTTTGTTAGTGTATCTGTGTTCTGGTCTCTGTTTTGTTTCTGATGTCATGTGTCTTTAAAGTATCTGAGTTGTTTCATTATTGTAGCTAATTTTGTTTCAAGATTGTATTTGATTTCCTGTTTTTTTTATTGCGAAATGTCGTACCCCTGTCTGTGTTTTTTGATTTACTTCCTGCCTGTTGTTTTTCCCTTCTTTGTGATTACCTGCTCGCCCTAATGTGTTTGTGTGTTGTCTCCCATTCTGTGAGCCTGGTCTTGGTTTTCCTTCTGTTTCTCTGGTGAATTTTGGTTTACACTGTGAAGTATTATTTCTTTTGTTTCCGCTCCTCCTGTTTTTCTTGTGCCACCTATTTGGGATTTTAGTATGCTCGGACCCTGGCCTTGTTTCTATCTTGTTCCTGGATTTTGATGTTGTACCTTTTTGTTTTGGCCAAATAAATGTTGTTTGGACTATCTGCCTGTGTTTGGGGTTTTGTACTGGAGTCTTCCTGTTCCGGGCTGTGAGGCCTTGACACCGCACTCCACCACAGTACAGAAATCGCCCTTCTCAAACTCACGAACAAGCTCCTCTTAGCTTCTGACTTCTGGTTTTCTCCATACTCCTGCTCCTCGACTTTAGTGCTGCCTTTGACACCATAGACCAGGGGTATTGAATTAAAATTCTAAGAGGTCCAGTTAGAAAAAAAATCAGCAACCAAAGGTCCGCAACATCACAATGACTAACTTGTGTTATCATTCAGTGCCACAGCCTAGTAGTTGTATGAAAATATGTAAGTAGCCTAGTCAAGAAACGACCGTCAAATAAAATGAAAGTACAAATTGAATAATATTTCAACAATATTTATTGTCAGTTTATATATTGAGCTGTAGGGAAATAATAAGTACTCTAATAATAAATGATCAATTTAAATAAAATAAAGGCTGCATTTAAAAATAAATTATAAATAAATAAAACACAACAGAGAGCTTTTGACACCTAACAGGTCTTCACAGAACTCTTCCTTGTCCTTGTTGAAGAACCTCACAAAAACTAACAGCTATGCATTGTCAGACACATCAGTGGACTCATCTACAGCTAAGCCTATGCATGGTGCCTTGTGAATTGCTTCATCCAGCTGAGCTAGCACATCATGGGTTAATATTTCTGTTTTCTTTGTGGCTGATGATGCTGACATAGGTATTTGCTTGATTTTTACACACATGTCGTCTTTTTGTTTTCCTCAAATAAGGTTTCAGCTACGCACTCATGCACTCATTGACAACCCCTCCATCAGTAAATGTTTTTATGTTTGCCCAAAATCAAAGCAACTTTAAGGGAACATTCGTTAGCACGTTGTTGGGCAGTGAATGAATGTGTTAGGATTCTGCTGGATCGATCATATTGGGCTTTTAGATCGCTTTATTTTCTGTGCCCTCAGTGCGGATTTAAGTGGGTATGTTTGGTCAAAAGATTTGTGCTTTGTCTCATAGTGGCGCTTCACATTGCCGCTTTTAATAATCGCGACAGTCTCTGAACATATGAGACATACCGGTTTTGAACTGCCCGTGGGAAGAATGAACATGTAAGAATCCGTCATTCTTGATTAAAAGCTCTGTTTTCACTGTCCACTTTTCTTTTTTAGAGCACGCCATGTGAAACGTTGTCTCTCATTCGTCTCGCCTCTCTCCCTGTGTGTGTGTGTGTGTGTGTCTCTCGCTGTCTGACTCGAGTAGTATCACATGACATGATTTACAACGCATGCTATTGGTCTGTGAGTTTCTGGGCCGCTAAACCAGTACCATAGATGCTAGAAAAGCTGCGGGTTAAAATAGAAACACTCCGACAAAAGTCAATAATTCTAAATAATTTATGGGTTATTGGTCCGGGTCCGGATAGAACGGCGGCTGGGTCCGGATCCGGACCGCGGTCCGCCTATTAGTGACCTCTGCCATAGACCATTCCATCCTCCTCCATTGTCTACAGTCCAACATCGGCATAACTGGTTCAGCACTCTTCTGGTTCAAATCCTACCTCTCTGACGGTTTCCACTACATCTCCACATCTCATACCGTCCCTGTAACACATGGTGTTCCCCAGGCCTCGGTGCTTTGTCACCTTCTGTTTATACTGTACATGTTACCCCTTGGTCATATCATCCGTCATCATGGACTTCATTTTCACTGCTATGCTGACAATACCAAAATTCTGTATACCTCTCCACAAAAAACATCCATTTGTAGATTGTTTGCCTAACTGTAGACTGGTGAATTTCCAAAGTCTTTCAAATACCTTTTGTAACCCTTTCCAGCTTTTAGTAAAGCAACAATTGTTGATTGTAGCTCCTTTGAAAGCTTTTTTTTGGTGAGGTATGGCTTACATAAGTGTGTTCTTCACAGGTTTGAGGGGTTTTACCAGTCAAAGTAGCTGGAGTCCACACCTCTAAATGTATTATCTTAACGAGACTTCAGGTGTGCTAAAACTGACTCCAATGAACTTAACTCAGGTAATTAACTCATGAAAGACCAGATTTTCTCTCTGTAATTATTTTATCAATACCCTTGACTTGGATGAAGATCAGATCTTGCCACTGTATTTGTGGGTTTTTCATTGCATCCGAACAATTTCCCTGGAAGTTGTGGCTGAAATTTCTGTTCATTTTCCACTTCTTAATTAGAGTTTGAACACTGCTGATTGGCATTCTTAATTCCTTTAATTTCTTTTTATATCCCTTTCCTGTTTTATACAGTTCAATTACCTTTTCCCGGAGATCATTTGACAATTATTTTTCTTTTCCTATGACTCAGAATACAGAAACATCAGTGCAGCACTGTCAGGAGCCCAGAAACTTACACTGATTAAAAGCAAACAGATCACAGTTGAGGATAGTTACCTTTAGCCATTCAAACCTGTTTGTTTCAACTTATGTGCACGTTATCAGGCCAAAGTCACCAGTTTATGTAAACTTTTGATCAAGGTTGTTGAGTAGATTCTGTTATCCTTATGATTTAAAAAGAGTAAACACAGTTGTTTTATAATAAATGGCTTCCCCCAACCACTAACTATGAGTGAATATCAGGGATATATTCATATTCTCTGAAAAATGGCCCCCCCAAAAAAATCACATTCTGCCAGGGTATGTAAAATTACGAGCACAACTGTACTTTTTTGCTCAAGACCCCAATTTGGGTGTTACAGCTGACACCACTGGAGGCACGCAAGAGCGGGATGTTATGTTTTGGGACGTTTCAAGCAGGAACGAACCGCCCACCCGCCGGTCGAGGGACGGCCGCTCTACCACAGAGCTACTGCCGCCCGTAGGGGGTGCCAGAGGTCCATTTTTTAAAGATAGGTTTTATTATTGTATTGTATATTATTGTGTTCAGGTCATAAAGACGTAGAAAAAATGTCATGGGGCCACCCAGATCTGATTATGTATGTGAAAGTTACTGGATCTTTTATGCTTCCCAAAATGGCCGTCTTTTGCGGGCTTGCCATGGCCACACCCTAAAACAAATTATTAAAAATAATTTTAATAACTTTTGATGCCAGATATTTATAGATGAATTTGACAAGGATTGGAGCCTTTCAGATAAAAGTTCCAGGACGAGTATGTTAAAATACGAGGGAAACCTTTGGGATGTTCACATTTTCTGAACAAAGGTCGCCATCCTGTTGGAGATAGGGCCTGGTCCCCTATACTTTATTGCTCATGACGCCATGATAGATGACACTTTCTTATACTGCAGTGTGTTCACTGGCTTTGCAGCTGCGATAGACGTGCAAAATGTTATTTTAATCTTGAACTCATTTATGCACTGATCTGTTTTCTCCTCGGAAAGTTATGTAAAAATGTCTGTTTGCTAACGTTACCCTCACATCAACAGGTCACATTCTCGTATTTTCAGAACTTTTTATTAGCTAATGCATACCACCAATATCTGCTTTTCCCTCAATATAAAATTGATACAACGTAAACTGTTGTTTTTTGTGCTGGACTGAGGAAACAGCAGCTGATCCTGTTCAGAGCAAGACTCAAGTCAAAACTAACTCTGATTGGACCAGGCTGTTTTGGTCTCATAGTTGTTACCATGAAAAGGACATTGTGACTCCTGATGTATGAGTCATCAATAACTGGTTCACCCTAAAGACCAGATTCCCTAACACAAACAGAGTAAAGTGGTCTATGCAGTTCAGTGAAGAGTGCAGTGACAGTTATGTCGGTGAAACGAAACAGCTTCACAAGAGGATGTATCAGCACAGAAGAGCCAATCCTGGAGGACCTGAGTCTGCAGTCCACCTCCACCTCAAAGAGAAAGGGCATTCCTTTGAGGACAGCGATGTTCAAATCCTGGGCAAAGAGGCCGGATGGTTTGAGAAGGAAGCCATTGTTAAAATGGAAAAAACCCTCACTGAAAAGATGAGGCCACCGTTATAACCTGCCAGCTGCACAATGGTTTTGCACTCCTGCCTCAAAGCAAGAAGGTTTCCATCCAGGGCCTTTCTGCCCGTATTTGCATGGGTGTCCTTCAGGTACTCCGGTTTCCCCTACCATTAAAAACATGTACAATATAAGATTTCAGATGGAAATAATTAGTTGTTAAGCTATAGTCTGGTACAAGCATCTCTGCTTTGGCTTAAATATCACGTGTATTTGACATGTTTGAAGATTAGCCTAGCTTACTTTATTTTCCCAGTATAAGTTTTTCGTATATATTAAATATAAAGACAAAGTCACTTTTTGTGGAACATTTTTTTATTTAACCTGAGTTATTATTAACAGATTATATTACGTCTGTGTTGTGTTATTCTTGTGCAGTTCAAGAGTAGGGCTTTGTTACTTTGGTTAAATGTGTTTAATTCAGCGAGAGAATATTGTCTCAGTTCACTATGTTCACTCTAAAGCTCCATCACTGAAGTGAAATGCAGTGTATTTCCACGTTAGTTTCTCTGCTCCTCGCTTGTCTTTATTTACTTTCCTTGCTGTCGTTTTTTATTGAGGCTTGATTGTATACACACGACGTGTACACACGACTTTAACTAGTAAAATAATCGTTAGTTACAAACCTAAACTGAAAAAGCTTTACTGAGTCTACTTAAAGAACTTTGTCATTAACAGTGCCAACAAGCCTCTCAAGTGGGTGAAGTGTTTTGCCCAAGGACACAACGGTAGTATGAAATAGTGGGAGAGCCAACCTTCCGGTTGGTGGCCAACTTGCTGTACCTCCTGAGCCTCTGCCACCCTATAGCACGTCACACACAGGGGAAAGCATTTCAAACACTCAGCCAATACAGTTTTAATAGGTGCTTTGATATTGAGAAGCTCTCATTTCAGAATCCTGCATCTCTGATGATATGGGGTTGCATGAGTGCATGTGGCATGGGCAGCTTACACATCTGGAAAGCCACCATCAATGTTGTATCCAAGTTCTAGAACAACATATGCTCCCATCCAGATGTTGTCTCTTTCAGGGAAGACCTTGCATTTTCATACTTGACAATGCCAGACCACATACTGCATCAATTACAACATCATGACTGCGTAGAAGAAGGATCTGGTACTGGTCAGATCTTTTACCCACAGAAAACATTTGGCACATCATAAAGAGGAAGATGGCACAAAGAAGACCTAAGACAGTTGAGCAACTAGAAGCCTGTATTTGACAACAATGGGACCACTTGTCTGTTCCTAAACTTAAAATCAACTTTTTTTCCTCCTAGAATTTTCTCATTTTAAATATTTGATATGTCATCTATGTTTTCTGAATAAAATATTGATATTTGTAACTTCCACATCATTGCATTCTGTTTTTATTCACAATTTGTACAGTGTCCCAACTTTTTTGGAATCGGGTTTGGACTTTGTTTTATCTAACCTCTGCCATGTGGCTTCTCGAGGTATTCAAACATGTTTTCTGTGAAGGGAGTGGTTTTAAAGAATAAAAAAAGAAACAACTTTAAAGCTAAAGAGACTCAAACATTCTAATAGGAAATGGAAGCAATAAAAGATTGTTGATTAAATACAAAAAAAAGGTTAGAGCTTGGCATGAAATGGCATTTGTAGAACGTTTTTAAAAAACCTTTAACATCTACAGACCAAGTTGAATGTCAGTATCAGATCCTCTTGGTCTTCATGCTTTAAGAGACACTGCAGTAAAAACAGGCCTGATGGAAGGAAATCTTGCTGGAGACAAATTTTATATTTGAAATGCTTTGTTATTGGTTGCCAGAAAAATTTTAACTTTTATGGAAAAAAAAACTTACCACCAACAGTACAACAATGGACTAAAAGACTAAAGGACATTTATATTATGGAGGAACTTACTGCACAGCTACAGTTGAAAAAGGACAAATTTATGCAATCAGGAATAACTTTGAAAGGAGATAACAGGTGGACAAGCTTTTTGCATGTAAGTTATGTGTTTTTTTCTTGTGTGTGTTCTGTAATAATTAAATTGTTTAATTTTGAAGCTTAAAAGTTGTAAAAAAAAAAAAAAAAAAACAGGCCTGAGTGTGTTCTGAAGTTAGTGTATGGATCAAAAGAAGTTCAGACTTCAGAAGTCTTTGTAACACAGCTTAGTGTTGTCCACAAATTAGTTAAAGCTGTATCCAGCAAAGAAGAAGCCACATGTGAACACCATACCTGTTTCTGCCGGGCCAATAGAGACTCTCAGGTTATTTTAGTGATTTTACTCTTGATTTTTTATTTAACGTTTATCTTCTTTAGCAGAAGCACAATCAGCAGCAGACGCAGGTTGAAAACCAGTGGCGTCTCAGTAGTCTTCCGTGCATTGTCTGTTTGGGAACTACGCACCTGATTATGATTCTCAATCAATACAGTGTAAGCCACCAGTGCACTTTATACTAGTGCGTCCTCTGGTATACAAATTATTCAGTAGTTGAATTGGAAACTGTCAGAAACTGTTAAGGCAAAGATAAGAGAGGTAAAGGCAAGAGGTTGAGGTTGCCTATTTTTGGCAAATCACCTCCCACTTGAGCTCCTGGTGGAAACCCAAGGAGGCAACATCTGTTCCTAGGAATCATGTAGTGGTTGCTCCTCAATAAGCATGAGGACAATAAGTCATCTGACATTTCTGTAAACAATGGTGGCAGGGATCCTGCTCCTGACACCTCGTTTGGAAAAACTCTCACATTGGCATCTCTCACAACTCATTGGCATTGGCACCCATTAGCATTGTGTTGCCTTGCACGTGTCACAAGGTTTGCTCTGTGTGCTTGATCTGCTCATAATTTACTGCAGCCGTTCGCATTGATCGAGCAAAATGAGTTTTCGACTGGTGTATTGCCATTTCAATGTGCTTGAACAAGTCTGGGTGAGCTCCACCTACCGTCTTCCCCAAGGTGCTTTCCCAGAAAACAAGGTCCCCATTTACGGCTGACTCCATACAACACCTAGGTTACTTCCTCACTGTGCAGCCCCAGACGGTTAGCAGCCCTGTGGGTAATATATTTGGTATCGGACGGCATGTCTATAAAAGTTCCAATCTTCTGGCCTGCGTTGGCTGTTACCTCCATTAGCATTAGAATGACTGTCAGTTTAGAAAGTCCATACCTCTTCAGCAAGTCAGAATTAGCATCAATCAACTTGCTTGTATGCATGTTCACATTGGTTAAGGCCTTTTTTCACTTCTCTCCCATCTCAGGAGATAATTCGGACAGAAACTGCTCCTGCTCAACAGTCAGATGACCCTTACTTCCACTGCTCCTCTGATAAACATCAATTCTCTTGGTGTCTTTAGAACAGAGAAAAAGGTGGTGACCAGCACTCTGTAGAGGTATGTATCTTTGCAGTCTCCAGGTTCTGAATACCAGCCAAGACACTTTTTACACTTGCCAAGCCTCTTCAATGTGGCCAACTTTTTAGGAACTCCGAGACTTAAACTTTTCTACAGAAAATTATAATGTCTTTCCTCACCACACAACACACACGTACTCTCAATGTTGCTCGCTGTGCCGTGACGAAGTCAGCCTTTCTCTGTTCAAGTTTATTTTTTATTCTTTTTAGTCTGTTATTAAGCACTCCTCTCCTGGAATCTAGTAGTCCCAAGCCAGCATTATGTCTTATGTGACTTCTTTAAGCCTTTTTCCAGCCTTCAACATTGATGCTCAACACAGGTAAGTCATTCAAAACCTGTCCAATGTTCTCAGCCGCCTAGACTGCTGCATCAACTTCCTGCTCAACATACTTTGAGTAAGTGATTGCGTACAGTCTCTTTTGCCAGTTTGAATTTTTCTTGTTTTTCCAAACTCCTCTTGCTGTTTGAGATATTGTGGCTCCTCCTCTTCCTCTGCTATTTCTGACAGCAATCCTGCCAAACAATTATCATTAGTTTTAAATAACTCTTTGAGACATACAGATAGTTTGTTCAATGTGTTCATTAATTCTTCTTGAACCATTGTATCTGTGTTTTTCATGAGCAGCTTTAGTGCTTTTTATTTACTGTTTAACTTCTTTAGCAGAAGCACAATCAACAGCAGAAGCAGCAGAATCAGAAGCAGATGCAGGTTGAAAACCAGTGGCGTCTAGTAGTCTTCCGTGCATTGTCTGTTTGGGAACTAAGCACCCGATTATGATTCTCAATCAATGCAGTGGAAGCCACCGGTGCACAAATTATTTAATAGTTGAAAATAATATTGGGAACTGTTCGAATAAGGCAAAGATAAGAGATGTAAAGGCAAGATGTTGAGGTTGCCTCTTTTTGCCAAAATAGGTACTACAGTCATTACACTCAAGAAGTAAAAGCTCTGCTGCTCTAAAACCATTTTAATCCTGGAGTTTTCTATAGCTCATACTGTATAGGCATAATTTATTGTGAGAAATTATTACGCAAATGTGGTGTAGGCAGCCGTGTAGCAATTTAGTGTGTTGGAGCTGAAAGAGTAGGGAGAATGAACGGAGGTAAAACTACGGAAGTAGTCGTTACAAATTTATCCTTTTAGGTGTAACTAAACCCCCGGTCAGAGCAAAGGGTTAATTATTTGCTCATTTATACAAAGTATGTGTTTGGTTTGTTACGGTTAGCCTAGCTACATAGCCAGACTAGTAAATCAAGCCCCGAGTGATTTTTGGAAACCCGATTGAGTTTTTCCCAACTCGGTGCGGGCAAAAGGAACAGAGAGCAACAGCTGATCATTTAATCGCAGTGAGTAAGACTCAACACTTCTCTGTGTGATTAAAGTACAAATGTATGGTGGCAGTTATCCAAGCATAGCTTTGAAAATAAGTGTACCAATGTCCCTGCCTCCTAGTGGCCAGAGAGGGCCATCCCACTTGTGAATACAATTCACAGCGATGCGTCATGGCTCTACAGTTAGTAATGAACCTCAAACAAGCATGATAAACCATGTCCACCATTTGAAGACATGAAGAAGCATTCATATAAAAAAGATCACCATAATCTAGCATAGATAAAAAAGTTGCAGTGACAAGGCGCTTTTTTACTTCAAAAGAAAAACACTTTATTACGGAAGAAAAACCCAAGTTTAAGTTTTAATTTCTTCATGTTGTTCTATGTGTGGTTTAAAAGTGAGGGAGTTATCAATCAAGACACCAAGGTATTTATGAACCACCTCTATAATATTCCCTTCAAGAGTAGACAGTACTGGAACAGTCTGAGGCACCTTTGTAAGATTTGAAAACAACATTAGCTTAGTTTTGTCAGCGTTAAGGACTAGTTTTAACTGTAGAAGTGAATGCTGGACAGCAACAAAAGCTTTCTGCAGGGTTTCAATGGCCTGTGCAAGGGATGAACCATAGCAGTAAATAATTGTATCAGCATAAAAATGCATATTAGCATTAGAAACATTTTGACCCAAATCATTGATATACAAGATAAATAGGAGGGGCCCCAAAACTGAACCCTGTGGGACCCCCTTATGGACAACAATAAAATCCGAACAGAGTCCCTCATATTTAATGCATTGAGTCCTGTTATTCAGATAATTTGAGAACCATGCAACTGCATGCTCTGACAATCCTAAGCAAATTAATCTGTTCTTTAAAACAGCAGGGTCGACAGTGTCAAAAGCTTTTGACAGATCTAAAAAAAGTGAGGCACAGAACTGTTTCTTATCAAGTGCCACAATAATATCATTTATCACCTTCATAGTAGCGGTGATAGTACTGTGCTTTTTTCTGAAGCCTGATTGAAATTTAGAAAGGATGTCATGATGAGATTCCAGAATTTTCAAAAACAAACAACATATAAATTTGATATTGGCCTATAATTAGACATAACTGCTGGATCACCTCCTTTTAATAAAAGGTAGAACAAAAGCTGATTTTCAAACTGATGGAATTTCTTTGGTGTTGATTGAAAAATTTAAATGAATTAAAAAGTGGCTCTGCTATAAAATGCAACTTCAAAAGGTAAGGCTCCATCATGTCTGGTCCAGAGGGTTTTCTGTGATCCAATGTTTTTAGAGCCTTATGCACTTCAAGGACAGTAAAAGGTGCAAATTTAAAAGGGTCTCCAGAAAATATTAGGGATTCTGTGCAAGGATTCATCAAGGAAGTTCCTACAGTATCAAACAAGGAACTAGATGATATAACGTGTTCGTTAAAATAATTCAAGACTTCACTTCTATCATAAACTGGGACTGAATCTTTAAAAACAAGGAAGTAGGAAGAACCTGAGAAATGTTATTCACAGAAAAAGACTTAATTACTTTCCAAAATGTATGTGGATCATTGAGGTTATCAGTGGTAACAGACAAAAAGTATTTAGATTTGGCCTTTTTGATCAGAAAAGTGCATTAATTTCTAAGCTGTTTAAAATAGACCAATCAATGGAAGACTCTGTTTTTTTTGCCTTGGCCCATGCTTTGTTACGCTCATCAGGGGCGCAACTACCCAGTGCTAGAGGGGTATGCAGCATTAATTTTGGCGCCCCCCCCAAAAAAAAAAAAAAAAATGTTAGCTACCAAATATTTGCTACCAAAAAGTCTAGAGCGGTCTTTCATACCAGCCTGTATCATGAGCCATGTGTATATTGAATACCTCTTTAGAGGCTGGATAGCTCAGTTGGTAAGGACAAGGCTCCACATTCAGGCTACCCAGGTTTGAATCTCCCTCGCCACGCTATGTAGAATAGTGTTTTCCACGTATTTGTAATTTATTGATCATGGCATGCTGTCTTATATTACCTGTTGCCTTTCACCATCCACTTGTTTATCAGCTGTCCCATGCCTTGACACGCCATCTCCTTTTCCTTGTATTTTTTTTATCCATCTTTTAAAGAGAACTGTGTGCGTACTGTGACAACTAACACATAACGTTACCTGTTCGCTCAGCGCGCTCACTGCGCCCCCGCCAGCCATGCCCACTCGTGATATTCCATTAATTCTATTTATGGAATCTAATGAGAGCGCCTACTGCAGCCTGTTAGTCCTCTAAAATGTTATATAATATTGAGGAAATACTGAAATAATTTAGAAACGCACAACAGCAGCTAAGCTACATTTAGGAAATACAAAAAAAATATATATATTTTTTTTATACCATTGCTTTGGCGCCCCCCCAAGGTGCAAGGGGTGGCCCCCCCATGCGCCGCATATGCCGCATACCCCCTTTTTGTGCCACTGACGCTCATGTATGGTATCTGTCAGTTCTTGTGAAAACCAGGGATTTTCTCACCCCTTCACTGCATTTCCTTAAAGGTGCATGTTTGTTTACAATTTGCATAAAACTTTCCTTAAAAAAGGTCAAAGCTATCTCTACATTTGGTAGTAACCCTATGTTTTACCCTTTCACCATTGACAAATCATGATGAAAAGCTTGCTCATTAAAATATTTAAGATTCCTCTTACAAACAACGCATTGTTTACATTTCGGAGTTTTAGTATTTCGACAGGCAGCAACTACACAGTGATCACTTAAATCATTAAATAAGACACCCAGAGAAGAGAACTTATGAGGCACATTTGTTAAAATCAAATCAAAGTAGACTTTCTGGGTTCTTAAGATTAGGTCTGGTGGGTAGATGGACTAACTGGGTAAGATTAATAGAGTCACAAAACCTTTTATATTCATCAGAACTTGAATTTAGCCAGTCCCAGTTCAAATCTCCTGCCATAAGTAGTTTGCTGTAACTCAATTTAGCCAAAAGATCCTTTATTGAATATAGTGCCGCTTTTGAAGCTGAAGGAGGCCTGTAACACCCAACAACAGCAATAGAAAAGGACTTTGCTATTTCTACATTCAAGGCCAAAAATTCCATTTGTTTGCAAATTGGGACAAAACAATAGAGGTATTAAATCTTGATTTAACGTAAATAGCTGCCCAATAGGTATATAAGAATAGTAAATAAGGCCATTATCCTAAACCTTTAACACAAGAAAAGTGAATAGCACAGACCTCAGTATGGGATACTCAGATACTCCTGCTACAACCTCCTGGTCAGCTGCAGGAGGCTGTAGTAGGCTCAGGTCCTGGCTGGTTAACTGCAGGAGACTGTAGCAGGCTCAGGTCCTGGCGGGTTAACTGCAGGAGACTGTAGCAGGCTCAGGTCCTGGCCGGTTAACTGCAGGAGACTGTAGCAGGCTCAGGTCCTGGCCGGTTAACTGCAGGAGACTGTAGCAGGCTCAGGTCCGGGCCGGTCAGCTGCAGGAGACTGTAGCAGGCTCAGGTCCGGGCCGGTCAGCTGCAGGAGACTGTAGCAGGCTCAGGTCCGGGCCGGTCAGCTGCAGGAGACTGTAGCAGGCTTAGGTCCGGGCCGGTTAGCTGCAGGAGACTGTAGTAGGCTCAGGCAGCAGCGGGCTAAATCTCAGGCACAGGTCTGTTAGCCCTAGGGGATGTAATCTTCCAATTTCGGGAACATCCACAAATCCACATGTTTGTCAAATAATCCATAAAATACTGACTGCCGTGTTCAACAAGAAATAAAATGTTATAAAATCCCTTAAAAACCTTTAAAAACATTAAAACAGAGACAAACACCTAACAAACAAAGGACATGCTGCCATCTTGGACTTACAGACTTAGAAGAGGTAATAAGATAATAAGATTGATTAGATTATTGATTTTTGAGAAAATAATGATCCAAAAGATAATTATTGCAACTGCACAATTGAATAATTTTACCTTTGTGCATGTCTTGGCTATCTGTGCCACTCTAAAATGAACTGCCTAAATCAAAAATAATGTCACGACAAAATTAGTAAACGCACACTGATAATGTTAGTGTCAATATAAATATTTATAACAATTTCATGTTGAACTCACGGGATACTCGCTCCAGCAAATTCAAAGGACAAACACTTTTAATGTCTCTGATAGTAACTGGGAACTTTTTTCCAATTTTGATAAAGGTGATGTTTTTTTGCGACCCCAGAAAGCATTGTTTTTTTAAGAGAGCCTACCAAAGGAAATAATTGCAATTACACACAAAAAAAAGACATGTCTAATTTTATTTAAATTAGTTCTGAGTAAATTACTACTTACATTTACATTTATTCATTTAGCAGACGCTTTTATCCAAAGCGACTTACATTACATTACCAGTGTTACAGTCTCTGGAGGCAAGGTGGGTTAAGTGTCTTGCCCAAGGACACAACGACAGTATGAACTGTGGGGAGAGCGGGAATCAAACCGCCTACCTTCCGGTTGAAAGACGACCGCTCTACCCACTGAGCTACTGCCGCCTTGACAAACCATGTTGTCTTCAGTGGCAGAATAAGTACGTAAGTTAAATGTCTGCTGATGCCGAAGAATCAACGTGTTGAGCTGAGACAAGGGCCTTAATGTCCTGGTTCTTTGCTAAGAAATTAAAGACAATTGTTTTGTTAAATGCATTCTTTGATAATAAATACTGCTGATAATGGAAACCTACCAGAAGATTCAAAAGTTGCAATGCCATGCTCTCCCAAAACAAGTGGGATGGAACAGTCATGAAGTTGCTGTTTATAGCAAAGTTTATATGAAGTTCCACTAAGACTCTTATTGTCTGTTTAAAGTGAACTTCATTCATCTGAGTAAGAGAGTATCTAATTGCTGCTAACTCTCTGTTGAATTGTTCGGCAACTGATAAATTTACATGTGCACGTAATTAGGACACAAGTTTAGACTTCTCATTTTTTCCTCTGGTCTTTTTTGGTTTTTCTAATGAAAACAATCATACAGTGCATATCGTTGCACTGTTTTTATGACGGGTGTGGTGTAATCCATCCAGGGAGGGAGGCTGCAGTGGTGCAAATTTTGAAATTGCTTTGCCAATGTTCTCGCTCTGTGGGTGTACACAATCTGCCATTGTTTGGCTGGAAAAAGAGTTGCTTACTTCAATTGTTCATGTGTTTAGCAACCTGGCCAGACACATCTGAAATAAGCAGGTAGGAAACGTCTTGAAACTTAAAAGATGGTCATGGTCCTTGCAAATTTAGTCCAGATCAAAAAGTATAGTAAATATAATACACCACTCCGTGATGGCAGGAGAAGTGCAATATACCACCTGAAAAGAAGAATTTTCTTTTTTGGAAAAAATATATACAGCTGTATTACCAACGTCTGGCAATAAACTTACCTCCAGTTTTGTTGACCTTCAGAAAAAGCTTTGGATAAATGTCCTTAAAGTTCACAAGCTCTTCTAATCTATTTATGAGGTCAGTGATGCTGCCTTCATCTGAGACCCCTAGTGCAAGACACGCCCCTTGTAGTTCTTCCTTTCGAGGCTATATGAACATTGGATTGCAGTTTACATATCTCAGAGCATGTTCCTTAACATTACTTAACTGATTATTATGCCCTCATCTGTTTTGGACTGAGAATGTTTTGTAGTTTCTTGCCTTTTCTCAAGTCCTTTTTTAGCCTCTGTTTTCGGAAGAATGTCTCCTACCCTGACACCTTCACCCATCCAAGGTGTCAGTGTGGAATATATTTTTTTATTTATATGAATTATGAACAGATGAGCCTGAGAAGATGGCGGTGAGTTGAAAAAAAGCTGCAAAAAGCAATGAATGACAAATACTACTGTTTTAATAGACTTACCTGGAACTTCAAATGCTACTTTCCAGTTGGCATCTGCAATAATTATAGTGGGTATATACCACAACAATTGCAGGTGAAAGTATATTGAAAATCAATCAAGGACCTGAAATGGTGGAATGCCTTGCGGATTGTTTGGTGATGGAACTAATTCTCATTGAAAAATACATATACATACCATATGAATATATTTAAGTACAGAAATGAGAATCGAAAAATAAAATAAAAAAACTTACAGGTAGTGCTGACAGTAACAGTTGACACAGTAGTATGGTCAGAATAATGCGGTCATCCTGAAACCAGATATTTGTTTTGCACACAGGGCAATGATCAATTTATGTTCAACCAATAAACGCATTCACATTCTTAAAATAGTGTTGTAAATCTCATCTCATCTCATCTCATCTCAGTGAGTTGAGTGTTGTAAATCATATAGTGAAATTGCAAAGTGAATAAACAAACCATAAACATTTATTTAAAAATAAATGTCATAGACTGAATGCATACCTTTTTATTTTATTTTATTTTATTTTTTACCTATGTGTACACTAAAGCCTGTTTGGTAATTATTTTATGATTTTGTAAAATTGGTGGCGTTGGGCCGGGGCAGTATGGACAAACTGTCTCATTTTTGAATAAAACACTGTGGTGGTTCCTTTTCGTGGGTTTTTAGTTCTAATGGGAGGTCTTGTGGTGGTGGTATTCTTTTTCTTGACTAATTATATTCTGTCATTTTCTGCAAGTTGTCAGTGTCCATGTAAACAGTGGCTTCAGCCTCTGTCATGTGTACTTCCGTCTCCAAGTCCTCAATGTCATCAGATTGGAGATCTGATTTCCCCTGCAGAAGTTCAGGGACTTGCTGAAAAATCCACCACATTGACATAAGTCGGTGGATGCAGCGATGGGTTTGCTAGAAACTAGGGTTTGCTGCACAAACTAGGGTTACCTCTGCAAGGACAGTTCCAACGTCCGGCTAAGCTGTCAAATGACACGATTACAAATTTACACCAATTATCTATAGTGTAAATTAAAAAAAAAAAACACCATGTTTTGGAATACCCCATGCTTCCATAATAAATAGGGTAAACTGCATCCACCTATTTACTGGTTGCTGCTTCAAATAGCTGTTCGCACTTTCTGGCCCAGTCTTTGGAGATAAGTTCTTTATAGACCATATAATTTTCATATCACCATTTAATATGTCCAATTTGAGTGGTGTGGGCAGGGAATATGGAACAACATCCTTTATACTTTGCAAGCACTCTTTGTCTGGATTTTCAGACACTGCTCTAATCCTCAAATTGTTGACATGTTGGTACTTCACATGCTCTCATGGGCATAACAGTAAACTTGACCACATGGATGGGGATAAGTGGCCCTTTGTCCCACTTTGGAGTGACATAAAGAGCTGCAACTAACGATTATTTTTTCGATTAGTTGAATAATCTAATGATTATTTTACTACTACTTGAACAAGATGTTTTTATATCAGGGGCGTGAGCCAATGACAGGGGGGTGGTGAGCTCGTGCCAGGGGCGTGGTGAGCTCGTGCCAGGGGCGTGGGTAGTGAGCCGTTGGTAGAGCCCGCTGACGTCACACGAGGAAGCAACTTCAAATAGAAAAAACAACTGCAGTAACCACCGTTCAACCTGAAGAGGGCAGCACTTAGACAGTTTTACAACATATTTTGTATATTTTTGTAGAATTAATATACTTTATACTCAAATGTCAAAACTTTTACTCAAATCAATGAACAGCACTAATAACTCCCAATTCTTACAGACCATTAACTAAAAAAAGTTGTTTTAGGGTTTAGTTACTCTTTAAAAAGATTATTTTATGTTTCTTATCATTTTTGCACAAATAAGAGCAGTCTTTTCTCCACAAATGGGTTGTAAGTATGTACCCATTCAATACTAAATGTACACACAGTTTTAGCTCCAACAACTGTGATAAATCAAATATCACCTGTATGAGAAGATAACCTCTGGTGCTAACAGATAATAATCACGGGATGTGGATGTTATAGTTTTCTCTGAGGAGGCAACAGAACGAACCTTCTCGGTCAGATTAGAAAGTTTGCTTGTTTGTGGTGTGGCAGCTCTGCCCTTGTGAAAACAAACGGCCTAACCACACACTCACCACACTGACTCTGATCTCTTTTACCCAAAGTGTTGCTGTGCCCTCGGATGGGGACATCTCTGGAGAACGGCCGGGTGATGTCCTGGCCCCTGGGACCCCCAGTGGAGGGCACCACTCTGCTCTACAGCTGCCTGCCTGGCTTCATCCTCAGGGGCAGCAACACAACGCAGTGCAACAAGATGGGCAAGTGGGACACCCCCAAACCTGTTTGTCACTGTAAGTATCTTCTATTCAAGTCAACCCTCAACAATCACCGGTTCTTACGCAACATTTGTCTTTTATTTTTCCTAAATCTGTAGATGATCGTCACTACAGAGGTAAGAAAAAAGCCTTTAATGTTCTTGTCCTGAATGTTTCCAGTAATGTTTCTGACTAATCCAGTCAATATTAATTTACAGCCAAAGTAAAACAATCTAATCATAAAAGTGACAGATTAATCCAAATATTTAATGTTTTATTGTTGCATGACAACAAGAGTGCATTTAAATGTGATTAGCACAAACACACACAGCAGGAAGCTTAGCTAAAATTAATCTGAGAAAAATCTAACTGTCCTAGATGTGTCATGCCACCAACTGACAGATCAGATTAATGTTCCAAGATAATTCTGCTGTTTTGATGTAATAAAATAAAATTATCTATGAGAATGGTTCTTAGATTCTCCGCCTCTGAAAAACCTGACTAGATTCAAGCACGTTGCGTTTGAAGTTGCATTTTAGCTCTTTGTAAATCTAAATATTTTTTGCTAAAGGTTTTTACAAAATAAACAAGAAAACATCATAATCCAGCCAAAAGGGGTCAAAAGTCAGTGTACCTTTGTGCCGGTCTCAAGCCTGGATAAATGGAGGGTTGTGTGAGCCTAAATATGTGATATATGATTTGTTTCTGCCACCTTTAAAGGAAGCAGCCAAAAAGAGAGAAAAAGAATAAACATAAACACGTACCTTCTCTGGCTCTGTTCCACATTGGTGGAATGATCTACCTGCTGCTATAAGATCAACAGATTCTGTAGCCATATTTAAAAAAGCCTGAAAACACATCTCTTCCGTCAACACCTGACTGACAAACACTGAGTTCTACTTCCTTTCTATCGATTGCTTTCTTCAAAAAAAAATAAAAAAACTTCTCTTATCCTTAGCTTTGTATACTGCGCTGGGTTTAAACTGACTAGTTTCAAGTGCACTTATGCTTTTTGTACCTTGTGTTGTTAAAATTGCTTCCATTGTTTTTCTCACTTGTAAGTTGCTTTGGATAAAAGCATCTGCTAAATGACTAAATGTAAATGTAAATGTAAATGTATAAACAAAGAAAAGAGCAATAACACCATCAAGAAAAAAACGTCTTGTACTAAGCTAGAACCTACCACGCATATGTCTCTTCTACCTTATTAGACAAATGTTAACAATCCCGGTCTGGATCAGTGGTATCATAAAGTAGGTTCCCTGTCAAAAGCTACACTCGATGCTGCGTAGCATTACGCTATGGGGAACATTCTTTGTGTGACCGGTTGTGAAGCACGTGTGTCAAACACGCCAAGAATTGGCTTATAATACCTCTGTTGGTGACGCAGCTCATCAGCGGCAGCTGTGTGATTGCGCGCACCTGAACAGAGGGTATAATAACACATGACGCGGGAGCGTCTTCAGGTTTCTTTGTCTTCAGATCGCATTGTGTGAAGTGTGAGCAAACCTACTCTCTGTGCCAGTACGAAAATATATAAAATAATAAATACAAAAGTATCATGGCTGGGTTCAGTAAGAAATGTGTTCCTCCGTTAGAGGCACATTGCTGACGATGATCAGCATGAATTTTGTTTTGAGTGTTGATCTGGCTGAGGCGCAGGGATCAGATCCTATGTCCTCGTGACTCTCACCAGATGAGGCAGACACCGGCTCTGTGCTCGGCGGGCGCGGCGCTCCGGCGCTTCCCATGAGCACGTCGATGAAGCCTCATCCCTGGCTTCTGGGGCGCCGCAGCCTCGGGTGCTCTTCCGCTCTGACGCGGCGCTTTGAGGAGCTGCTCAGGGTGGTTACAGGAGCAGTGGCGAGGCTGGGTGTTGGGTGGCCTCGGGGCAGGGCACCTAAATTATTTTGGGTTGCCCTGCTCCTGAGGCCACTCAGTATTCAGTTTAGAGTATTTAATACTCTGAACTGGATGACAGGTTTCTGTCAGGTGGCCAGGGGAGGGATCACAGCGGCGGTCTCTCCCTTCTTCGGGACCTCCATGAGGAGCTGGCACGCTCATGGAATAAGCCCTATTCGTCCCGTGTTTTTGTGCCTTCGACGTCGATTTATTCGACTATCGTGGCGCACAGGTGCGGGCTTATGGGTCGATGCCCCAGGTGGAAGAGACGCTGGCCTATCTCTCCCCCGGGACATCGTCCTCCCTAAGAAAACCTACACTCCCAAACAAGCCATGCCGGTTCACGTCATCACTGGTGGGGAAGGCTTTCCAGGCGCGGTCAGGCTGGTGCAGCACTGCACACCATGGCGGTTTTGCAGGCATACCAGGCTGAGCTGCTCAAAGATTTGAGCACAGGGGGTTCTGTGGACGAGGACGCGTTTTCTGAGCTACGCCGTGCCACAGACCTCTCTCTCAGTGCAACTAAGCAGACGGCCCGCGCTATTGGGCGCTCCATGTCTGCTTTGGTTGCGACGGAAAGACATCTGTGGCTTAACCTCACGGGCATCAAAGAGAAGGACCGCGCCTTCCTCCTGGATGTACCCATCTCGCCTTCCGGTCTTTTTGGCAACACGGTGGACTCCGTCGCCACTAAGTTCCGCGAGGCTAAACGCTACGAGGAGGTTTGTGAGGTTCCTTCCTCGCCGTGCTCAGCAGCCGGGACCGCGGCCACCCTGTCCCGGCCAGGTCCAGCCCCTTCCAGAGAAAAGCGGGCTGCCCAGAAGGAGAGTGTGGCGAATCGTGCCCCCCCTCGTAAGGACTGGGGAGCGGATTCTCGCGCTGCTCAAAAGAGAACGGACCTGCGGAATGTTATCTCCGCCAAGAAGCAGAGGCCCTGAAATTGGCGCGCCCATGGCCGCGGGGCGTGCTCCCACCGGGTGGGGCGCAACAAAATCCAAGAGAGTCTAAGACTCCATGTCGACACCCTCAGGAGTCTGCTGTTTTTCTCCGCCGCCACTGGCGTTCGGGAGCAGCAGTCTCCAGCGCACTGTAAGTGTCCGGCCGTCTCCTGCCTTGGTTCAGGACGGCGGGTGTCTTACATCCCCAAAAACCGACGTGCCAAAACTACTGCCCTTTCGGAGAAACTGGCAGCATGGATGCTCCTGCCAAATATCTCCCGTGGGTAATAAGGACTGTGGCCAAAGGCTACAGACTTCAGTTCGCCATGTCGCCCTCCGGCGTTTCAACGGCGTGGTCTCCACTTCCGTGAAACCGAACTAGCCCATGTATTGACACAGGAACTGCAGGTTCTGCTGGACAAAGGGGCCATAGAACGTGTTCCCCACCAGACAGACAATCCGGGTTTTACAGCCGGTATTTTCTAGTTCCGAAAAAAGATGGGGGGCTGCGCCCGATTTTAGACCTTCGCGGGTTAAACCGCTACCTCAAAGCATTAAAATTCAAAATGCTCACAATAAAAATGATTGTGTCCCAGATCCGATTAAGGGACTGGTTTGTCACCATCGATCTAAAGGACGCGTACATATACAAAATGCATGAATGCATCCTTGGCTCCTTTGCGACTCCAGGGCATCCGCATTTTGAATTACATAGACGACTGGCTGATATTAGCTCAGTCTCAGGAGCTAGTGCTTCGACATCGGGACGTCGTCCTAGCTCATCTCGACTCTCTAGGCTTGAGACTCAACGCCGAGAAGAGTGTTCTCTCGGCCGCTCAGAGGACAACATATCTAGGGGTTGTTTGGGACTCAACCGAGATGCAGGCACATCTGTCTCCTGCACGTGTCGGGTCCATTCTAACTACCCTGAAAGCTATCAGGCTAGGCCAGGAAGTGACTGTGCACTTCTTTCAAAGAATATTGGGTCTCATGGCATCTGCATCCACGGTAATTCCTTTGGGCCTTCTGCACATGAGACCGTTTCAGCTGTGGCTCAGAGCCAGGGGGTTTCATCCAAGGGCCAACCCCTGAAGCAAATAAGGGTTACGCGCGAGGGCTTCGTGACCCTATCTATGTGGTTCAGACCCCAGTTTCTCACTTTGGGTCCCACCCTAGGTCCATGTTGTCGCCGCATGATGCTAATGACAGATGCATCCCTCACGGGCTGGGCGGTCTTAGATGGCCGTCCAGCCCAAGGGATATGGAGAGGCCATCTTCTCGCATGGCACATCAATTGCCTCGAGATGAAGGCTGTATTTCTGGCCCTGAAATACTTCCTCCAGCAGCTAAGGGGCTACCATGTCCTAGTACAAGTAGACAGCACAGCGGTGGTCTCTTACATAAATCGTCAGGGCGGACTGCGTCGTGCCGCTTGAACAAGCTAGCGCAGCAAGTGCTGCTTTGGGCTCAGGACAAGTTCCTGTCCCTCAGGGCGATTTATATCCCCGGCGCATGAATGTGGGAGCAGATTTATTGTCCAGACAGGCTGTGACACATGGGGAGTGGAAACTCCACCCGAGGTAGTGAGCAAAATCTGGGAAAGATTTTACGAAGCAGAGGTGGACCTCTTTGCTTCACAGCAGACAGCACAATGTCCCTCTACTTCTCTCTGACTCCTCCAGCTCCCTGGGTCTGGACGCAATGGCCCATGTGTGGCCCAGACTGCGCCTTTATGCATTTCCCGGTGGCTCTGCTCCCGGGAGTCCTGGCGAAGGTCCGTCAACGGGGTCGCGCCTCTTACTAGTAGCGCCCGTTGGCCAACCAGAGTGTGGTTCTCAGACCTAATATCTCTCCTCGACGGCTCGCCATGGGGGATTCCGACCAGGAGGGATCTCCTTTCTCAGGCACAGGGGACAGTGTTTCATCCCGGCCCGAGCTCTGGAACCTTTACGCCTGGCCCTGAGGGGGACCACTTAAGAGATGTCGGGCTCCCAGCACCTGTTGTAGAGACTATTCTGAGCTAGGTCTCCCTCTACTAGGAGAGCCTATGCCTGCAGATGGCGTGTCTTTGATGCCTGGTGTGCTACACATCATACAGACCCAGTCCACTGCCAGATTGTTTCAGTGCTGGAGTTTCTGCAGGACAAACTGTCCTCGGGCACTAATCCTAGCACACTCAGGGTTTTCGTGGCCGCCATTTCTGCTTGCCACGCCCTGATTGCGGGGTTGAGACCCCAAACTAGAGCTAGAGTTCCTTCCTGGGACCTAGCTATAGTGCTGGAGGGCTTAGTAAGCACTCCTTTTGAACCACTGGAGTCAGCGTCTGTCAAGTTTCTGACTCTAAACATGGTTCTTCTGGCGGCCATTACCACTCTCAAGAGGGTTGGAGATTTGCAGGCTCTGTCAGTTTCGCCCTCCTGCCTAGACTTTGCTCCTGGGCTGGACAAAGCCATTTTGCATCCTCACCCTAACTATCTTCCAAAAGTTCCATTCTCGACCTTAAATCCGGTCATTCTTGAAGCCTTCTGTCCTCCGCCATTTACAACACCGAGCAGGAGAGACTTCACTTACTGTGTCCAGTACGCGTGCCCTCCAGACTTATGTCCACCGCACTAGCCAGTGGCGTAAGTCCGAACAGCTGTTTATATGCTACGGGGCTGCAAGCTGGGGTTGCAGCTACCAGACAAACTATATCACGTTGGGTGAAGGATGCCATTGCCCTGGCCTAATGACGCGCGCGGTCAAACTCGCCCATTGGTGTGAGGGCTCATTCTACTAGAGGGGTTGCAGCTTCAACAGCTCTAGCAAAAGGTGCCCCGCTGCAGCAAGTTTGTGATGCGGCAGGCTGGTCCTCCCCGCACACATTCATCAGATTCTATAGCTTGGATGTTCATGCTACTCAGGGCTTGCATGTCCTTGAGTCATCATCCCAAAATTGTGTTTGAGACCTCTTTTGTGTTTGTGCACACTTCACAACCCGAGGGGTCCAGACACTTACAGTGCGGCGGCGTTGGTATTCTCGTGGTATTCCCCATAGCGTAATGCTACGCAGCATCGAGTGTAGCTTTTGACAGGGAACGTCTCGGGTTACTTGACTGTAACCCTGTTCCTTAAAAGCGGAACGAGATGCTGCGCTGCAATGCCGCACTGGGCGTGTCCGGGCGCTCTTCAGACAAAGTTGACCTGAAGACGCTCCCGCGTCATGTGTTATTATACCCTCTGTTCAGGTGCGCGCAATCACACAGCTGCCGCTGATGAGCTGCGTCACCAACAGAGGTATTATAAGCCAATTCTTGGCGTGTTTGACACACGTGCTTCACAACCGGTCACACAAAGAATGTTCCCCATAGCGTAATGCTACGCAGCATCTCGTTCCCGCTTTTTAAGGGAACAGGGTTACAGTCAAGTAACCCGAGACGTTTACAACATGTTGATATAAACTGGGGTTTGTCTGTGGAGCCTACGTCGCAAAATGACCAATCACAGCAACATGTCAGAGATAGATATGTAAACATCTAACCGCACTTGTTACGGCCCAAAAGAGTCGAACATATTTAAAAGGACACAGGAGACAAAACAGTTATTTTTAAAACTTTTTATTTATTTAGTTTTAGACTGTTAAGCTTTTGTTTTATCTTGATGTTTTACTCTTTTTAGTTATTATTAAAAAAGAGAATCCAAAACCCACCCGTGCCTAAAACAAAACAGGAAAGTAGCAAAGAAATCTAGTGAGCAAGGTCAAACAGAACATAAAGTAGGCAATGACACCGGGCCAACCCTGTACAGGGCCGTAGAAGCCGGTGCCAACTCCCCCCAACAAAACAACAAGTCTAGGCTAACCATGGGACAAGCCTACTGCGCTCACCAGCGCTGGCATCGGAACAGCTGAGGCGGAAGCAAGCCCTCTCAGGTTACTTATATAGGCTTTGAGGAGCCTCAAAAAGAAAACTAAATATATGTACAAAAGAAAAACTCTAAACTATGAAAACCACCAAATACAAAATACACAAAAGAAATAAACAACAAAATTACTAACGGCACTAAACTGTAGAATGAACAGCACCATAGACTACAAGAATGGCACGCAAGTAAAAAGTATAAAGACAACAAGACAGAAGTGGAGTCAGCATTTTCTATTAGTCTTTTAATTGATCAGCTGAGACTCAGCTTACCATTTACATTTACTCCAAACACAGACCAAACAGCAAGCAAAGAAAAAAAGGTGGTGCCACAATGTGCCAAATTCTGCCCCATTGTTTATAATGGAGACTGACCATTCCATATTAAAATTTTAATAGTTTTGTTTTGTTTCACATTAGAAGAATTATATTTGGTGCAGGTAAATGTTGACATTTGTGGCTGTGATTTAAAATAGTGTTTGAGCTGCAACTGTCTTCATCTAAAAGGGAAATTAATTCAAATATTGTTTTTTTTTTTTTTTAGGTGGAAATGTTTTTGGGGTTATTTTGCTGGTTTGCTTGATTTATCCTGAAACTGTATGATAAATGGTTGAAGCAAAGGCATCTGTACTCATTTTCAAGGTGAAGACATTTTGTCTCATATTCCATGAGACTTTTTCATTTGTGAGTTTAACTGATATTTTTTATTAATGTGCATAAAGACAGAAAAGAAAAGATGGAAAAACCTCCAAAAGGCATCAAATGACAGATTAGACATCCTTATAATAAGTCAAAAAAAGTTAGATTTTATTTCCATCATTTACACTTTTAAAATAACAGAAAACAAAAAAATGGTGTCTGCAAAAGTTTGGGCACCCAATTATCGAGTTATTTGTATGTTTAACCCCCTATTTCTAGATATTAATGCTCAGCTCTCTTAACAGTTTGAACTCAGAATTGATAAAGTCTCTTGGAATTAGAGAGAAAATGTCTTTACCTTGAAAATTTCCAGATGCCTTTGCTTTAACCTTTTTTCATGATGCCCTGGATGTTCTCCTCTCAGCTGCTGCCTGTGATCCTTTTTTTTTCAAATGGGCAGCTTGATTCTTGTTGCTGATGCAGTGGTCTGCGTTCCTATCCCCTATATGCTCTGGAGCAGGTTAGCCGTTCAGTGTAAGTTTGCAAAGATATCTCCCTTGATGGACCTCACTAACCTCCTAATTCAGCCTCGTAGTACAGAACTCAGTTTGATTGTTTGGTTCTGAGAATGGCGTATATATATATATATATATATATATATATATATATATATATATATATATATATATATATATATATATATATATATATATATATATATATATATATTAGGGCTGGGAATCGATTAAAAAAAATTAACTAATTAATTGCACATTTTCTGTAATTAATTGCAATTAATTGTGTTTCCCCCCAAGCTTGTTATCATCAATATTTAAATTAGGGCTGGGCAACGATTAAAATGTTTAATCGCAATTAATCGCACAATGTTCTGTGATTAATCACGATTAATCGCATTATTCAAGATTCAAGATTCAAAGTGTTTATTGTCATGTGTACAGACAGAAAGCATGTTTCCCTATACAATGAAATTCTTACTTTGCCGTCCACAGTAAAATGTCACACAATTAAGTAAAAATAAAAAAAAAATAAGACAAATATACAAGTAATAATAATGGAAGTATACCAAAAAAAAATACAAATATACAAAAAGTGTAAAGTGTAGTAAGGTGAGGTAGTGCAGTTGTGATGGTGTAAAGTGACGTGTAAAGTAAAGTGACGGTGTAAAGTAAAGTGAGGTAGTGCAGTAGGTAAACAATTGTTCATGTAATGTTGTGATTGTGATTGTAGACTCCTATCTGCTGTTTAGGAGTCTTATGGCAGAGGGAAAGAATGAGTTCTTCATTCTGAAGTCCTGCATTTCACACTTCTGTACCTCCGTCCTGAGGGTAGAAGTGTGAACAGACCATGTTGTGGGTGGGAGGGGTCTTTGAGGATGGAAGCAGCTCTTCTGTGGACTCTGCGGTGGTAGATGCTCTGCAGAGAGGGCAGTGGAGTCCTGGTGATCTTCTGTGCAGTCTTCACCACTCTCTGCAGGCGTTTGCGGTCCATGACAGAAGTGCTGCCGTACCACACAGTGATGCAGCTGGTCAGGACACTCTCAATGGTGCAGCTGTAGAAGTTGCTGAGGATCTTGGGCGACATGCCAAACTTCCTCAGCCTCCTCAGAAAATACAGCCGCTGTTGAGCCTTCTTGACCAGCTGTGTGATGTGAGGTGTCCAAGTGAGGTCCTCATTGATGTGGACACCCAAGTATTTGAAGTTGCTCACCCTCTCCACTTCAAGTTCCCGGATGAACAGTGGCTGAGGCGTTCTCCTCTCCCTCCTCATGTCCACTATCATCTCCTTTGTCTTGTCCGTGTTGAGGGTGAGGTTGTTGTCTTCACACCATGACACCAGACTGGCCACCTCCCTCCTGTAAGCTGCCTCGTCACCGCCAGCGATGCGTCCTATCACTGCGGTGTCGTCAGCAAACTTCAGGATGATGTTGTCCTTGTGAGAGGCGACACAGTCGTAGGTGTACAGGGTGTAGAGGATGGGGCTGAGTACACAGCCCTGTGGAGTACCAATGTTTGTGATGGTGCTGGCTGAGGTCCTATTACCAATCCTGACAGACTGAGGCCTGCCAGTCAGGAAATCTAGGAGCCAGTCACAGAGGGTGGGGTGCAAACCAAGTGTGGACAGTTTGTGGGTGAGTTTGTGTGGGATGACCGTGTTGAAGGCGGAGCTGTAATCTATAAAAAGTATCCGTATGTATGAGTCCTTGTTCTCCAGGTGTGAGAGGGAGTAGTGGACGGCAGTAGCGATTGTATCCGAGGTAGATCTGTTGGGCCGGTAGGCATAATATACACAAAATTTAATAATGAATTCAAAATTAGTGTACTGCATACATTTTAAAAGAACTGCTATATGAACAAAAGTGCAATAACATTTGGTTTGCACTTTAAACAACACTTTAAACAAATAATGTGCTTTTTACAGCAGTTAAAACATTTCTTGTAAATCTGAACTTAAACATTAATGTAATCAAATTAAATATTAAAACCAAAAATATTTGCCACTGACAGGGCATTAATATTTTGTTTAGTTTGTTATAGAAAAACAAGTTATGTCCAGAGCTTCAATCATAACATTATAACAATATAAACAATATAAATGTCTCTCTTGTGTTTTCATTACAGTCAGAGCATGTGAATGCAGTTCCCACGCGTTTCACACACCCTCTCCCTTTCACTTGCCAAACTCAAGGGTGTATGGGTAATGTAGTCTCTGCTCTTGGTGGGACGAATTAGGAAGCGGCAGAGCTCTGGAAAGCGGCAGAGCAGGCAAAGGATTAAAACCTCTATTAAAACAGATGTCGAAATGAGTGTACCAGTACGCTAAAAGCACGTTCTGGGCGCACGGAGAAGTGGCGGTACTGAGTACAGGTGCGTACCGGCCCATTTAAAGCACTGGATGAGGGCGGCTCATACGTGCAGTCATTCGTCTTTCACCATACTAATCGGCCGACGTTAACGCGCGATAAAATAATTGTCGGCGTTAATTCATTAATGCGTTAACGCGATAAAAACGCGTTAACTTGCCCAGCCCTATATATATATATAACGGTACAAGCTCCAGGTCTGATTTAAACTGCTACATCTTGAGTCGTCACTTGAGAATTTCAGTCTTTTATGTTCTATTTGTTCATATTACAGCAGTTCACCAAAACAAACCATCAACCACTGACGGAACTATAACACTGTAAAATATGGAAAAGAATAGTGGCTGAACATGACTATGTGCGTACACATTCTTAAAACTAGGAAAAAATACATATTTACATATTAAAAAACTATGCATTCTTTCATTGACAGAAATAGGCTGACATGAACGTTTCTGTCTGTAGGTGGCACTGATGTGTTACTTATTACATAACTCACTAGAAGATTTCAGTTTAAAAGAAAGGCCTTACAAGGCCACTTCTATAAAAAGAGAAGTGAGATTACACCCAGGACTCACCTAATGAGATTCTTTTTTAGTAAACATCTCAGGAACAAAAGCTCGAAGTGCTGCTGAAAATCTTTTGCCCTTTAACACTTGCAATAATGTCGTCACAGATTTGTCACACACACCGATACTATTACTGTGCTTTTACTAAAACTGTACTCAACAAAGACAGGCCTTCAGAGTTTTTGTTCTGCTTTTTTTTCAAACACAGATAATGTAAAATAACTATATTGCACCAGCTACAACTAGAGTTTAATTTAATTTCTGGATTGATGCAAACATTTTCTACAAATTTTATTTAAAATATATATATATATATATTTTTTCTAATTTTATTTATGTTCTTTTTCAAATAATAATAAAAATAATAATAGTGGTGTTTCAGCTGTAACACTGGTGAATAGAACCTTAATGTAAGTCGCTTTGGATGAAAGTGTCAGCTAAATGAATAAATATAAATATAATATAAACCCCAAGTAATAATAAACCCCAAGAACAAACAAAACAAAACAGCGGCAAAGTACAAAAAAATTAAATAAATAAAAAAAGAAACAGCTTAGTCCCGTTAGGGGTCGCGGGTGACTGGAGCCTATCCCAGCAGCTTTGGGCCTGAGGCGGGGTACACCCTGGACAGTGGCCAGTTAGTCGCAGGGTTAACACTTAGAGACAGACGGTGACAGACAACCATTCACTCTCACATTCATTCACTAGGGACACTTTAGAGTTACCAATTAACCTGTACATGCATGTGTTTGGACAGTGGGAGGAAGCCGGAGTACCCGGAGAGAACCCACGGTAACACGTGGAGGACATGCAGACTCCTCACAGAAAGACCAAAGTTGGCCGGGGTTTGAACTCACAACCTTCTTTGGTGTGAGGCAGGAGTGCTAACCTCTAAATAAAATCCTAAAATAAATACTATAAACTAAACACAATCATTACTTGAGGGAGTAAACTTTATCTGCAGTTAAGGATGTCAAGATAAAGGTAAGCTCAGTTATCACTGAAAGTACAAAATATATCTGTTAGATCTAGAGATCTGTTAGAATTGAAGAAATTTGCAATTTTAATATTTTTGTCCTGGATAAAACACAAATCCAAATACTGCTACATTTTCCCATTTACTTATTCAGCAAATTAAAGAAATGACACCACATTTTCAAATATATGTGCAGAGCATTGTTGTTCAAAGCAAATGTGCTCAAGTTTTGCCACTGACACCATTTTGCTCAGCCAGTTATTTAAAGATGGAAGGATGGTTGATTTCCAGGTAAATAGTAAATAATAGAGTTTTTTTTGCTGCAACCATTCCGATTTAAAATCTTTCGAATATGAAGAGTGAGTGATTCATGGTTATAAAAGCAGCCCAGAATTGCTATAAGACGATCAGAAACAACCCCCTCACACATGGGCCAGGACTCTCTTGCAATCTCAGTGGGACTATCCTGGATAAATAACGTTAAATTAAAAAAAATGCAGACACAGATGGAAATAATTTGTTTAGTTTAATCGTAGTAATGTAGTCTATGGATTACTTTGAATTGGATTGATCTATACTTAATGGAGCACTTTCAAATATTTGCCAAAGCTTCTTTCCATTTGCTATTGGTTATAGATGTGCTTAAATCTTCAGCCCAGACCTCCCTAATGTCATTGGTGGACACTAGCTGTACTAAAGCATTTACAAAATGTGTAAAAAGATGCTTAGAATTTGGATTTGTAGATCCGTAGATTTGGACTTGCAGATAAGGGGAAAAAAAAAAGACTGGAAGAGAATATTTTTTTTGTAATTGAAGAAAATAAAACCATTCAACCAATTTCTTGTCAATGTAAAAATCTTTGATGTTGCTCAATCCTCTCTTCCTCCAGTCCCAGAAGTCTTTGTCCATAAAGGAAAGTTTAAATAAGTGATTATTTACCAAAGAAATATAAATTAATATATTGGATAATCCTAATGTTTTCTGTATTATTCAAATAAAAATGGCTGGACGGTTAGGGGGGAATGAGGACAACCAGAAAACTGGAAGACTGGATTGAGCCATCAAAGATTCAATTTCCACCCATTTAGGGAGCTCAAGCTGCCAGAAGGGCTCTTGCATTGGCAGCCCAACACTAGTGTTTAAAAACAGGTCAACCAAGTCCGCCCTCGGTCACTGGTTTACAGATATGAGATTTAGAAACTGTGAGTGAGTGAGTGTTAGACCAAACAAATGGCATAATTACAAAATGCAATTGTTTATAAAAAGACATGGCAAGATTTTAAATAAATAAAGTAACCTAGGGAGTACCACCAATTTTATAGCGTTGATTCGGCCAATCATTGAGATGAATAGTAATGACCAATGTCTAATATTTAATTAGACAAGATAAAAATAGTAGTAAAAATAATAATTTAGATAACATTATTTATACAATTAACTGTTTGGAATTAGGTAAAAGTTTTAGACCAAGATAAGTAATATGAGAGACTGCAAAAAAGTAGGACTTTGTCTGAAAGTGGCATAAATTCACTTTTCTTTCAGTTTACCATATATCCTGACAATGCACTAAATGATTTAATATATTCCAGGAGAACTGAGATTGAGGTTACTGGCTCAGATAAGCAGAGTAGTAAATCAGCAGCAAATAGATTTACAAGGCTTCCCACATTCACAAATCCCCCCTCCCCCCAATCGTTGGATGTCCCCTACTACCTGTTGCCAGGGGTTCCATGGCCAGATCAAACAGCAATGGTGATAGACTCCTCATCGCAAATGAATTGGGTAAGATATTACAAATTATTGGTTACAAAATATACTTCTGTCTAAAACAGAAACAAGAAACCCAACCCCACCATTTTAAAACAATCAACTTTGAAAACTCTGTAAACCATTTCAAATGTGTTTAACATTTATATATTATATTATTTAACACGTTATATTAAATGAATGAATGAATATAATGCACTGTTCAAGTTGCATGTCATCAGTGTGCTCAATGTTTTTTAGGTCTGAGAATTCTTTTTGTTTTTAAATACACAGAAACAGACAAAGCTACATTACAAAACAACACACACACAAATAATACAATTATTGTAATAAGACATAAAAACAAAACTCTTTTCAATACAAATACCCTAATTTCATATTTTAGTCTTAAGTCTGAATGCTGCAAAAAATATGCATAAAATCAGCTGAAACAAAATTGATATAGTCACAATCAAAGTTTAGCAGTTCCCTTAAATATTAGAACATACAAATACTCCTAGTGTTATAGTTACTTAAAGTGTAGAAGCATCAAACACGTGATCAAACACTTCTGAATGAACACATTTCACAGTGAAAACTTTAGAAATGAGAGAAGCTGTTACTGTATGAAAATTCTTTTGGACAGCTGTATGCTTGTGTGGCTTAATGTAAATTATAGAGTGATGAAATAATTTTGCTTTTCATACTGCTTTTTCACATGGATGTGATTTTTGTGATGATTATAATCATAATCTGACTACAGCAATAAAAATGTGTTCTTAGATCTTGCCCACTGAGGCTTAAACGGTGACAAAACACTCAATGACTTTTGAAAAACGATAAAGAGTTTTGATGAACCGTTGAACTGTTGTGATAAAGCACTAGTTTAGAGAATTTATGAACGTTTCCTAATCTCCGGGATCCTTCCCTGGGAGGACTCCTCTGGTGGAAACCAGCTGCTGAAGGTGTGTTCTATTTAGTTACAAACCCCACCTCCTCCAAGGACTGACTCCTCCATTGGCTAAAATACCCAAGATGCATCTGTGGATCTCCGTGGCGTTTCTCTACCCACAATGCAATGCAGGTGTTTTGAAAAAAAGGCAGTAGAATTTTAATTTTAAATACAAGGTTACATTTACTGTGTTCATAGAAAATGTTTTATTTTGAAAACATTTGCTAAATAAACAGTTCAGTTTTCTTTGTGTTGATGAGATTTGCATGTCAGCTGATGTTGCTATAGACTTTGAAGTTACTCATTTGGAACAAATCAGGTTCAGCTGCTCTATTTTTACAAGACTTAAATGAAGTAAATGTCAGCTAATGGAACTCGGCTCCATAAATGTTTCTGTCCTTTTTTCAGGAGCCATGGATCAGACTCTCACTAACTCAGATTGTGCTTCAAAAAATAATCTTGGGCTTGGTTTTTCATTTTATTTTTATTTATTTAGTTGCTTAACATTGCATTTTGTATCATAGTACTCAAACATTGAGTGACCCATAACAGCTTTTGTTTATTCTGCCATGATGTCAGTGCCTCCCTCTCACACTAGGTGGCAGTAAGTCACAGGCCTCAGCAGACCACATTAAGATGTATGAGCAGGACACGGTAGAGATGTAATCTCCTTAAAATAGAGGAAGGTGTCAGATGTATGGTCATGCAAGCGTCTCAGACGGAAACACTTTCACCCCCCATCCCTCAGCCCTGTAATAATAAATGGGTGTGTCAGCAGTGCAGCTGTCACTGACACATGCAGGTCTGCAGGTAGATAAGGCTTATAGGAAGGACAGGAACACAGATATAGAAAGGTCTGGACAAACAGAAGGGACAGAGGCTGGGGAAAGCAGTGGAGAAATAAGACGGAGTGAGACTGGGCTTTGGGAGAGACAGCTCAGCAGAAGATTTATGTCCCCTATCTGTTTAGCAAATGGTATAGTGAGGATGTTGGGGAAGAGGCAAGAGAAAGCTCTGTGCACTTTTATTACATTCCTCTGACTCCAGCTGAGGCCTGTCCGCTCATATGGTTTTGGGACGTCCTCTTGTTATGTTCAAATAAAAAAAAATACATTTAATCTGCACTTCAAACAACAAAGAACTGGGACTGTGGCGCGTCCACATCCTTTCCCCCAAAACAACTTCAAAGACACAACATGGAAGTGCAGCAGCTTTTTGTAGACGGTGACTGTTCGTGTTAATGAGTCTGTGCCTTGTCATCTTTTCAGAGGCGCTCAGTAAAACATCTGACACTCATAGAAACAGCAAAAAGCCACATTACAGCACCTGTCTGACTGCTCTGCAGCGTTTAGCAGCTGTGATCATGAAATTAATGCAATCTAAAGAGGTTCTCAGAACAGAGGCAGACAGGTTTCTGGGATTTGCCTCCAGCTGTCTTCACTGGATCAGTTACATTTTATACAGGTTTTACAGAGTGGTACAGAAGTACAGTTTTGAAGATGGATTTGAGGTATTTGTTTTAATTTAAGTTGAACAGAGTATATTGATGATGTTTGCACTAAGTTTATTCATGGTTTTAGTCGTCTCTGCTGTGCTTTGGCCAGTCACAGACATGACACGAGTGTTTTTTGAGAAAGGAAAATGTGATTTAATGATCTGTACCACAGTCAGGCAGCCACAAAAAACAAGGACACTTTGTTGCTGAGATGTGATTTCACTTCAACAAAACTGCAACTGGATACTGTTTAAATTATTGAAAGGAAGTCCTGTTGTTTCTCCAGCTATTAGTTTGTATGGGAAATACCTGCTGTAACACATTTTTACCAGAAGGTAGCTGTCAACAGTGTTGGGAAAGTTCACTTTCTACAAGAACTAGTTCAAAGTTCAGTTCACAAATTTTAAAATGAACTAGTTCAGTTCAGTTCAATCTTCAAAATTTTGAACTAAGTTCACAGTTCCAAAAATGAACGTCTCGGGTTACTTGACTGTAACCCTGTTCCCTTAAAAAGCGGGAACGAGATGCTGCGTAGCATTACGCTATGGGGAACATTCTTTGTGTGACCGGTTGTGAAGCACGTGTGTCAAACACGCCAAGAATTGGCTTATAATACCTCTGTTGGTGACGCAGCTCATCAGTGGCAGCTGTGTGATTGCGCGCACCTGAACAGAGGGTATAATAACACATGACGCGGGAGCGCCTCTTCAGGTCAACTTTGTCTGAAGAGCGCCGGACACGGCCAGTGCGGCATTGCAGCGCAGCATCTCGTTCCCGCTTTTAAGGAACAGGGTTACAGTCAAGTAACCCGAGACGCGTTCCCTCGTCAAAGGCTACACTCGATGCCGCGTAGCATTACGCTATGGGGAACGAGAATACCAACGCCGCCAAGACTGTAAGTGTCTGGACCTCGGGTTGTGAAGTGTGCACAAACACAAAAGAGGTCTCAAACACAATTTTGGGATGATGCCTCAAGGACATGCAAGCCCTGAGTAGCATGAACATCCAAGCTATAGAATCTGATGAATGTGTGCGGGAGGACCAGCCTGCCGCATCACAAACTTGCTGCAGAGGGGCACCTTTTGCTAGAGCTGTTGAAGCTGCAACCCCTCTAGTAGAATGAGCCTCACACCAATGGGCGAAGTTTGAGCGCGCACGTCATTGGCCAGGGCAATGGCATCCTTCACCCAACGTGATATAGTTTGTCTGGTAGCTGCAACCCCAGCTTGCAGCCCCGTAGCATATAAACAGCTGTTCGGACTTACGCCACTGGCTAGTGCGGTGGACATATGTCTGGAGGGCACGTACTGGACACAGTAAGTGAAGTCTCTCCTGCTCCGGTGTTATAAATGGCGGAGTACAGAAGGCTTCAAGAATGACCGGATTTAAGGTCGAGAATGGAACTTTTGGAAGATAGTTAGGTGAGGATGCAAAATGGCTTTGACCAGCCCAGGAGCAAAGTCTAGGCAGGAGGGCGAAACTGACCGAGCCTGCAATCTCCAACCCTCTTGAGAGTGGTAATGGCCGCCAGAAGAACCATCTTTAGAGTCAGAAACTTGACAGACGCTGACTCCAGTGGTTCAAAAGGAGTGCTTACTAAGCCCTCCAGCACTATAGCTAGGTCCCAGGAAGGAACTCTAGCTCTAGTTTGGGGTCTCAACCCGCAATCAGGGCGTGGCAAGCCGAAATGGCGGCCACGAAAACCCTGAGTGTGCTAGGATTAGTGCCTGAGGACAGTTTGTCCTGCAGAAACTCCAGCACTGAAACAATCTGGCAGTGGACTGGGTCTGCATGATGTGTAGCACACCAGGCATCAAAGACACGCCATCTGCAGGCATAGGCTCTCCTTGTAGAGGAGACCTAGCGCTCAGAATAGTCTCTACAACAGGGCCGGGAGCCCGACATCTCTTAAGTGGTCCCCCTCAGGGGCCAGACGTAAAGGTTCCAGAGCTCGGGCCGGGGATGAAACACTGTCCCCTGTGCCTGAGAAAGGAGATCCCTCCTGGTCGGAATCGCCCATGGCGAGCCGTCGAGGAGAGATATTAGGTCTGAGAACCACACTCTGGTTGGCCAACGGGGCGCTACTAGTAAGAGGCGCAACCCGCGTTGACGGACCTTCGCCAGGACTCCCGGGAGCAGAGCCACCGGGGGAAATGCATAAAGGCGCAGTCTGGGCCACACATGGGCCATTGCGTCCAGACCCAGGGAGCTGGAGGAGTCAGAGAGAAGTAGAGGGGACATTGTGCTGTCTGCTGTGAAGCAAAGAGGTCCACCTCTGCTTCGTAAAATCTTTCCCAGATTTGGCTCACTACCTCGGGGTGGAGTTTCCCCTCCCCATGTGTCACAGCCTGTCTGGACAGTAAATCTGCTCCCACATTCATGCGCCCGGGATATAAATCGCCTGAGGGACAGGAACTTGTCCTGAGCCCAGCAGCACCTGCTGCGCTAGCTTGTTCAAGCGGCACGAACGCAGTCCGCCCTGACGATTTATGTAAGAGACCACCGCTGTGCTGTCTACTTGTACTAGGACATGGTAGCCCCTTAGCTGCTGGAGGAAGTATTTCAGGGCCAGAAATACAGCCTTCATCTCGAGGCAATTGATGTGCCATGCGAGAAGATGGCCTCTCCATATCCCTTGGGCTGGACGGCCATCTAAGACCGCGCCCCAGCCCGTGAGGGATGCATCTGTCGTTAGCATCATGCGACGACAACATGGACCTAGGGTGGGACCCAAAGTGAGAAACTGGGGTCTGAACCACATAGATAGGGTACGAAGCCCTCGGCGCGTAACCCTTATTTGCTTCAGGGGGTTGGCCCTTGGATGAAACCCCCTGGCTCTGAGCCACAGCTGAAACGGTCTCATGTGCAGAAGGCCCAAAGGAATTACCGTGGATGCAGATGCCATGAGACCCAATATTCTTTGAAAGAAGTGCACAGTCACTTCCTGGCCTAGCCTGATAGCTTTCAGGGTAGTTAGAATGGACCCGACACGTGCAGGAGACAGATGTGCCTGCATCTCGGTTGAGTCCCAAACAACCCCTAGATATGTTGTCCTCTGAGCGGCCGAGAGAACGCTCTTCTCGGCGTTGAGTCTCAAGCCTAGAGAGTCGAGATGAGCTAGGACGACGTCCCGATGTCGAAGCACTAGCTCCTGAGACTGAGCTAATATCAGCCAGTCGTCTATGTAATTCAAAATGCGGATGCCCTGGAGTCGCAAAGGAGCCAAGGATGCATTCATGCATTTTGTATATGTCGGGTGACAAGGCCAGGCCGAACGGAAGAACCCGATACTGGTACACTTCGCTCCCGAAAGCGAACCTCAGGAACTTTCTGTGCTGTGGCAGGATTTCTATGTGAAAATACGCGTCCTTTACATCGATGGTGACAAACCAGTCGCTTAATCGGATCTGGGACACAATCATTTTTATTGTGAACATTTTGAATTTTAATGCTTTGAGGTAGCGGTTTAACCCGGTCTAAAATCGGGCGCAGCCCCCATCTTTTCGAACTAGAAAATACCGGCTGTAAAACCCGGACTGTCTGTCTGGTGGGGAACACGTTCTATGGCCCCTTTGTCCAGCAGAACCTGCAGTTCCTGTGTCAATACATGGGCTCTTTCCGGTTTCACGGAAGTGGAGACCACGCCGCTGAAACGCCGAGGAGGACGATTGGCAACTGAAGTCTGTAGCCTTTGGCCACAGTCCTTATTACCCATGGGGAGATATTTGGCAGGAGCATCCATGCTGCCAGTTTCTCCGAAAGGGGCAGTAGTTTTGGCACGTCGGTTTTTGGGGGGGGATGTAAGACACCCGCCGTCCTGAACCAAGGCAGGAGACGGCCGGACACAATTGCGCTGGAGACTGCTGCTCCCGAACGCCAGTGGCGGCGGAGAAAAACAGCAGACTCCTGAGGGTGTCGACATGGAGTCTTTAGACTCTCTTGGATTTTGTTGCGCCCCACCCGGTGGGAGCACGCCCGCGCCATGGGCGCGCCAATTTCAGGGCCTCTGCTTCTGGCGGAGATAACATTCCGCAGGTCCGTTCTCTTTGAGCAGCGAGAATCCGCTCCCAGTCCTTACGAGGGGGCACGATTCGCCACACTCTCCTTCTGGGCAGCCCGCTTTTCTCTGGAAGGGGCTGGACCTGGCCGGGACAGGGTGGCCGACGGTCCCGGCTGCTGAGCACGGCGAGGAAGGAACCTCACAAACACCTCCTCGTAGCGTTTAGCCTCGCCTAGTGGCGACGGAGTCCACCACGCGTTGCCAAAAAGACCGGAAGGCGATGGGTGCATCCAGGAGGAAGGCGGTCCTTCTCTTTGATGCCCGTGAGGTTAAGCCACAGATGTCTTTCCGTCAACAAAGCAGACATGGAGCGCCCAATAAGCGCGGGCCGCCTGCTTAGTTGCACTGAGAGAGAGGTCTGTGGCACGGCGTAGCTCAGAAAACGCGTCCTCGTCCACAGAACCCCCTGTGCTCAAATCTTTGAGCAGCTCAGCCTGGTATGCCTGCAAAACCGCCATGGTGTGCAGTGCTGCACCAGCCTGACCCGCCACCTGGAAAGCCTTCCCCACCAGTGATGACGTGAACCGGCATGGCTTGTTGGGGAGTGTAGGCTTTCTTAGGGAGGACGATGTCCCGGGGGAGAGATAGCCCGCAGGCGTCTCTTCCACCTGGGGCATCGACCCATAGCCCGCACCTGTGCGCCCACGATGGTCGAATAAATCGACGTCGAAGGCACAAAACACGGGACGAATAGGGCTTATTCCATGAGCGTGCCAGCTCCTCATGGAGGTCCTCAAGAAGGGAGAGACCGCTGTGATCCCTCCCCTGGCCACCTGACAGAAACCTGTCATCCAGTTCAGAGTATTAAATACTCTAAACTGAATACTGAGTGGCCTCAGGAGCAGGGCAACCCAAAATAATTTAGGGGTGCCCTGCCCCGAGGCCACCCAACACCCAGCCTCGCCACTGCTCCTGTAACCACCATGAGCAGCTCCTCAAACGCCGCTCAGAGCGGGAAGAGCACTCGAGGCTGCGGCGCCCCAGAAGCCAGGGATGAGGCTTCATCGACGTGCTCATGGGAAGCGCCGGAGCGCGCCCGCCCGAGCACAGAGCCGGTGTCTGCCTCATCTGGTGAGAGCGCGAGGACATAGGATCTGATCCCTGCGCCTCAGCCAGATCAACACTCAAAACAAAATTCATGCTGATCATCGCCAGCAATGTGCCTCTGGCACGGAGGAACACATTTCTTACTGAACCCAGCCATGATACTTTGTATTTATTATTTTATATATTTTCGTACTGGCACAGAGAGTAGGTTTGCTCACACTTCACACAATGCGATCTGAAGACAAAGAAACCTGAAGACGCTCCCGCGTCATGTGTTATTATACCCTCTGTTCAGGTGCGCGCAATCACACAGCTGCCACTGATGAGCTGCGTCACCAACAGAGGTATTATAAGCCAATTCTTGGCGTGTTTGACACACGTGCTTCACAACCGGTCACACAAAGAATGTTCCCCATAGCGTAATGCTACGCAGCATCGAGTGTAGCTTTTGACAGGGAACTAGTTCATAGTTCTTTTTTTCCATATGTTGCTGCGAGCTATTATTTTTCAAAATTATTGCCACAGCCCATATACAGTAAAATCACAGACAGCAATTATTTTATCAGTTTTAACAATGAAGCTATGCGTTAGATTTAATTTTCATATCCAATTTTCAATCCTTATCCAACCAGGGTTTACATTAGCATTGAGGGGACAGCATTTCCCCATTGTTGCTTTAATGCTTTGTTGCTGTCCATTCACTCCACACTAGTAGCAGCTGCAGCTTTCAACCCTACAGTACAGTTCTCAAGAACATGAGGAAAAACGTGCTGCTTGAATGGTCTTTTTTAATGAGGAATTATTCAAAGAAAAACAGGACAGTAATCATTAAGGTGAAAACGTTCTTAAATTGTAATAATTTTCCATTGTCCATATGCTAAAACAGAATATTGGAATCCTGGGAAAATAGACCAGGCAGGTTCAACAAACAAGTTACATGACTGAATTTAAATGATCATACGCCTTACTACATGCTGCTGTCGCCTCCATGCTTTATTATTATTTTTTGATGACGCGCGTCACGCATGCGCGGACGGCGGTGCGACACTGGTGGCTGGTGTTGCCAGGTTTGGTGTTTTTCCGCTACATATTAAGACCCGTTTGCGGCTGGTTTGCGGTGTGTTTTAGCCGGGTTTTCGCCTGGAAGGCTCTATAGAAATCTGGCACCCTATTGAACGAAGTTAACCTGAAAGAGAGCGTGCCGTTCACAGACACCAGACTGAACGAGTTCACAGTAACGTTCATCAGGCAGTAATTCAGCACGTTCAGTTCACGTTCGCCCAAAATATGAACGAGTTCATGAACTATCGTTCATTGAACGCGTTCAGGCACAACACTGGCTGTCAAACATTTGGTTGTTGGACTTTAGGCTATCCTGTTCATTGGAATATGAACATTTATACTCAATAACTTGGGAAATGGGTATAGTCAAACTCTGCCGTTCATAATCTTGTATTTGAGGTATGAGGTATTTCTGTTGTTTCTCTAAAAGCATTATATGAGGGTGCTATGTTAGTCCTGGGTGCAGTGTCATTATGAATAACTAAAAAGCTAATTAGGGGAATTACATGGTTGTGTCATCATTTATTTCACTACAATGCTGTGTGTTGTGCAGTTTAAGAGGGGAGCTAGGATATAGGCCCGAGGGACTCCTGCAACATTTTCCATAAAACAAAGAGCAACTATTTAAGATTTAACTTTTATGTATTCTACCAATTTCATTTTATAGTTTAACAAATAACCCAAAAGCACCTAAAAACCTGTGAACTATTGAAAAACATTATCACAGTAACATTTTACAGCTGTATTAATGGAACAGTGGCTCCCAGGAAGCAGCTATAAACAGAGTTGTGAACACAAAGAAGAAGCAACCTTGTAAACTTCACAAGAACAGGATGAAAAATGTGTAGCAGAGAGAAAAACACAGCATTCATAAAACAGGAGCAGGATATTTTTTATCTCCTGGACAATAACATGTAGCACCCAGTATCAGCAAGATATAATTATCCTGCGGTCTTTCTGGCTCTGGAGGTAATATCGACATGACAGTTTCACAGAGCAGGCAGACTGATGCTGGCACAGACAACAAAGGAACACCTCACTGAACACATTTAGCTTTCTTTCCAATATGCCACAGCGGTCAACGTGAAGATCCGTCCTGAGCCGTTAGATCCCTTGTAAACAACAAATACATTTTTTATTGACAGGCCACCAGCTGCTCAGTGCTCCTTGCTGCATGCCCTTGCAAAAGATCAACTTTGTCAACAGCATAAATGCCGTCTGTCCCAGCTTTCTTCCTCGGCCTGCAAATGTTTAGGGTTGTGTTTATCTGCACAGGGCTGTTAGAGACCGCAACAGTCACAGTTTGAGCTGGGTAAAAGCAGCCTCATGTAGCAGAGCAGAAACTGCGTCCTGTAGGGATTTGGGTGCTGACAACGCCGCATTGTCTTGCGGTGCTTTCTAACGGATGGCAGCATTAATCCAGGATTTAACAGTAATTTAACGTGCAGGCCTGGCGCTGTGATGCAGACAGCAGGTAGCAACACGCATTAGCATCTTTTAATTAAGACTGCACTCACATTTCTGTGTCCCAGTGCGCCTCCGCCCCTGCCTGAGTCCAACCCAGCCCGGGAAAGGTTAGTCCTGGTGAGCATAAGAAGCTGCTTTTAATTCAGATAAACTCTGTTACTTTGTAAATGTAAAGCTCTAAGTAAGATTACTGTGGCTGAATGTAGTAGGCATGAGGCTGGGTATTATATATTCTGCCTGTTGTTTCTATAAAAACCATTATATAGGGAGGGGGGGGGGGGGGTGCTATGGTGCTATGTTAGCCCTGGGTGTTGTCATTATGAATAACTGCTATTTAGGCAGATTACACTGTTGTGTTATTAATTTAATCACAACACTGTGTATGGTGCAGTTTATTTGTGTCTGTGGAGGTTCGCTCTCAGTCATCCAGGACATACTGAAGAAAAGCTTTCTGCCCTTCCTCTTTAAAAAGAAGGTGCTGCAGACTCAGGTCCATTTGGGTTGGCCCTTTGGAGCTGATACATCCTACTGTGAAGGACTTCTCCGGCATACAGATCACTGCACTGTTCACGACACTGGAGCATAGACCACATTGCTCTGGTTTTGGGGATTTTGTCTTTAGGCTGGACTATATATCTGACATAGAATATTGCTTGGTTTAAAGTCTTGGATCAGTTTGCTCCAGACCGAGCCCGCCTCTTTTAACCACCTCCAAAAAGCAGCTGTTCAAGCCACAGTTTGCTAGAGATTTACCTTTGACATTTGGTTCAGGCCAACCAGTAAAGTCCACACAAACCGAGCTAATGTGAAATACCCCTCAGACATAATCGAGTCTATGTGCAGGGTTGTATATAATGAATTAAACCCTGAGTATGTATTGTTTATGATAAAAAAAACAACCACTGCATATTCATTTGCAGCCTTCCTTTCACATTTACAAGCCTTACCCAACCTGCACTTATTATACATTACATGTGCATTTAGGTCATTTAGATTTCAGCGCACACATGGCCCTCAGCTTCAGCTGTTTGTGAGTTTGTACGGCTTTAAACATCCTATAAACATAGGCTGTGTGTCACTGCTCCCAAGGGACAGTAAACAGGAAAAGCCCGTTCCAAGATTCAAAAGCCATATGGTGTGTCACCCTCCTGACTGATTCCAATGAAGGCTGTTAAATAAATGATTGTCGGAGAAAACGAGATAACAGAGAAGTGGAATGATCAGCACGCTGTCGCCTGTGGTGGCACACTATAGTTACTGTGCCTTATGAATTATGCACTTTGAATTATTTATGTTCCTTTGGCAGTGCGCTAATGACACCAAAGGTCAGAGGGCACAGCAGGACTCCAAAGTACACGGGTACCCACTTTATTAATCCCAGCCTCACTTATTTGGATTCCACAGTCACATTTGGACACTGAAGCCAGGAAAACAAAGAAAAAAAAAGCTCAGCTCTGAAGCTCAGACTGTGTCCTCCTACACATCTGTTACTACACTTCATTAGCGGGGCCATGTCTCATGATGGTGACCTCAGCATCCATCTAGAGCATGTAGCAAGGAGCTAATGGAACACTGCTCAAACTGTCTATACTGTAGTCTTACTCACTGTATATTCATCACACTGTGTTCTGAAAATGCATTCTTCACAGCTGAATACCCCGCATTATTTGTAATCCCAAGTTGTCAGGGGGTTCATGCATTTTACACTGCACTGCAAATCAATACTTTTCTGATCAGCCTCCCACAGAAGGCCTGCATTTTTTTGAAGTCAATCATCTTGATCAATTCTTTTAAAATGAAAACATGGATTCTGACAGGATGTGATTGATGAATATTGTTAAGGGCTTGGAAATGAAAGCCTATTGTTGGTTAAATGACTGGAGAAAACAACAGTTAAAATATTAATGTCCAATTATAGGATTGTGTTACTGCTGTAACATATTTTGCATTTTGGTGATGCACTTTGCTTTCGTATTTCACGTAAAATAACATTTTGACAGTTTTTTAATTAGTTTTCCATACAAAAGATGTAAATTATTGGCTATGGGATCTAAGTTTTCAAAGATTCACTTAGACATCATTCTCCTAAATCAAAAATGAAAGTCTCTCAAGTGCACTGTCTGAACCATTTCCCACTCGAGGTTGGCTGCCGTGGCGACCTCATATTTCTAAGTGGCTGTCTTGTCAGCAATAGCAGGACAGAGTCTGAGTGTCAAGTCTGACCTCAGCAGCTTGTCAAGTGGCTGTCTGCGGCAGCCATGTGCTGGCCTGTTTGTCCCACGCGCTGATCCACTTATTAATGATGTGATTTATTGGCCTGTCAGAGGCCTGTCTCTTCATCCATCTGAAGTTGGAGAGGGTCAGTGCAGGTTAAGTGTCTAGCCTGAGGCCAGAAGATGCACCATGCGAGCTGCATTCCAATATCCACAACCCAAGCATCTAACAGGAAACCAGACTGTAGCTTTACTCTGGACACGATCAGCCAAATACATGTAGACAGCAACAAGAAGCTGAGTACATGCTTGTTTCAGTGGTGCCTTGCAGTTTACTTTATATGTTTTAAACAAGCAAAAAAAGAATACAACACCTTCATTTGGATATTGACCGAAAGGGATGTAGGCTGAAGTCTTTGTCTTATTTGCCTACCACATTAACAACACTTTTACATATTAATACTACTGTAGTTACATAGGAGATTTACAGTCTTTCCATTATATAATAACCATATAATATATCATATATAACCATATCCTGTTGCATTATTAAATCACCATTTTATAATAACAATACAATAGTGATAACATGAATAATAACTATGATAATAGTAACAATGATAATAATAATGTCCAGTACCACAACAATAACAATACATCATCACCAGTGCCACCACCAACCCACCAGTGAAATATTGTTATAAATTGCAATATAGTGGTCATGTATTTATCTGCTCATTTTATTATTATTATTATTATTATTATTATTATTATTATTATTATTATTATTTACTATGTAATCATATCCCATTTTATTGTAATTATATCACCCATAACAATATCAATATAAATAATAAGAAACAATTATGATCACCACTACTACCATTTTTATACAATAACAATCACCCCATAATCACACTCCTGAGAACACCAAGCTCCCTCTCTCAGCCTTGTATTTCTTTGTATCTTGATTTAAATCTGTAACTATTTGGGCATTGCTTGTATCCCCGAACCATTCCAAAAGTGGATTAAATGCCACAATACAGAACTCCAAACAAGGGCTGGCAACATTTTATAATGGTTTACACAGCACCTTTGTTTCTACATAAATTGATTTATCAAAGTATTAAGTAATAACTATTTTCTCTGCTAGCCACTTCTGTTTTTATAGGTTCCCACCAGTCAAGCTAGTGTAGTATAGTAAGTTACAATAGATCACTATTATTATTTTATTCTTCATGAATTCTCAGAGAGCCATGAGACCACAGTTTGGGAACACTGCAATGATGCAATGGTGTTGATCGCTTATTATTCATTCATTCATTTTCTACCGCTTAGTCCCGTTAGGGGTCGCGGGTGACTGGAGCCTATCCCAGCAGCTTTGGGCCTGAGGCGGGGTACACCCTGGACAGTGGACTGTTAGTCGAAGGGCTGACATTTAGAGACAGACAGTGACAGACAACCATTCACTCTCACAATCATTCACTAGAAACACTTTTAGAGTTGCCAATTAACCTATACATGCATGTCTTTGGACGGTGGGAGGAAGCCGGAGTACCCGGAGAGAACCCACGGTAACACGTGGAGGACATGCAGACTCCTCACAGAAAGACCAGAGTCGGCCAAGAATGTTTGAGTCGGCCGGGTTTTGAACTCACAACCTTCTTGCTGTGAGGCAGGAGTGCTAACCACTCTGCCACGTGCACCCCGATCGCTTATTAGAGAATAGAAAATGCAATATTGCTGGAAGTATATACAACCATGTAAAGCGATGCAACTACTATTTTAGAGAATAGTCTGTTTACAGCATTTTCTACAAATTTTACCTAGTAAGCACGAGCCCGGACTTGCTTTCAGTTCTGTATTGTGGCGTTCCATCCACGGCTCGGTACACCAGAGTAGTAAGCGCCTCAGTGATTACATAGTCACCATAACCATGAGAAATAGCATATCCAGAAATAGCTAAGCAGGTTCAGCCCCAAGCCCAGAGACAGGCAGGGAGATTAGAGTGTGTTTTATGGCCTCACTGCAGATCACATTAACATTATTACTTTCAGTGGGAATGAGCAGCGAGAACGATAGAGGAAAGAGACAAGCTGGAAGGCAGCGAAATGAAGATGGAAACGGGCGAGGGGGGCAAGGGATAAAGAAACTGAGCAGAACAAACGACAAACAAGTGTGGAAAGAATCAGGAGAAGCTCACTGAGATGGAGCAAAAACAGGATCGAGATTGTCCCCAATTACCCAGAAGCCTTAGCCCGCAGAGTGTGGTCACATGGAGCTCTCCTGCACAGCAACGTATATGAACAAACTTATCATCATAACATCATCATACCATTATCCAATCGTTATTATCTTTGTAGAATTAAGCTCCATCATTTCACACAAGCCAATGTCGCCAGATGTTTCAGAATTACCACTATCTCCACTTCCTTTGGGTTCACAGCCCCATCAGCTACAAACTATCTCATTAAGACAGACCAAGTAATGTCAGAAACCATCCTCACTTGTCCCCGGTGTCTGTGGCGACTCAAGATAATGGGATGTCTTATGCTTGCGACTCACTTCATGTTGTTGGAAACCAAATGAGGGTTTCCGTGCCAATTTAAAGTAGTGTTCCTCCAATGGAAATGCCATGGAATAAAAAAAAAAAAGAGTAAAAAACATGTTGTGGAATAATATTATTATTATAATTTTTTTTTTTTAACCTTTATTTAACCAGGAAAGTCCCACTGAGATTACAAATCTCTTTTGCAGGGGAGTCCTGGGAGGAGGCACAGTGGGTTGAGTGTCTTGCACAAGGACACAACAACAGTATGTGGGGGAGAGCGGGTTGTTATGATGTTTTGGGATGTTTCGAGCGGGGATCGAACCGCCCACCCCCCGGTCGAAGGACGGCCGCGCTACCCACTGAGCTACTGCCGCCCAATACATAGAGATCTGGTAAAACCTTTGTGTTTTTCAAGATTGCCATATAGACTTTGGTGCATATTTTTGTTTTAAACTGACTTTAGATCTATTCCTTAAACACAATGGAAATTTAAGTTTTGAGTTTTTACATTTTGAGGCTGCTGTGTCATGGAGTTTCAACCAGAACAAAAAGGATGGGTCAGTATAATTCCAGGTGATGGCTACTGATAAACCATAAATAAATAAGTCTTTAATGAACTGTGACAGTCCTGAATTGTTTTGAATAGCCAAGAAGAAATTCTTGAAATGTTCTTTGAAATTGGAACTCTGTGAATGCCTCCATCTCATGACCTATAGTACCAAACAGAAAGGAAATCGGTAAAATTCATAATGACAGTATACCTCTGACAGTTTCAGGTGAAGTACTATTGTTTGGTACCAATTAGTATGGCTGAAACATCATCTTCTGCTTATCCGGGGCAGGGTCGCGGGGGCAACAGTCTAAGCAAAGACTGCCCAATCCCCAGACACTTCCTCCAGCTCCTCCGGGCGAACACCAAGGTGTTCCTAGGCCAGCCGTGAGACACCGTCCCTCCAGCGTGTCCTAGGTCTTCCCAGGGCCTTCCCTCCGGTAGGACATGCCCAGAAAATCTTCCCAGGGGCCCAGGAAGCATCCGGAACAGATGCCCGAGCCACCTCCACTGGCTCCTCTCGATGTGGAGCAGTGGCTATACTCTGAGCTCCTCCGAGTGACTGAGGAAGAGGAAGAGCTGGCTGAAACAGGACTTTTCTATTGTCACAGTTTTTAGAACATCAAGTCATTGGTGTGAATGGTCACGTGACACGTCAATGACATTCTGTTGTACTTTCTGGTCCTAGTCATGACTCGAGCAGCAGCGTTCTGTATGTCCTGCTGGTCTTACAGCTCGCTTGGTGAGTCCAGTGAGCAGACCATTGCAGTAGTCTAACCTGCTAGAGATAAATGCAAGGATTTGTCTCTTTGAGTCTGGTTTAGACACAATACCCTTGATTCTGGCAATGTTTTTGAGATGGAAAAAAAAGTTGATGTTATTGCTTTAATGTGACTGTTAAAGTTCAAATCTAAGTCTATTATTACCCCCAGATTTCTAACCTGAACTTTAGGCTTTAGAGAAAGTGACTGCTGACGCTTTCGCTTTGTTTTTGTGGGCCAAAGATAATAACTGGGTTAAGTTGTATAAGGTTGTTTGGCATCCACACAATGATCTGTTAGAGGCAGTGACAGAGTGAGTCCACAGACCCATAGTCGCCTGCTGTCAGTAACATGCACATCTGAGTGTCATCTGCAGAGTTGCTTCTGCAAATTAACTGGCCCAGATGAAGCATGTAGAGATTGAACAAAAGGGGTCTCAGTATTGTAAAGGCCATTGGGTCTGAGATGCAGTTTTCAATTTCAACAAAGTACTTCCTGTCTTCAAGATTGGACCTGAATCATTTGAGTGCAGCACAAGAGAAGCCCACTCAGTCCTCTAACCTCTGTAACAGGATCACATGATCAACTGTGTCAAACGCTGCACTCCAGCAGGACTAAGACTGAGGCTCTGCCTGCATCGGTGTTCATACGAATGTTACCCGTCACCTTGATAAGAGGTCTCAGTACTGTGGTGGGGCCTAAAACCTGAATGAAAAGCGTCAAAACAGTTGTTTACAAGAAGAAAGTCATTAAGTTGTTTGTATGGACCTCTGTTTAGTACTGTGGCGTCAAGACTGCTCATCTTAAAATGAGGCTTAATGACAGCAGTTTCTAATGCGAGGAACTGCTCAGCACCAAGCTTCTCTCATGGAACCCCTTAAAACCGCCTTAAGTTTTTATGTTAAATGATGTAGACAATGTCTAGTTTAGAAAGAGTGCAGAGCCATTATGAACAGTAAATATTAGGACTTGTAGAAGCTGATATAGTGTGTCTGTTTCTATTAAGTGTCTAGTTCTGAAGATAAAGTATAAAACACAGATCCTGAGGTGTGGCAGACATGAGCTTTATTTTCAGGGAGCTGCAGGTGAAGCTGGTCCAGGTTCTTCTTTGTCACAGTCACAGGTTTGTCACAGGTCTAATCTTCATGTAACTGCTCCACAGTGGTTCACAGGACGTCCTGCTCTTCCTCACAGGCCACACAGAGACAGAAACAAAATACAGTCATTAATTTTTAGCCAACACCAAAAACACTGTAGATTTATTATACATTCAGCTTTTTTTTCTTTACATAAATCATGACCTCCCATGGTCTCAAGACATATAATTAGTAAAATGGGTATGGCAGTACTGCATCTTTATATTTATTTATGTTATTTCTGACAAATACAGGCTACCAAAGTGAGTACAAAGTAGGAAGGGTGTACACCTTTAACATCAATGACAACTTGAAGTCTTTGTGGTAGGCTCTTTATTTTCTCAGATGGTAAAGCTGTTCCTGTAAATTCTTGGCCTGTCTTGAACTGCAGCACTTTATGCTGCTGTAGCCAATGACAGGTCGACTTGGCCTTGTGCAGCTTCCGGGCTGATGAGTACAAATTCTCCTCCAGTATTTTCTGATGACATGCTGCATTCATTTTTCCGATGCCTTTGTAGCTCACACATCCATATCCACTTCCACAGTAGGAATGGTGTACCTTTCATCATAGGCCTTGTTGACTCTTCTCCAACTTCTGTAACGTTTATGGTTGTGGTCAAAATGTTAATTTTGGTCAAATCACTCCAAATGACTTTGTTCCAGAAGTTTTGAGGCTTGTCTCTGTGCTGTTTGGTGTATTGTGTTTAGATGCTTTGTGGCATTTGCGTAATGGCTTTCTTCTAACGACTCAACCATGCAGCCCATTTTTCAAGTGCCTACTTATTGTGCATCTTTAAACAGCCACACCACTTTTTCAGAGAGTCCTGTATTTCAGCTGAAGTTATTTGTGGGTTTGTCTCTGCATCACAAACAATTTTTCTCGCAGTTTTGGCTGATATCAGTTTGTTTCAACAGAATTCCTCATTTTGAACACTGCTGATTGGCATTCTCAGTTGAGTTACCTTTTACCTCAGATCCTTTGACAATTCTTTTGTTTTTTCTCATTGCTTGACATGCTCATTGCTTGATTATTTTTCTGTGCGGCCTTCTACCAAATGATCTGCGGTCGAGTACTGGTCCACGGCCCAGTTGTTGTCCCGGGCCCGGGATGCAATAGTCAGAATTTCAGCCGGAAACAGACGGTTTAAACAGCAGGTGTGTTATGAAGCAGCAGCTGGTCACTTCTCTCACTGCACTTGGACAGAAATGACTGGGAGGTATGGTGACGATGCGAGAGGAGGGGTGCCCAGATTCCATCACAACTCGTCCTCTAACGCCCATGTAGCGTTGATGATTCTGCTACAGCGTGTGGCATTTGGAGAGAAATCATCTGCCGACTGACACATTGTGCCCCAGTGAGTCTCGCAGTAGGCCCCCGCTACACAGCATGTTGTTCTGCGTGCTCTGATTACTACAGGGGGAGCCGCTAACTGGCCCTGATGTCATTTGTGTCTTGAAATTTACAAAGAAATGTAATTTTGTGTCAAATGAAGCAACAGCGTCTTCAGAGTGCACTCAGTGGCGGAGTGATAAAATGGTTAGGCCTGATAAAATGAGAAAGCAGTGTTCGCTGAAGAAATTAGTCTGGGGAAAGTTGAGGACAGTTCTCCTTGGGAAAAGAATCCACTTTGTTGTGTGCTTTGGTAAACTAATGAACAATTGTCTTTGATGGACAGAATACCATAAGGATGATAAATCATCACATTTATCTAAACTAATTCAGACTGATGTTGGAAATTAAATTGAAACTGGAATGATGGACGTCATAGGGATGTTTTTGGGGCTTGAGGATCAACATGGATGCTGTTCATCTTTTAATGGCCTAATAAAATTTGATGTTAAAAAATTAACTCTAGTCTTTGCCGGTAGGGGAGTGTAGGCTACAGAGTGGAGTATAGAGAAAGCATCAGTCAAAGAAGGTCCATTACACAGAACTTTATTTTTGGTTCAATCTCTGTCAATGAGACATTTCCCTTCAAAGAGATCTAATCTTTGCTTTTCTCCAAGGGTACATGCATGTATAGTCAACTGGCATCTCTAGTGAGTAGTGTCCCTAGTGAATGAATGTGAGAGTAAATGGTTGTCTGTCACTGTCTGTCTCATAGTGTCAGCCCTGCGACTAACTGGCCACTGTCCAGGGTGTACTCCGCCTCAGGCCCAAAGTTGCTGGGATAGTCTCCAGTCCCTGCGACCCCTAACAGGACCAAATTAATGAATAAATTAAGTTTTACTAATTGGCCTGTGAATCTATAACAGACAACAATAGAAGATTATGCAAATAATGAAAACTAAGCTGAAAACCTCCTGCTGCACAGAACAAGAAGTGGCATAAATATTTACTCATAAAAGTCTTGAGACATTTGGGCTGTGGTCCCCCCCCTTTTTTTTTTTTTTTTTTTCTAAGGCAGGAGAAGTTTTTTTAAGATCAATTCAGTGAACACCAAATGCAGTATTGACCATTTACGTCAACACCCATTCTCCATTCACCCATTCTCTAGTCGTTCTCCTTTTAAAACGATGTGCAGCCTTGGTGTTTCTCTGAATGAGTAATATGAGTCATCTGTAGCCCCGGCTCTCCACCAGCTCTGCCCTCTGCCTGCAGTCATCTTGGCAGCCTGTTGAGCCAATCTTGCCGCCCCACAGTGATCTAGCAACCCGCGCTGCCAAACAAGCCCCACCATGTGACCTGGCAGCATGTGTGACCAATCACAGCTCAGCCCAGTGGAGATGAGAGCCAGGCCTGTGGCATGGGCCTTCGAAAATGCCTGCAGTGCCATTGAGCAGCTTATTGCCGGTGGAGGAAAAAGGGCTCTCAAGACGGGTTTGTCCTTTTTGTCCTAATGCGATGCAGATGGTGTGAAATGTTAATAAGGCTTCAGGGGCTGGGTAACAGAGAGTTGACCTCAAAACAAGAACTGAGCCCCTTCATAAAGAGCCAGTATATTTTAAAAGTCTGTATTTGGGCTGCACAATGTTAGAACAATATCCAATCAGCATGTGGAATGAGCTGCAGATGATTTTGATTAATTAATTAAATTTGATTTAATTTTCTCTCATCAAAGCAGGAGATAAATCTATATTTATAGACTGAACTCTAACTCTATTAACTTTTAATGCAAAAAGTAAATGTCCATCACATGGAAGACCATAGGATTATTGTGATACATTGTCAATTTGTGATAATGATAAAATTGTAATAACAGTTCAATTGCAATACATATGCAGCCTTGTCTGTATGTAGTTTAAGCCACTTTCACACATCTAGTGAGGGCATAATCGGGATGATTTTAACCGGCCACAATCTGCACATCGTTGTTTAAACATGCAGATTAAGTCCGCAAAATGGCCGTGTTGTTAATGTTCGCACACCTCATGAACAGTTCGGTGAATGTACTGAGAAGTGGGGGATGATGCTTCATTAGCTTGATGACGCTAACAAAAAACAAACATACAAATGAGCCGAGTCCTTCACGGTGACTCTGGTGCTAATATTGAAACGACAGTTATTGGAACATGTGAGGATCTTAACCAAACAGGTTAAAGTAAAGTTACAAGTAAACAAGTACAAGGTTTCAGCTCCAGACGCACAGCGTACTTGTCATCAGCTCACAGACTACACAGTAAATGTTTGCACAACAGGGAGCTCCCGACATGACACTAGGGTCCCTGGAGGATCAGGTACAGGTGTGGGGTGGATTTTGTTCTTACAACCAGGGCACGTGGCAACAATCACCACACGCTCCTGATTTTAGTGGACGTGTGAAAGTGGCTTATGTGTTTGGAAACTTAAGTCCATTTGGAGAAGGTCAAGAATTTTTTTCCATAAAATGGATTTGTGTAGAGAGCATAGGTCCAAAACAAAATGGAAAAAACCCTATTTAGTTTCCCTTTATTTTCTTAAAGCTCAATGCCAAGACAAAAGTTGGCTACCTCTCAGACCAGGTTTAGTATAATTTACAGTATATGCCTCATTAAGTCATATGCCGTGAATTACACCAATGCGATGCTTCTTGTCTTTATGAATTTACTGACACTTCCTGACCATACATGTTTTGGAGTAAATTCAAAACAGACTTTGTTTTAGTCCAGAAAGCCTCAAACTAAGTTGGCAAATGTAACCCACGTATGAAGAGGGTGTTTGAGTCTGTGATAGCTCTACAGCGAGACATACTTTTCAACATCTACCATAAACAAGTATTTTCACTGTCTTCCATCTTCAAAAAGAAAAGGTTTCCTTCTTCATAGGTATTCAATAACTTTTTAGTTTATTTTTTTAATATACCACATACAGTATGTAAAAACCTGCATGACACAACATGCATCAAAAATACAGTAGTTCTCCATTGACAGTTTTGTCTTGAAAGAGCCATGACTACACAAAATAATATGGTCTAACATTTCTTTTGACCTTTCTCAAGGAAGCTTTATAAATTTAGCTTGAACCCCAAACTACATAGAGCCATTTTAAATATACCGGCTTCTTATGAAGGGATAAGTTGTGTTTTTTGTTTTGAGGTCAACGGCCCCTGAAGCCTTAGTAGTTTAAAAGAGTGACTCTATGAGGCCAGAGGGGATTCAGGTACTGTAGGTGCAGGAAATAAGAATGACAAATCTGAGCAACTAATGATTCAGATTCAGTGATTCAGAAAATGTTATTAATCACATCGGAGGAAATTCATTTGAGCATTAAGACAACAAACATGCAACAAACAGCAAAGAACACTTAATAAGACACAATTGGAAGAAACAAGCAATTATAAATAGGATTCAAAGAGTAGACAAACGTGTGCCTTTTCAAGGCATTGATGAGTTGAATAAGTATATCAATATGATAAAGTCTTAAATATGTTATAAAAAGATAAATAAAAACTCCCTTAAAAAGAGACCACAGAGAATTTAAAAGAGGAATAGCTGTTGGGATTTTACAGTATGGTAAAACATAGTGACCTAATGTGCCATAGTGAGCCAACGCTGTAGGTATGAAAGAGGGCTGTCCTGTCTGTTTCAACCCAGAAAACAGACAGACACATTTGGACGCTTTTGTTTGATGTTAAAATGTTGCATAGTGGTGCTTGAAGACATTTTGTTGATCTTTTTAATGACCAAAGCAAAGAGGCTGAATTGGTGTGTGCCGTTGGTGGCCTCTTCCTGGAGTGCAGTGCATTAAGCTCGGCTAATAAAGTCCGATGTGTTATCTGACTGGGACAGAAACTCCAGGCTGCCCGTGTTTCAGTCTCATCTCATCGTCCCACATTGAGTCGTGCGCTTTATTTTAGAGAAGCCCTCAAGGCTTACTGCCGAGTAAGGACAGCGAGTCCATGAATATCAGAGGCAGCCTGCAGCTTGTGGAGTCCTATCTGGAGCATCGCACAAGCCGGAATTTAAGATCTCTTCTGTTTCTTTTCACCCGCAGCCCCTAAAATTGCCACTAGTCCTAATCCCCAGCTAGCACAGCCACATCATTATTGTTATTAAACTCATGTCTTCACTGCTGCTATGTGTCGGCAGGGCACTTAAAAACCGTCTCTAGGAACTGTCTCTAGGAAGCCACACATTTGAATACAACACAATCCGGTAATTAAAGCTTCACCTTAATTCCCTTCCCTCTGTAACAGGACTCATTTTGTTTAATGGCTGTGTCGGTGGCACTGGATTTATAAGCCATGTCCTACTTTGAAGAGAGGAGCTGGGAAAACGACGGAGCAGCTCTGGGCTCAGGTGGAGGCTATGCTTAGTCACGGTGTGTGTGGCTGCACAATTACAGCCCATCAACCCGAGGACTGTTGTTCATACTGTCAAACACACAGTGCTCAAAGCTAATCAGGGGGTAATTGCACGGTCTGTCACAGCGCAGCTAACATTGAGACAACAAACAAAACAAGTACACACTTCTGACTCAGTGATCCAGTGTAATTAATTTCAACTTTAGGTAAGTCTTTACTAACTTAAGAGAAAGATTTGTAAAGCTTTCTTGTAAACGTATTAATTTGCATTTTAAATCCATGACTAATGCAGAAGGATTAAGGCAACAATTATACAAAGTAAAAGATTAGCATTGGAATGGAATTTATTTAGAGAGTATTTGTACACAGAAAAGAAAATAGGAGATTAAAAGTGCAATCTTAAAATGCACCTTAGAACAAAAAAGATGATTGAATAGTGCTAGCTCAGCATCACACTGGGCTGTATCTTGGCGCGCAGGCCTGGCACTGATCAAGACGGTGGTCGTCTGCGACTGTGCCAGCGCCGCGAGAGGTGGGTACAACAGCTGATCTTAGTCAGAGGACGTTAAGTTGTTGCCACGCACATTTCTATTATTATTGTGCACATGCTCTGGTATAGAAAAATAGAAAATGAATCAAATGTATTAAATTGCTAGTTGCTAATTATAAATACTTTATTTTTTTATTTATTTAAAATATGGAAAATAAATAAGAAACTTTTTAAAATATTCTCTAAATGATTTGGGCTTGTATCCTGAAACACTAACTACTACTAACACATGACTATGGAAGCACAAAAACACTGGTTTGCTTTTAAAAAAATCATTCTGCTACAGCCAGGACAGAGTGGTTAGCACTCCTGCCTCACAGCAAGAAGGTTGTGAGTTCAAAACCCGGCCGACTCAATCATTCTCGGAGGACTCTGGTCTATCTGTGAGGAGTCTGCATGTCCTCCACGTGTTACCGTGGGTTCTCTCCGGGTACTCCAGCTTCCTCCCACCGTCCAAAGACATGCATGTACAGGTTAATTAGCAAATCTAAAAGTGTCCCTGGTGAATGAATGTGAGTGAATGGTGGTTTGTCTCTAAATGTTAGCCCTGCAACAAACTGGCCACTTGTCCAGGGTGTACCCCGCCTCAGGCCCAAAGCTGCTGGGATAGGCTCCAGTCACCCGCGACCCCTAATGAATAAAAAGAAAAAAGAATTTAATTAATGTTATTGTCATAATTAAATGTGTTTGAATGGATAAAATAATAGCATAAGCATTACTGTTGAAAAATAAGTATAAATGAATATATAAAAGCTAATAGACCCAACTGATTAGCCCAGTAATTATTGAGTTGTTAATAAGTATAAACGGAGTAAGGTAGTAATTTGATTTTCTCAACCTGCAGGTTAAACACATTGACTGGTTACCTTGATTACCTTGACACCGGGTTACTGAACACAATAGCTCATTTTTATGCCTGTAACTAGAAATCCTCCAGTGCTGTCCTGGGGAAACTTTGAGATCCACAGCCTCGGGTCTTCCTGCAGGGCTGAGATAGGAGTATGGCCTGCATCATTATTGTCTACCTGTTCAACCCCCAAACACTGTCCATTGAAGCTGACCACTGTGCCATCCTGTCAGCACCATGCTCCAGCAGCTTGAGGTTTTCTTTGTTTTTTTGTTTTTCATTCTGTCATCACCGCTGCTGACATGTGCCTCTGGGGTGCCTGGAAGCTGAATGCCAATATGGCTCCGAGCAGCTATCCCTGACGCTCTCCTCCTCTGACAGACAGTCGGGAGAGTCTGTTCCACTGCCGATGAAATCCAAACAGAGAGCGTCTCGTTTGCATAGCAATTTCACCAAATTAACCTCAGTCAAGTCAGCGAGGTCTTGGCAGAAATGAAGGCAGAACATACTGTTTTACCAAATGAGTAGGTAGTTATATTTTAGCTTTGAACTCGAAAGAACATCACACATATCATTCTCAGCCAGTGACCCGCAGTTATTCAATCAAAAGTACTGTTTAAGGGCTCACTCTTTGCCTAGTTTCATGTAAAAATAACTTTTAGCCCCTCGTTTTTTTTTTGTTTTTTTGGAGTTTACATCAGTGCACATTTAGATTCAAACCAACTGGCTTTAGACAAACAATGTAACATCAAGGCACCCACTTGGGTTTAGTATCAACAATTTTAATAGATGAGTATGCTAGGGCTACACAAGGATGTAACAGCTATCAAAAAAATCAGTAACAGTTAATTTAGTGCAGATACATTTTTACACAAAGAAAAAGTAAAAACAAAGAAAGAGGAAGCAAAGTGAAACATGGATTAATAATAGCATGGCATTAATGCAGTGTTTAACGAGGCAGAGATAACAAAAAAAAAACTAAAAGTTTAAGGTAAGCTCTAAACTTCAGGAGTAATGTTTTCTTATTGTGCAGAATAAAATTGGTCCAGTTTTTCCTTTTAAATGAAAGAAAAGGTACCTGTGCTGCTGTTGGGGGTCAGTTGTGGTGTTCAGACCGGAACGGCACATTGTTTTGTTTCTGTGAATGTAAACAAGGGTGCTCAAAGCATGCATAAACAGTGAATAATAAAAAGTAAGGCACAAAGCGCTGTGGCTCTAGAGCGGTGCCTTTAAAAATGTTTATGCAGATATTTAGGGAGTAATGGTTGGTGCAGAGTGACTTCAAACTCATCACAAACTCATCTATCAGAGGTTTTGATACAATGGGTTGAGGGATGACGGTTCCTATGCTAAAGGAGGTCCGTTAGGAGGCACTGAAGCTCTTTTCTTATCTCCTTTCCTTACTAAAGTGAGAAGTTGGACAGCTCCTAACATGGTGACCATGAAATTTGTCTGGGTCATTACAGAAGAGTAAGAGTTTCCTCAGCAATTTGATCTATTACAGGTCCTAATGACCCACTAAATTGGAAGAATAAACTGGGTCTATAGGTAAGGAGTAGAAGAGTGAAAACCCTTCAAGTCTTTATAGTCTATTAGATAGACAGCCAGTAAACAAGAAGCATGGGGGACAGAATGAGGAGGTGACTTGGAGCAAATGCCATCAGGAATTGAACTCGATTTGAGGCACGCACCTCACCAGATGAGATGACGAGATGCCCCACATTCCAGTGAATTGAGAAGAAAAAAAAGGCCCAATGAAATCAACTTGGGTTGACTACTTAGCATGTCACACAGTATACAAGGCTCTTTAGCTGTAGCTCCTCAGTTTTTAATGTAAATGTATGATAATTGTATTGTCCTAGTGGTCAGTATGTATATATATCTCTTTTAACCAATACTGGCAGTTTGAGTTGTAAATAACGTTCTGTGAAAAGTGTATAAATGATCAGCGACATGCCTCCAGCCTGTCTTCACACGTTTAATTGCTTTACACAAATCTGGAACACTGATACAATTTAATTTGGGAGAAATGGTTGTGGTGGATGATTTAAAGTGTGGACTAAATTTGCCAAAGATAATTTTGCATAAAGTGATCCATCCAGTGGAACTGATCTGCACCTCATTACTCAACACGAGAAAACTTGGAGCTAATGAGAAATGTTGTGGGGAATTAATTAAGATAAATTTGAACTTCTTGTCGTTTAAACCAAGCCAAAGAAGAAAAAAAAAAGCTGTCTAATTTTTTTTTTTCAAACCAGCAAGATTAGTAAAGTTAGTAAAAATTTAAAATACAACATGAAGTGAATATTGTCAAATGCTAAGATTCAATTTTGAAACTGTCCTGTAAAGAAGAAGACATCTGAAATAATGTGGACCTACTTTTCAAAAGGAACCAAAAATGTGCCAAGCTTATAACTCATATGTGTAAATCAGAACAGAACTGAAATGTGTTGCAAAAGCACTATTTCGTAATAACTACTGAAACATGCTCTGAGCTAATGATGTCCCACTCTGCCCAAGGATGGTGACGAACTTCACTGACGATCAAACAGGTCATTAACTACAGCAGCGTCAGCCGTGAGAGCACGCCACAAGTATAAATCTGCACTTACAGCTGACTCCTGAGATGGAAAAACCATACGCTTACAGAATGAATAAGTGACCGGACGTGTGTAGCGGCACATGTGACTTTGATGTGAAGGACTAATATTAACAATTCAGCGTCGTACCAGCTCTCACGGCATGCCTTTCAAACATGACTAGGACTTTTCACCTTTAAATACCTTCACTTCCCCAAAGCTATTTAGGTATGAAGACAGTGTGCATAAAATATGTATTTGACTGCCAGCGACCTGTTAGCTGAGGAAAAGGGTGAAGCGTGGTTTATTATTGGAGTTAAGACATGCATGTTGTCACTTTTAAAATCAACACTTTAAAGCCTTAAATCCCAGTCATTTTAGCATTTAGTTTGTTATACTGACAGGGAAATGGACAAAAGTAGATTGTTTCTGTAATTTGGAGATTAAAACATGGATGTTAATAGTTTGTAGGGTGTTTATGCAGCTGATTGGTTTAATGATCAACAGATAAAAGAAACAACAGTAACAGGTATTAGGTGAGAATAGTTTGATATTATGGCATATGACAGTAACAGTCAGGTGTGCCACAGAAAGCTTTGGCCACTTGCTTGCACTCCTAGTGGTTTACACAGATGTCAACAAGGAAGTGAGGGGGCTACCTACAGAACATAAAAAGTGTCTATTGCAGCACTGGACATGACTGCATACAGAGAGAAACAAAAAAAAGAAATAAAGGGGAAGCACAGTTAAATGCAAATAAATATTGGAAATACACTGTGATAAATGAGACGGAGATAATTGCAGGATCATACAAATGGTCTGACTCAAAACTCAGACGCAGAGGTTTAAGTTCTAAACTTGAGTTTACTTTAATGTATTAGAATTTTGCAGTTTGACTTTTATGACAGGATAAAAACAGGAAAGGTCGTTATGTTGTTGTTGGGGGATGAGGGGTGGGGTTGGTGACCGGAACTGAATTTTGGGTAATCCACCTTTATAGAGGTATGTTTTTACATCGTTGGCTGACATTAAGGTTTGTTTAAAGTAGTTAGTGAGCGATAGTGAGTTTGAGTTTTCTGGCTCCAAAACGAGGTTTAGACTTGAGCAAGTTTCGTCGCCATAGTAACTGACTCTACACGGCTACTCTGTTCTGGAGCAGGCTGTTTTTATTTTTCATAAACATTTTTATAAAGATTGTGTCAAATTTTTTTGATTTATCCTTTTACATATTATATAAAAACGTTTACATGTTCCAATCCAACTTTATTTATAAAGCACTCAAATTGACTAAAACAGAGTCAGGCCAAAGTGCTGTACATTGACATCATAGACATAAGAGAAAAAACAGCAACATGAGAAATAAACATAGAACCTGAACTCAAACAATTAAAATATTTAATCTTAATTAATTTCATAATTGTAATTAATCAGATGTTTTTTTATTTATTTTTTATTAAAAAGGGTGCACGTGGCAGAGTGGTTAGCACTCCTGCCTCACAGCAAGAAGGTCGTGAGTTCAAAACCCGGCCGACTCAAACATTCTCGGCCGACTCTGGTCTATCTGTGAGGAAACACAGATAGACCAAACGTCCAAACACATGCATGTTTAGGTTAATTGGCAACTCTAAAGTGTCCCTAGTAAATGAATGTGAGAGTAAATGGTTGTCTGTGACTGTCTATGTCTAAATGTCAGCCCTGCGACTAACTGGCCACTGTCCAGGGTGTACCCCGCCTCAGGCCCAAAGCTGCTGGGATAGGCTCCAGTCACCCGTGACCCCTAACGGGACTAAGCGGTAGAAAAATGAATGAATGAACATTCTTTAAAAGCATATTTTGTAGTTTTTACTTGCTTTTTAGACTAGAGGTCATAAATGAACTGTTTTAGATAAATAACACTTGTTTGTAACACTACACACTAAAGCTTTCTGAATAAAAAGATGCTGAAATCATAAGATGTCAAACTCAAGCCCACAGATGTGCATAATGAATTGAATTTATACATAGCTGAAAAAACTGACCTACAGTATGTGCAGTAGCTATTCCTTTAGCTGTAGCTGAAGAAAGTTTGTTTGTGCTGCCCAGGTGTTTTTGCTGCAGATTCTCCAGTGTTGTCTGCTTTTGGGAAGGGGGCTGAGCCGGGGGAACTATATTAGCAATGCGTTTGGCCAGCAGGTGATATTTCAGCTCCGGTGGTAACTCAGTTCACATCGACAGTAGATGGAAATAACTTTGGTTTTGTCGAGAGAGCCATCTTTGGCTTTAAAAAATAAACTTGCCATTCATAAGGCCATTTTTTGCTGTCCATGCCTGCTTCATAAATGTATGCCAAAGTGACCCAGTTTGGATTTGTTTGGTTCAATCAACTCAAAACTTACTCTGCAACTCAGGAGTTTGTTCATCCAGAATTTCTATGTTTAACTAACTAGTATAAACCTGACTTGTTCCTCATGGTTAATACCAACAAATTATTAAAACTATTGGAAAGTAAAGAAAAAAAAAATACTTAGTAACTTGGAAACAAGGACTATCCGAGGAGTACAGCAACAAAAGGAACCAGATATTTCTGTCTTTGCAAATCTAGTCTTGATCTCTTTTCGAGCAGGTTTGGTTCAGACTGAGTGTTTCATGTTGTGTTGACTGCTGCCAGGCGGAGGCTACACTCATTAGAGCGGAGCCTTATACAGCCAGACCGCTAACATGTCGCGTGTGATTTTGCTGCTCTTTAGTTCATGGGCAAATATAGACATGTAGAAGCTGGTTGTAGAAATAGAGAGATGAGATCAGAAACAGCCTGAAGGAGCAAATAAAGAAAATCAGAGATAGAAGATTCTGTGTTTGATTTCCTGCATTACTTAGGCCGATCCGCTCTCATTTTCTAACCAGACTTTGAATAAGCAGCATACAGCATCAAGGAAAGAAAAGGCAGTGGTCTGAACCAGGTAACTGCCCCGGGGCAACAAGCACTGGCCTGTTAAGTACTATTCATGCACAATTAAACTAAGAACCTGCAGGCCATAGTAAGAATCTTGTTCATTACTAACTCGTACTTAAAGTTTGGGCTTCTAGATTTTTATTCATAAATCTGACTCATTTAAAGGTTAATTGTGTGAAATGTTAAAATATACAGTTAAACAAAACATTTAACACTATAACATCAAATAATGGCATCAAAATAACACAAGCATGTCTGTTACAAAAATGTAAAAATGAACTCCACATAAACTAGTAGAAGTAGTTCCATTACTACCTAAACCGAGCACAAACCGGCACGACAGAAAGGAGATAAACATTCATATTTCTTTCTAAACATGTCAACAGCTATCCTGAAACATGGTCTGATGGTGATTTCACTTTGAAATAAAATGAATTTAGTTCATAAATGCTCTAGACCTTTATTAATTAGAATGCGTGCTCAAAAAGAAACATGACAGTGCTCCGGCCTCTGACGGTGCTCAGTTTGTCCTCTGTTGAAGCAGTGTATCAACACTCTGATCATGCTCTATACAAACCTCAGTGCGCACCTCATTAATGCAAACTAGATTTTTGGGGGGAAGTCCCAATTCAGATCTGGGAGTGTCAAAAAAAAACATTAATTTAAATTTTAAAATTCTTTTTTTGCTCAGTCACTTGTAAATAAATTGCTCCAACTGGGTCCCTAGGACACAAAAAAGATTTTAAATGGTTGCCATGGAAACATGAATGGATTTCAACAACAGGGAATAAAAGAAAAAAGGAAAGGAAAAACAGAAATTATGTTGCAATGATAGTACAGTATATTGAAAATAATTGATTTTCAATGGGAGTCAATGGCACAAAAATGCAGAAGGGACTCAGAAGGGACTATATTATAAAAAAGACTTGAAGAAAAAAAAAAAAGAAATAAAGAATTATAATAATTCACCCCAAAATACACAACCTGGTCAATTGTCAGACAAAGTCATGCAATAGTGAAATTTGAAAAAACAATTCCATGTACCCAGGAGGGTTAAACCGTGCACACCAAGTGGACTGCAGACAACTAAACAAGCCCAAACAGGAGGAGAGTCATAAATTGGTGTTAAAAAGTCACATAACATTTAGCTTTCCCGGGAGCGGAAAACTGAACCGCAACAACATTGTCCATCAACAAAACAAAATGAGCAGAGGTCAACAGTGGAGGTGCCTTATGACCATTTGGGCCAAAAGCACAATCTTTCTTGAGAAAGGCCTTGTTTTTCGTTGCTTGGTACAGTTTTGGTGCAAACTAAATGTAGCACACCCTTAATCTCAAATGTGTAATTAACAGTTAGACCTCGAAGTCAGTGATACAGTATATGTCCTCTCAAGCTAATATTACTATATATTTATACTAGTTTTGAACCGTTTAGAGCTCATATAACCTTCACACTTAACACTGGTAACGGTCTTTGTGAAAGAAACAATCTGCTCTTTAATGGTTTAATAATAGTAACTGAATGCAGACGTGCGCCAACCCTCTTCATTGGCCGTGGTGTCGCCTGTTCTTCCGTTTCTCACGTCCAAATGATTTAACAAGTCCTAGTGTAGTCTGTTGTGAAGCCTCTCTGTCCAGTTTGTGGACAGAGTTGGCCGGAGCTGAGGGGGATGTGTGAGGCACTGATATGGCTCTGTCATGTGTGGATAATCCCAGCCCGATGGCCAAAAAGATATATAAGGCCCTGAGATTTATATCCGCTGCCCGAAACCAGCGCTAAGCCAGGGATATAAGTGCACAAACTGGGGTGAAGAGTATTTAAATGAAGTGTGCAACATAAGTTATTTAGTTTTGTGACGAGCTAAAGCAGCAAATTGTGCTGATTAAAAAAAGCCTGTGTCAGCCCACAGAACTGCCGCATACTGGATGTTTTTCCCTTTTCACACCATTCTTTGTAAACCCTAGAAATGGTTGTGGGTGAAAATCCCAGTAACTGAGCAGATTGTGAAATACTCAGATCGGCCCGTCTGACACCAACAACCATGCCACGCTCAAAATTGCTTAAATCTCCTTTCTTTCCCATTCTGACATTCAGTTTGGAGTTCAGGAGATTGTCTTGACCAGGACCACACCCCTCAATGCACTAAAGCAACTGCCATGTGATTGGTTAATTAGATTCTTGCATTAATGAGAAATTGAACAGGTGTTCCTATTAATCCTTTAGGTGAGTGTACATTTGTGATAAGATAGCATCACTAACCCCTCCAGTTTGGACTTGGTGTAAGACTGGACTTTAAGGATTTTGTACCTGTTCCTTGGGATCTCTTTTATCTTTTAAAAATGATTACTAGCTCCAGACCTGGCAGTCCTAAAATACAGGCCTTAATGGCGGTCAAATGTGGCGGTAATGGTGTGCTGGGGATCTAGCTCCTTTAGTAACCCCATCATAATGATTTAATGCTCATGCAAAAAAAAGGATTTTCATTATTGTAATTCCAGCTTGTTTCACAAGCCGCGTTTCCACTAAGACAATATGTTGCCCAAAACGTGTACCGTAGCTTACCACTTTGGGGACGCCTTGGCTAAGCAAGTCCGGTTTTGTGGTATGCTTTGGGAGGTTAGCGCAGCTAAACACTGCAGGCAGCTGATCGGACAATAAATAATCTTCACTCAAGCGAAAACAAGAAGCAAAAGGGAAAACATAAAAAAATCTAATTAAATATGCCTTGTTTTTTATGTTTTTTTATGTTATTAACGTCATATTCTAACAGAAAACCCTGCTAAATGTTGTATGATAAAGCTTTTGTTTATTATCAACCGCTGTCAGGTTTAAACAGACTCAGTGTTGTACGGCTCTGGCTTCCTTTAATTTAAACATATTATTTATCGTCTACACTGCATTAAACACAAGCCGAGTGTCTCAAATATTGAGTCACTAAATTATAGAAAAGTGCTGCAGGTTATGAATGTAATGTTCATAAAATTGGCAATCAACCAGAAACAGTTTATTGGGTCCACTCTCTGCTACACAAGAGGCCTGTTGCTAGAAGTCGGTTTAGGTTTGGATCCAGGTAAGTTCAGGTTTAGTTTGAGCAAACTCTGAGTTTTCCATCTCCAAAAGGTGGTTTGGTTTTGAGCTGGTTTCATGGCCATGGTAACAAGATGGCTACCCTGCTCTGGAGCAGGTTTAGTTTGGTCCTCAAAACCAAAGTGGACCAATCAGTGGTGAGCAAAGTCACAAAGATCTGACGCTGCATCAGCTTCAAACCTTTTGTTCTTGCCCCTTTTTTTTTTGTTTGGGCTGCATTATTAAGCTTTTTCTGCACTAAAATTTTATTTGCTGCCACAATATGAATTTGAGTCACACCTAAGTTTTATTACAAAATGCATAAATTGTTTTTGATTCAAGAATTCAAGTTCATATTTTTGAGTAATTTCGTTCTATGGTTTTACAAGTTTTAACGTCAAAACAATTCTTTGTGTGAAACATCACAAAATATGTCGAGGCCAGGAGTTTTTACGTTGGTCCATCATCAGAGTGAGCCAGTTACAATTACTGTCTTAAAACTTATCCAATCAGCCTTTTTCTCCTTCTCCTGGTTTTGGCTGTGACCATGTTGCTTCCTGTTTCTCAGCAGAAATAGCCCCGCCTCCTTCCCCCTCCAGGTTGAATACTATTGGCTGATCACTGCACAGACACGCCCACTATCATTGGTTTAGGGTTTAAACCTGAGTTGATAGAGAAAGTTGATAACCAGTGACATGCAACAGAAAAGTTACCCAGTTTGGATATGTTTGGTTTGATCAACTCAGAACTTACTCTGCAACTCTGAGTTTGTTCAACTGGCTTCTAGCAACAGCCCTCTGGATTTATTCTCTTTTATATACATTTTTAACAATGCGTCCACGTTTCAAAAAGTTAGCTTCTTGTCATGTCTTAGTCCTTCTTTGTGAACAGGCAGCAGTGAGCAGCCAGAGGAACTAAGAGGACTTCCTGGTTCATAGATTGAAAGCGTGTCTCTCAGATAAACTGGAGAGTCTATGCATTAACAGAGTTTTAAGATCAACCCGATATCCTGCATGCAGCCAATGTAGTGATTTTAAAATGTGTATAATGTTCTTCTTCTCTTGATCTTTGGCAGTACTCATGCTGTTTCATTTTAGACTAGTTGTATTTCATGTTTTGTGTTTTTGGAGGCCAAAAGAGGAGAGGATTACAGGATAGCCTGCTGGTTGTAACAGCATGTGCAGAGTGACTCACAGTGTTGTTCAAAGAGAGGAATGGCATGGTTCTGGAAATATTCTTACAGTATAAAAAAAAGAAATTTCAGTGGACTATGGACTTTTTCACCTAGCACCAAACTCTACCTGAATGTAACTACAGTGTATCTGGCTGGATAAGGGTCATTGAGGTGCATACAAGCCATACATAGCCACTGCATTATCACAAGACTAGTAAGTTCACAAACTCACTGAAATACAGCTTGTTCTGCTGACATTAGATGTGATTTTTTGTGACCTGCTTCTGGTTTTGACCAATGGTGTGGCAGGACAGACAGTTATGGGCGTGTTCTAAGACAGAGCAACCGTTTACCTCTTCTAATGTAAACAACATAGGGTTGTGGATTAAATGACCTTGGGACTACTAACAGACCTCAGAGATTGTTCTGTGTAACCGACTATCCGGCTAGTCAGATTGTCGGAATAGCAAGCATTGAACCACAACATCTTTTTGTCAAATTCAGTGGGAAACATTGCTGTTTTGTTATGAATTGATATTCATTCTAAATTCTCCAAAATGAAGTTGTATTCATGTTGCTTGATCAGCCAACGTAATCATTTTTCTTTTCTTTACAAAGAACTAATCTGGTCCTTGTCGATGCGAGTTTAATTTCGAGGAGGCAGAAACTCTCTGAATGAAATTGGATAGACATTTTGTCCACAGGACCAACATACGCTGAACTGCTTCAGGACTGATGCAATTTGAAAAACATCTAACCAATCAGAGAAACAAATTATTCTCTTTATGCAACGGTTTGTGAATGGTCAGATATGATTGATTTTAGAGAAAATTGTTTGAATGGAAGGGTTTCTGGGCCCACCTCCCTTCACTATGAGGACACCTTAAGATCTTGGGGAACAGATCATATATTACTAACACAATTACATATCAACGTTTTGCCTAAACATTTGTAAATGCTCTTACCATCACTTGTTGTTTAGCAAATAATGTATTTTTGTCTAACATTTAACCTAAGCCTGTAATATTAATCTTAATAGTACTGTGAAACATTAATAACTCAACAAATCTAGGTCACTTCAGCAATGTCTTCAGACTTTCCAAACTGGAAGCACATGAACACACCAAAGCCAAAACGACTCTCAGGCTTATTATAATATGCTGTCATCATTTCCTAAACCCTGTCTGATATTCTTTAGTGCTGTGTTATTGTGAAAACACATTAGTCTGGATGCAGCTTGAGCGGAGAATCTCAGTGGATTGTGGAAGAAGTGGGAAGAACAGAGCAAACATAATGAGAATGAAGAGGCAAAGGATGGGTGTCAGCCGTCACTGTGCTGATACATTATTAAAGATACACTTGGCGCACACGCGGACAGACAAATGAAAGGCATTGGCTCTGTCATGAAGACACTGGTACTGAGGCGTGGAGACGTGGGAGGACGTAGGGGAGAGTGGAGCCTGATTCATTATGCCTCAATAACAGTTGTGAAATGTGCTTAGCCAGAAGATGGTGACGGAGCCGTGAAACACAAGACTCCAAGACATTGTACCAAAGCCTTCGTTTGTTTTTGTTTTTACATGGATTTGGGTTTTATTATATTTTCTGAACACCAAGATGGAGTTACAAACTGCATGACATATTATTAAAATCTCCAAAAAAGAAGTGACACATTTCAGTCAGGGTTTATAGGTCAAATGTTATGTGATGAAAATAAGGTCAGTCAACTACCTGGATCTAGTGAACAATGCCTTTCTGTGTCAGCTATATTTTAAAATGACAAACGTTGAAAGACTAGTTTGGTTCACTCACAGCTTGCCATCCACTGAGAAAAGACCTTAGCATTGGGGGGATTACCTTTATCTTTACTTTTGTATTTAGTTTGACAGTTTAATTACCTAAAGCTTACCTAAAAGAGCCATTCCATTGATGTACACAGAAGTCAACAACAAATTAAACCAGGAAATGGGTAAAAATAGTACATCTTACTATACAAAGAAACAACTCAAAAAAGAGAAAAGGGCAGCAAATTAACCAAAGTTAAGTAATGGCAATGCTTCAACCCAATGTTTAATGAGGCAGAGATAATTACTGGATCTCTACTGTCTAATGGTAAACACAGAGCAAAAGGTTCAAGGCCTTTAAATTCTAGTTTAATGTATTGTTTAATTTATATATATATATATATCTCATCCTTCGAGCTTGGGTCCTCTAACAGAGGCCTGGGAGCTTGAGGGTTCTGCGCAGTATCTTAGCTGTTCCTAGTACTGCACTTTTCTGGACCGAGATGTCTGGTGTTCTTCCAGGGATCTGCTGTAACCACTCTTCCAGTTTGGGGGTTACTGCCCCGAGTGCTCCGATGACCACAGGCACCACTGTCGCCTTCACCTTCCAAGCCTTTTCCAGCTCTTCTCTGAGCCCTTGGTATTTTTCTAGTTTCTCATGTTCCTTTTTCCTGATGTTGCAATCACTTGGTATTGCCACGTCAACCACAACGGCCTTCCTCTGCTGTTTGTCCACCACCACAATGTCTGGTTGGTTCGCCATTACCATTCTGTCAGTCTTAATCTGGAAGTCCCACAGGATCTTGGCTTGGTCATTCTCTACCACCTTTGGAGGTGTTTCCCACTTTGACCTCGGGGTTTCCAGTCCATACTCCATACAGATGTTCCTGTACACTATGCCAGCCACTTGGTTATGGCGCTCCATGTATGCTTTCCCTGCCAGCATCTTACACCCTGCAGTTAAGTGTTGGATTGTCTCAGGGGCCTGTTTGCACAGCCTACACCTTGGGTCTTGTCTGGTGTGGTAGATTTGGGCCTCTATTGCTCAGTGGGTGCTCCTGTGCAGCCATGATGAGTGCCTCTATGCTGTCCTTCAGTCCGGCCCGTTCTAGCCATTGGTAGGATTTCAGCCACTTCAGTTATGTTCCAGTGGTACATCCCATGTAGAGGTTTGTCCTCCCATGATGGTCCCTCGGCCAACTCCTCTTCCTCTGTTCCCCATTGCCTGAGACATTCACTGAGCACGTCATCTGTTGGGGCCTTATCTTCGATGTACTTGTGGATCTTGGATGTTTCATCCTGGATAGTGGCTCTCACACTCACTAGTCCACGGCCGCCTTCTTTACGGCTAGCGTACAGTCTCAGGGTGCTGGATTTGGGGTGGAACCCTCCGTGGTGAGGAGCTTTTCTGTCTTAATATCTGTGATCTGTATCTCTTCCTTTGGCCACCTTATTATTCCCGCAGGGTATCTGATCACTGGCAGGGCGTAGCTGTTTATTGCCCGTGCCTTGTTCTTGCCATTGAGCTGACTTCTTAGGACTTGCCTTACTCGTTTGAGGTATTTGGCAGTTGCTGTTTTCCTTGTTACCTCTTCGAGGTTGCCATTTGCCTGTGGTATTCCAAGGTACTTGTAGCCATCCTCAATGGCTGCTATTGTTCCTTCTGGGAGTGAGGCCCTTTCTGTGTGGACTACCTTCCTCTCTTCGTCACCATTCGAGTACACTTCTCAAGCCCGAATGACATCCCAATGTCAGAGCTGTAGATCCTGGTGTGTGGATCAGTGAGTTGATGTCCCACTCGCTCTTAGTGTATAGGTTGATGTCATCCATGTAGAGGAGGTGATCCTCTTCTAGGAGACTTTCTGATGGTACTTCACTTTGTAATTGGCGTCGGGATTGCATTCATTCTCGCCATAATCTTGTCTTTCAGGTCAGTCGCTGCCTGCTCAATGTTATTGCACTTGTTGGGGCTTCGCCAATCTCCGGTTGGGGAGCTGCTGTTGGCTCCTTTCTGACCTCTCGTCCTGGCTTCCCCTTGCCGTAGCATTTGTGTTGTATACAACGTTTGGATTATGCCTTCTCAGTTATTTATTTTTTTATTACTTCTACATTGTAGATTCATACTACAGACATCAGAACTATGAAGGAACACGTGTAGTAAACAAAAAAGTGTTCAACAAACCAGAATGTGTTTTAAATTTTAGATTCTTTGAAGTAGCCAAACTTTTGCTTCGATGACAGATTTGCAAACTTTTGGCATTCTCATTCAACCTCGTACTCTCTGCAGCTGTTTGAACTTTACTTTAAACTGTTTGGTTAAGGTCCTCTCATGTTCCAATAACTGTCGATCTAATATTAGTGCAATAATCACCGTTTTCTGGAAAACTTGGCTTGTTAGCTTTGTTTTAGCGCTGTCAAGCTCCCACCACTTCTCAGGACAGTCACCGAACTATTCAGAGAACTGTTCTATTGTTTTATGCAAATGCAAGTGTTTTGATTCACTAAAGGCACTATAAAATTTAAAAGGAAGCGTTTGGATTAACCTTTGTTTATTTTATTTTAAATGTGTATTTAATGCCATGCTTTAGGTTGAGCCTGAGATTATTTTTCTTTTAAGGCATTGAAACATACAAAAGGTAAATTTTGTGCAATATAATGCACACATACTCCATTAAACTGTGTTTTTGTTTATGTATTTTATTTTTATTTAATAGCCTTATAGTCTGAGGTATTTTTTATTTTTTTTTTGCATTTATAATGCACATATAATGTGAAATGGAAGTGCCATTACAATGCTGATGGATGTGCAATCAAGAATAAATACATGTTAATGTTATTTCAAACAGAAAATCGTGTTATATATTTTTATTTGAACTTTGTTGCTGACTTTTAAAAAATATGCAGTTATGCTATTTATCTTAATACTCGATTAATCGAACCAAATAATCAATAGATTACTTGATTACTAAAATCGGTAGCTGCAGCACTAGCTCTTTGTGTCTAACTTTAGAATCCACTGAAATAAACCTGACAAACTCCTACTCATCTCGGCCCACATTGTTAGTGCTTTCATGACTTAATTTCCAACTTGCCAGCTCGACATCACTGTGACCCTGTGTGGTGCACATGCCTCGTGGTGCTCCACCAGTACAATGACTGGTCTAATAAAAGCAAGGACTAAAGCGATTAGAGCTGAGGGCTGAATCACTGCTACAGTAAGTGCCTCAAACTCTTAACCTAAAAGCAATGCAGATAGATGCCGACTTCAAAGCCCTAGCTCATATCTCCGTAACCTTGACAGACTCCTTCAAATTCACAGCGCTCATATCATCAAAAAGGACCCAAAACGACTGTGCTACACCACTCACCCGAAAGTTCTATAAAACTTAACTCACAGAGAGCAAAATTACTTTTAATTTTTAGTCACATGACCCCTACTGCCTTCCCCGGAGCTGTATGCACAACAAAGCAAGTCAAGTCAAGTGAAAGTATTTATAGGTCAAACGCTACACCAGCCACACTGTGGTAGAGAATATATTTCACCCAAACCAAAAGGACTGTCATAACATAAAGCTTAATGATTCCTTGGGTTAACATAAATATACAATGAACATAAAATATGCAATTATACAAAAAGGTATCATACATCTGTTGTTGCTTGTGCAAAACGAGTAGGAGGCCAGACAGTGGTCTTCAGGCGTAAACAGGACCCCCTCGTCATTAAAACCTGCAACTGTGCCCTTAACCAATTAATTTATTAATATTAATCAAATTTTTTGATTAATATGTCCGTTTATGCTATCTGAAAACTATTGTTTTACTATGGAGTAAAAGCCATAACTACAATATCGATGAATAGGGGACCAATGGGCGGAAGTTGTCCATAGTATATACTGTCATTGGACTTATCTGATTTAATAAAGTAATATTCATCCAGACCATGCTGCATTAGATAGCTTGTATTCTTTTTTAATTTATTCCTAATTGATTTTAGAATTATAGTCTCTAATGGTTGAATTAGTTGATTTCCTGAAATTAAAGAGAGCATGGCTGTAACAAACCAGCAGAGTAACACACTTCATTCATGATGACGACTTGATTTGGGGTGATGGGAAGTCCTTTGTGCGAACCCAATGACAGTAATTAAGGACTACTCAGCTCCTGTGTGCTTTGAACAGGGTTAGGTGTTTAGTACAATCACTACAGAGAGAATAAAGTCCTTTTAATGACCTCAGTCAAGAACTCTCTGTAAAAAGATCTGGGAGATTTGATTCAGGTTTGTTTCATTGCATAGATTACTAAATAAATTAACAAATATCAGACAGTGTAGACATACACATATTATGTGTAAAGGGAAAATGCTACATTTATGCTGCTGTCTTGTTCTTTATCATGCAGACCTAATTAAATGTTTTGGTGATCTAAGTAGCATTGTTAGTCTCAGCAGTCTGAATGCAGCAATAAATAGTATTTAAATCTGGACGGTTAACAGCTAAGTCTGCTCACGGAGGACCTGCTGTTTTTTTCTGTTATTCACCTTGAGATAATATTTTGACTAGGGGCTATAGAGCCTAAATTAAAAGAATTATGTTATTTTTATTTAATCTAATTGGTTGGTTTAGGCCTAATCACAATTCTCCAACTAGCCCTAGCCCTGGTTCCTCCAGAAGAAGGAGTAAGAGGTAGGGCTCTGATTATATCCCTAAGAAATGAGACACCTGTAAAATGTATAATAAGATCTATAATAAAATAAAGTTTATAAATTATAGCATATGTATCACAAAATATTCAAGTTTTTATTATATTGTCTCATATACAGTAGTTTATAATATATAACATGATATGGTCTAATAATGCAGCCGTCATCTTCATAAAGCAAATAAAAGGTTTATTGTGTGGATTTTCAGACACACACTACAAGTCCAATCAGTCAAGTCCATAAATCAATTTAAAACCATGCTAAAGAGCCACTTAGGTGGCATATTGGCTCTTACCACAGCTTTTATTGGGTTTTGATTATGTTTTTAATATTGCTATTTATGGCCATTTAATGTTTGATCATTTTAATGGTGGTTGTTTTAAATGTGCTATAGAAATACATTTGGGAGAAATCTGCTGAAATGTGCACTCACTGGGGCTCTAAAGTTAGTAAGCCCTGGGCCCTTGTTGTATTTTTATCCGGCTTTGTATGGCTAAAAAAAACCAAAATACTTGAGGCATTAAGTGTTATTCCAAAGCTTCTCTGTGGTGAAAACATAGGGTACACTTAAGATACTGGATTTAGATTTGCTTTAGACAATAAGCTGCGGTTACTGAGTGTTCAAACTGGCACCAGCCCTACTCCAGCGTGAAGTTTCTCCTCTCGTAGGGGTAAATACGATTTGTTTGCGCGTGCTTACGTTGTAGCGGTGGGGTATTAAGATTGGGGAGACGGAGAGAAAGCGAAGGGGCATGGAGCAGTGGAGTGGAGAGGAGGGAAGACAAACGAGCGGGGCCGCGCTGAGGGATTGCACATTAAAAGTGTTTTTGAAACGGAGAGACTGAGCATCCCTCCGCCTCCTCCTCACTCACTCACGCCGCTGCTGCAGCCCACAGCCACAGCGGAACGCGCAGCGCGGACCTGCCAGCTCACTGCGCTCCTCAGTCTCCCCTTGTCTCTCTCTCTTGACCGCATTCCCGCCACAACCACGGCACTTTTTTATTAAACTAGCTCACCTCGCACTGGATTATGCGTCCCGTTTTGGCGTGTTGCAGTCTTCGTGTGCACAACTGTGATGCGTTCCTGCAGCGCAGCACAGAGTATGTAGGCGTTTAGAAGGAGAAGGGCAGATACATGACGAAGATCGGAGCAAATCTCTCATCTATTTCCGAATCTGCGTCTGGACACGTTCGCCTCACGAGCTCACGCCGGGTTTGTCTTTATATTTGATGATGAAAGAAAGTGACGCGGGTTTTTTGGGGGCTGTTGTTTTCTAAGCGCAGTGCATCCTTCCAGTTTAGTTTTAGCACCTCGGAGAGCGCAAGAGCTAAACGACTCGAATAATCGTCTTCAATCTGCGGTGCAATTGGAAATAGCAACTTGCGCGGACTTTTCAACTGCAAACTTCTGTTTACTGTATTCTATCAAAGGAACTAGCTTTTTCCAATAGGCTAAATGAGCTAACTAGGAGCAACAACTGATTGTTGCTTTTTCATGAGCCACAAAAGGTGAATTGAGGTACAACTTTGATGGGAAGGAGTCTTTTTCAGGCCACACACTTAAAACCAAGCCGCTGCTGGAGGAACACAGTATTGTAGGACTATGGCTGGTCTGAGAAGCCTTTGTTTGACTCTGACCCTGGCTGTGCTCCTGTCCTGCTCCTGTCCGGCTCTAGGGAAGAAGAAGTTGTACATCGGCGCCCTGTTCCCCATGAGCGGAGGCTGGCCCGGCGGTCAGGCGTGTCTGCCCGCAGCCCAGATGGCCCTGGACCTGGTCAACAACAGGACTGACATTCTGCCTGACTACGAGCTGGAGCTCATCTACTACGACAGCATGGTGAGTGACCCAGAGTTCTTCACGTCTTTCCCTGTGAGGTCAGTTTCCAAGGGTCGGTGTTAGACCAGTTTACATAAACAACACAGTGTCTACACAAATACATTCTGAAATACATGTTTTGTTCAGTGATTACTCTACTTCAGCAGTTTGGAATCTTTATCCAGACAAATACCTTTTACTTTAAAAATGCCTAACTCCTACTGAGTTAACATGTGGCGTTAACACGTTGTGTTTCTGGAATGTTGTCATTAAGACTTCAGAGTAGCCTGCTATTTGAACAGTCCATCTCCTGCGGTCAGTTTCACAAAAGTATTGTACTTTATAGGTTTAAGTCCAGTCTTAGGCCATGTCTACACACATCTCATTTTAAATAATACTATTAATTGTATACTTACATCTTCAGTGGTTTGGCAATCTTTTAATGTTGGCTTCAATCCATTTTATTTTGAAAACTATTTTGAAAGTTATTTTATGGTTTAAACTAACAAAGTCTCTTACAACCTTGTTCTTACTCTAGAGATAGAGTACAAACAAGTTTTCCCTATTCTAAATGTATACTGTATATATTCCACACTAGAGTGTTGTTATTTTTTGTAATACTATTTTTACCAAAAATTTTAAACCATAACCAAAAGTGCTAATAATAAGCAATGATTTTCTTTCAGTCAAAGCCTTTTTAATGATCTTTCCATTAGTGATGGGCACAAATATTCAAATATTTGAATATTTGTGCTGTAATATATTTGAAAAATAAAAAACACTATACAAAAATTGTTCATTCATTCATTTTCTACCGTTTAGTCCTGTTAGGGGTCACAGGTGACTGGCGCCTCTCCCAGCAGCTTTGGGCCTTACAACCAGCCAGTTGGTCGCTGGGCTCAAATTTTGTTGATACAGTTTTGATAAATATATATCTATATATATATCTATATATATATATATATAGATATATATATATATATTTTTTTTTGCTGTGTTATAGTATATAGCAGTAATATACGAAAGTCCACATGCCGCTCGCTCATCCTGTTCCTGCTCTGTTCACTTCTGCTGCTGAGTCACGTGACGACACAGCGACACAGAGGGCAGGAGAAGGAGGTGACACAGACCTGTGCACTCACTCAGTGCAGCAGCAAAGGATCTGTGTGAGAAAAGAACGGCCTGTAGCCTAACTGCCACTCTTTTCCCATTGTTTGTCTTAAAGAGAGAACGCAGCAAAGTTTGGAATTACAAAATAATCAGCTTATCGTGTGCAAAATAATAATAATAAACAATAGCAAACACTGTTTCATTTTCAGCTACAAAACCCAATATGGTGCCTGTAAGTTTGTTTCTGATTATATGCCACAATACGCTTGTTCGGAAATGACGTTCAGAAATACGTTTCATAAATTAACACCTCTCTCCTTAAACTTATCTAAATAAACGCATATTCAAATATTATTTGAATTTTAGCTTAAATGTTCAAATATTTTATTTGTGGAAATTGCCCATCCCTAGTTTCCATGGCAGCTTAAAGCAGCACAACATGATTTTCTCTCTCCCCCAAAAGCAGCCGAGAGATCTCCAATGCTTTCCTTTTATTAAAAATATAAAACCGGACCATTTTTCTTCCACAAAATACATTTTACCAAACTGAAGTTTAGAGCTGTAAACCTTTACCCCAATAATACCCCAGATTGTTTTTTCACACATTCTAAAATAATTGCACAGTTCCCGTTTAAGTTCATAGAAGCAACATAATTGTTTTGCTTTGTCCTTTTGCCTTAGACATATCTTTATGCTAAAGACACCTCTGTAAAACTGACCGTAAGACGTGACCTATAGGCCCTTCACCACCACATACTGCACTAAGATAATACTCACTTAATGCATGTGCTCTATTTCATGCATAAATATGTGCCAAAATGAGAATAGCACTTATTGCACCGCTGTAGCACATGTGCGTGTTTGACCACAGCGCTTGTATCATACCTTCAGAGCGTGATTAAAATTTCACACCATGTAAGGCCATCCTTAGTATAATTGGCAATCCTCTGTGTGTTGTATGTTTTATAACGCAGCGTGCCGTTTGTAAAATGGGTCGCAGCCCAGGAGATAAGCTGTGCCTACTGTACAGGAACTGTGCGTTTGCCTGAGCGCAGGAGCGTGGCATAAAGCGTGCAGCAGCGCTCCCACCGCTCACTTCTGCCTCAAAACTTTCCCTGTCAATTTTAAGGTCCCACTCTGTCAGAAGCTAAAGTCATGCTGAACTATTGCTGTGTCCAAAGTTACACATCTATTTCCTACTCTTGGCAAAAAAAAAAAAAACACACTTGAACAATTCTCACCTCTGTACTGTGCCACTGATTATTACAAGATTTATCTATTTCTTTATGTGCCAACCATTTTTCTTTTCTTGTGTTATGTGTTGAATCATTAAACCACATGTGGTATTTTAACCTGCTTTGTTTTTTAATTCGACATATTTTGGACTTGTAGGGACAATTTCTTCATAATTTCCTCTATTCTCTTGATGATTAATTTGTTAGTAGCCTTTTTAACATTGTATTTTAATAGACCCAGTGTCTATGCAATGCATGGTATATACTCTTCAGTTAGTAAGCACTGATTCTTCCCTCCTTGTGAGGGATGGAACAGTAAGAGAATAGAACATGAGCAATTTTCTGTTATGCTTTTTTGTAAATCAGTGCAGTCTCATGAGGGCAGCGGTGTTAAGTGACTCTTTCCAAAAGTATACAAACCTCTCCCAAACATCTCCAACAATATAGGGCTGCACAATGTTTTGCAAATTTATTGTTATCAAAATATCTGTATTGCAAAGAAGGATTTCTATCACAATAATGGTTTATATTTTTTTATTTACTTTTCCCTCAAAATCATTGTTCAAACAGAGCCTTAAATCAAACTGTGGTGTGTCAAAATAAAAATGTCCTGGTTTAGTCCTGGCTCATTCTTTAAAGCTCCACTTCCATATTTCGTTTTTGCTGTCCCAGTCTCAGCCTCAGCTGTAACCTTTCCTGCTTCTTTTATTAAGAATAAGTAAAAGCAGACCAATTTTCCACCACAATATACAAATACATTACATTAAACTGAAGTTTAGAGCTTACATTGAGTTTACGTTAGACTGTAGTGATCCTGCCTCGTTAAACATTGCGTCAAAGCCTTTTCAACATTTATCTGTGTCAAATTTGCTTTTGTCAATTTTTTTCTTTTTTGATTTGTTTTGCTGTATTATAAGTTTTTGCTGTATTACATATGTTTTTGCAATGAAATAACCGCCACAACCACGGCATATAGCAATTATACCAGGAGACATTTCTTGTTCATATCACTATTAACCAATGGGAGAACTCCTTTTCCTGGGGAGCCACTAAGGGCCAATAAAAATCATTGTTAAAATCCTTAACAATACAGCCTAGATGATGTCTTCAGGTCAGGAGTTTCACAGAGACTTCCTGTTACAAAAAGCTTTAGGAGATTAACTTGTCAAACTAAATGCAAGAGTAAAAAAATTGGTTAATCCCTGTTTAATATTCTCATGTGCTCATGTGTGGTGGAAATTAGCCCAGAGCACTATATTTATTTTTATTTACTAAATCAAACGGAATTGATAAAACATTTAATACAATTTCAAAGAGCATTCAAATATCGATCATACTTCATGGCATGATTGCTATATTAAAAATAGTTATGGCGTATTGCAATATTGCATATCTTTTCAAATATTGTGCAATATTTTCATAACTCAAACAGCTAATGAGTACTTTTGATTGGCTGAGGCAGATCTAGTGATTAGCTTGAATTACTACTGCACATTTAGACATTTTTTAGCTCTTTTAAAATGAAAAAAAAATGACATTCTGTGCTGTATGGCCTTGTTTTATCAGTACATAACATTTTTAAAGTTTTTTTTATAGAGCCAGCGTCATACAAGTGAGACGTAATGAGCTGACCAGGACTGTACTACTGCGGTCAAAGCAAGGCTAACGGGTCTACATAGACACAGCGTAGTTGAATTCCTCTCCTCTTAGACATTTTGACTCATGAGACAAAAGACACATGTGTAATTGATATCATTAATTTAGTCCACTCCATTACGCACACTGCTGCACTGCAATGGCCTCCTGAGGAAACTAAATGGAACAGTGGCGTTAATGCTATCAGTAACACCTGTGCTTTGGCTGCGTTTACAAGACAAAATGTCTGCAGACTCGTGTTGTCTAGCTACGCTTTTAAATGAAAGGCTGAGACAACAAAAGATTAGCACAATGAAGGTAGGATTTATTGTGGAGCTGTCACATCGCTCCGCATTACTTTTATTAAAGAAGATGTAATAAATTTGACAGTGCACTTTAGCAGCAAGTAAAAATCAGCTGATGAAACATTGCAGAGAACTGGCGTGAAAGAGGCCACATAGAGGACATGGAAAGAGCAGGAGAGACAGGGATGTGACTGTGTGTGAGGGGTCTATTTGCAGAAAAAACTATTCTTTTGTCAGGCCAGAGACAGACGTGTTTATATTTGTCTGTATCTGCATTGTTAGTCCCATGCTTACTAAGCATATGTGCACAATGCCTGTTCCTAAAAGCTCGAAGGCACTCCTTGGATTTCAGACCCCATGTAACAGCACAGAACCATTTTGGAGTTAGCATGGTGAAACGCTGTGTTCAGACCACTAAATGCATTTTTATTCTTAAACCTGTAAAATGATATCCTATCTTATACTATTTGTAAATGACTGCAAAAATGGTCATGTCACTTTAAATTTGTTCTAAGCATTTTACGTGCTTTACGGTGGTAGTCCGTGGTAATCAAAAAATAGATCAGCAAAGAGAAGAGCGAAGATGCATGCTCCTACACAATAAATAGAGATAAATTTGAGTTTTATAGTTAAGGGTGCCTCAATTAATCTCATATCTGACCTAGTACACTTTGGCAAAGCGGAGTGAAGTATGTGAAGTTGATGTATGTTACGTTTGTAGTTAACTTCAAGGTAATATGCGCCCGTTAGTACGTAAATGTTAGTACGTAAATGTTAGTACGTAAATGTTAGTACTTAAATGTTAGTACTGAGCTCTGCTTGTTAATTAGATGTTTCAAACTCTTTATTCATTGCCTTGTTTATTTTTCTTCTAGTTTTCTTTTATAGCTGTGAACTTTATCGTATATTTCTGTATATTTATATATAGTTATATCTATTGGTTTTGTTTTTATGTTTTGTTGATGTATGTTACGTTTGTAGGTAACTTCAAGGTAATATGCGCCCGTTAGTACGTAAATGTTAGTACGTAAATGTTAGTACATAAATGTTAGTACGTAAATGTTAGTACGTAAATGTTAGTACATAAATGTTAGTACGTAAATGTTAGTACATAAATGTTAGTACGTAAATGTTAGTACGTAAATGTTAATACGTAAATGTTAGTACGTAAATGTTAATACGTAAATGTTAGTACGTAAATGTTAGTACATAAATGTTAGTACGTGAAATGTTAGTACATAAATGTTAGTACGTGAAATGTTAGTACGTAAATGTTAATACGTAAATGTTAGTACGTAAATGTTAATACGTAAATGTTAGTACGTAAATGTTAGTACGTAAATGTTAGTACTGAGCTCTGCTTGTTAATTAATTTCAAACTCTTTATTCATTGCCTTGTTTATTTTTCTTCTAGTTTTCTTTTATAGCTGTGAACTTTATCGTATATTTCTGTATATTTATATATAGTTATATCTATTGGTTTTGTTTTTCTTTGTGTAGTTTCATGGTGCTACGTAAATGGCGTTCTTTACGAGCAAAATAAAGAAAGAAGCACCCGTCTGAAACTCTCTGTGTCCTGTTTATGGATGCCGAAGGACAGCTACACTATTTGATATGTGTAGTAGCAGTATTTTATTTATTTGTTCCAGTCAGTCTTTGGTTGTACAGCTGTGAATTTGGCCGTCTTTGATCCTGTCATATTAACATAAAACAACCTTGCTTCATTTTTTGGTGGCACTTTATTTTACACTACACTTGATACATTGTATCTACCTCATTAAGTACAATGTAACACACCGTGTAACTCCATACATACATAATGGAATTATGTGTACTTACATATTGTAGGTAGGGTTAGGATATGTATGTACATGTAACTATGTAGTTACATGTGATTTCAGTATGTGCTGATGTTAATGTTTTACTTATTTGTTTACATGTGTTACTCTGTGTCTCTGTCTCACCTTAGCTCGAGTAAGCCGTAACATTATCTGGTTGTCTTATTCCGATTTAGAGAAATTCCAATGACCCCGCCCCATTTGGACAAAGACATTCACATGGATGTTAAAACTTAGGTTTTAATCGGACTATGACAATAATCTGGATTTCTTTACTAGCGTAACTAATGTAACTGCATTGATAAACACTTACTCTTGTTACTGTGTAGCTTGTGATGCACTTACAATTACACCATTTCCAGCTTGTTTGCCAGCCTCTGTAGTGAATTAGACTGTTTGACAGCCAGTAGATGTTTGACGGTGAATAAATAAGAACCTATGGGACTCACAAGCATTCGACACATTTCAAGTCACATTTGCGGACAATGTAAACATTTAAGAACCGTCCGTACACTTGCTCCGTCCTCTTATTCTCAGTGGGTATCATTCCAAGCACAAACATGCCACAATGGTGCTCGTTTGGAGGTTAAACGGTGATTTCGGTCTGTTGTCGTCTATTAGAGAAGGCTGTAATCAGTGCTTTGATAATGCACACTTTGAAAGCAACATGACTCATGACAGCATATTATCTGACAAACAAACTGCGTGTGCGCTGAGCAGCAGCTGT